>OY764961.1:60151453-60716453 GCA_963668005.1 Melieria crassipennis | reverse complement strand
AAAGAAATTTAAATAATTGAAAAGAAAAACTAAATATTAGGCAAAGGTAAACGAAAATTTATATACCTACGACAAGTACATACATACATACATCCCTCATATGCGAAAAGTATCTCAATAAAACCAACAACAAACAACACGTTAAGTTCATAAAAATTTGCACAAAGTTGCAAGCAGAAACATAATAATTCAACAACAAAAACAACAACATAGTCTATATATACATGCATTCATATAGATATATAGGCATATACATTATATGTATTTGTAAATAGTATATATTGAAAGTAATTGCAAAATGAAAAAAATTAAAAAAAAATAAAAATACAAATAATATAGAAAAAAAAACTGTAAGCAGTAACAAAACGGTGCAGCAGAAAAAAATTTATATATATACACACACCAACATCCCCTCACAATTTACACGAAACTAGCGAAATTACCTTAAAACTGAATTTGAATGAAATATTGAAATAAGCTTAAAAAATGATAAAAATGTTGGAAATGCTATTTGCTTGCATGCATAGGTACGTACATACGTGCAGTACTTATGTACATACTATAAACAAATACATAAATATGTATGGTATGTATAGAGCATTTGTAATGCTTCAACATGACAACTGTCTGCTATAGAAAGTGTGAGCAAGTGAGAAAGTGGGCAAGTCTGGAACTCAGGTGTCCATAGCTGACGGCAGGCGGTCTGCATTTAGATTGGCCACTCAGATCAACTCGCATGGAATAGATGCAGTTGTCCACCTGTGAAACCACAAATGAGCTGCACAGACATTTAGACCTAAATGTGCCTCATGCAGAGGTGGCTGTCTCTAACCAAACCACTGACTCCACGGGTGTTTGAATGAAGACCCTTGGACCACAGTATGAATCGCTGCTGAACTTTGACTTAGATGGAAAGCTTATGACTCCTCCTTCATAGACAACTTGCATGACCTTAGAACAGAGCAGATCAAAACAGATCAGATGAAATATGTTAAAATAAGAATCTTGTTAGATTCAATCTACAATTCAGATTAAGAACACAACACTCCTTCGTTCTTATGGTAGCTTAAGTGTGTCTTTCAGCAGTCAATTTCACCTAAACTTACCTACATGTTGGCACAGCCTAAAAGTAGGCCACCTGCAGTTGTATTTAGATCAGTGATGTCCATTCTGCTACTCGCGAGTAGCAGCAGATGGATGCTGACAGACTGCCCATCACTGAAATGGGCACTTGAAGTTTAAAACCAAACAACAACTGAAGAGGCTAAACATAATTTAATTCAACTTAATTTTTATCTGTAAACAAAAGCATGTGAAATTTTCTTTAAGAAAACTTAAAAAAAATGTATGAAACAATATACAAATTTTAAAAAATTAATAATTGTATTATACAAATGACATAATTTAGTTCTTACATTTACCATTTAAGTGCAAAAACAATTGTGATTTTTTTTAGTAGCAGTAACAAGTGAATTAATGCAGTAATGCAAAGAGCGTCAAAGAAATTAATTGTAAAATAAATTTAAATAAATTTATTTATTTATTTACAAACATAAAAACAGTATTTAGTATTAATAAATTCCCAATTAATGTTGACCTAAATTTTCTATTAACCAAAAGCTTTCCTATTGCCACACAAAAGTGTAACTGAAAATTTAATTGAAACTAATTACCAAATTTTTTTAATTCCTATACCTAACTTATTAAATTTATTAATATATTTTTTCCCCTCTTTTCACAAATTCACAAAAAAAAATCATGCAAATATATAAATATATATTTCCAATAACTAAAAACAAATTGGAAATTTGGTTGGCATTGATGCATTGATTGGCTGAGCAGCGAGCATTGAAATGTGTAACATAACCTCAAACCATGTATACTGTGTGCATTTTATTATTAATTCGAATAGTATGAAATATTAAAAAAGAAACAACAACAAAATATTTATATCAAAATCGAAGCGTGAAATTTTGAACATTTTCAAAATCAAGAACAACAAAAAAAACGCATTTAAACTTGAACAAATCTTTACACACAGCCAACACACAAAAAAGCGAATTCATGAAAATGAAAAACCAAACAACAACAAAAAAATAAACAAATTGCTATACATAAAATATTTGCATAACTACGGAAAAGTACATTTTAAAGTGCATTAAAAAACATTAGTAAGAAAGAAAAACTAAAAAAAAAATCGAGTTGCAATAAGAAGCCAAAGCAAAACAAATAGTTGAACACAGACGCCACAACACAGTTATTCATTAAATAAAACATTACAATTTCAAATTAAATCAATTCACTGATATCAACAGAGACATTTGCAGAGAACAACAACAGCCACAACCACAAACAGTCCCATAGGAAATCTCAATATTAACTCATTTATATATAAACAGTTTCAAAAATCCGCGTCGAATTGTGCATCTGCATGCAAAGAATTTTTTTCCACTATGCCTTTTTAAACTTGACATTGTTTTCACTTGAATAGTAAAAGAAGAAACAAACAACTTTTGACAACTTCAAAATGCATTACAACTGAAATATTGCATACAAAAGTTTGTCACATCACAACATATAGAAAAGGAATTAATAATAAAATCAGCAAAAACAAAAGTTAGGAAATATTTTTTCACGCTAAACAACAAAACCAAAATAAGAAAAAACAAATTTCAAAAATGAAAAATCCAACAATTCAAGTGAGTAAAAACCAATTAAAAATAACATAAAATATTAATAGTAAATTTTAGATTTTGCTACGTACGCCGACGAAAAATCATTAATGAAGAAAACCAGTCAAAGCTATAAAAACATCAGTCAGATCTATTAGGAAAACGTGTAACTGTATCTCGAAAAAAAATGCGCAGAAAAAATAGAAAGTGACTGAGAAACATTAAACATTCACACAGCCTTATGAAATACAAAAAATTAAACAAAACAAAAAAAAACATTAAACTAAAAAACTAATTAATAAAATAACAATTTGTTAAATTTAGACATTTTTATTTAGTGTTTATGCGACCTTCTCAAAAAAAAACTAGAGTTTTCGAATGTTTTTTTTTTAATTTTTTTTGCATTTTAATAATTTTTGTATTTTATTTATTTGATTTTTTTATTCTAGTTGCCTTTGTTTATTATTTTTTTTAAATTATTATTTATTCATTATTTATTTAATTATAAATTTAATTTTTGTTTTTTTTATTGACTTCTTTATTGTATTTATTTATTGTTTATTTCATTATTTATTTTATTTATTTGATTTGTTTTATATTTTTTATATGTTTTATAAATGTTTGATTGTTTTATTTATATCTTTTTTTGCATAATTTTTTTGTGATATTTAAAAATATTTGTAAACATGGGAATTTGTAATTTTAAGTTCTAGTGTTTTTTTTTAATCTAAGTCCCAATTTTTAGAAAATTTGTATACTTCTTCAGTCAGTTGTGCATCGAATGTTTGGATCATATTTAAAAATATTAGACCCCATTGAGTTGAACCACTTTTTTTATTTAAAATTTCAAACATGTGTTTTTAATTTTTTAACTTTCTTCAGTTTTTCGTAATTTTTTAAATTATATTTTAAAATATTTATAAATATAATATAGAAAATTTAAATATATTTTTATATTTTAAATATATTTTTATATTTTTTTCCAACGTTTTTCTTTTTATTTTATGAATTTAATTTTTAATTTTTACCATTTACCAAATCTCTCAATTTGGAGATTTTTTTAACTTACAGTCAGGTTTTTTATCATATTTAAAAATATTTATAAATATGGCAATTTAATTTTTAATGACTTTTTTATCTTTGTGAACTCCATGTCTATATTTTTAACGTATGATTTTTATCTTATAATTTAATAATTATTTAATAATTTTTTATAATTTTTATTCTATTTATTTTAATTTTGAAAGTTTTTTTGAACTTAAAAAAACAAAAAACTACTGAATCCGGTTTTTTTTTTAATATAAATCACTTAAAAATATTTATAAATATTATACGGAAAATGAGAATATTTTTTTATATTTATAAATATAACAACTTGTTTTTTAAGAATTTTTTTTTAGTCTTTTAACTTTGTGTTCTAATTTTTAATGAATCATTTTTCTAAATTTTTTAAATTTTATGTCCCAATTGTAAAAATTCAAAAATATTAGAATTTTTATTTTGTTAGTGTGAAGTTTTTACTTGTGTTCCAATGATTTTTTATTTGAATTCTACTTATTTTAATTTTAAGAATGTTTTAACTTAATTCAGTTTTTTCTGATTTTTTTATTATACTAAATTTAAAAATATTCATAAAAATTATATGGAAAATAAAAATATTTTTTATATTTATCAATATGAATTGACATAGTTTTTTAAGATTTTTTAGTCTTTAACTTTGTGTAATAATTTTTAATGAATCATTTTTCTAAATTTTTTAAATTTTATTTCCCAATTCTAAAAATGCAAAAATATTAGAATTTTTATTTTGTTAGTGTGGAGTTTTTATTGCGTGTTCAAATGATTTTTTATTTGAACTGTACTTATTTTAATTTTCAGAGTTTTTTAACTTAATTCAGTTTTTTCTGATTTTTTTATTATACTTACTAAATTGAAAAATATTCATAAAAATTATATGGAAAATAAAAATATTTTTTTATTTATCAATATGAATTGACATAGTTTTTTAAGATTTTTTAGTCTTTTAACTTTGTGTTCTAATTTGTAGTGAATAATTTTTCCACATTTTTTGAATTTTATGTGCCAATTTTAAAATTTGTATTTTGGCAGTGTGAAGTTTTTGTTGTGTGTTCTATGAATTGCTATGTGTTGAAAGAATTTTTGTATTAATGACTATGAATTGCTTAATAGATTTGTTATTTAATTGTTTAATTTTTATTACTTATTGTTTATATGATTTTTAATGTTTTTTCACTGTGTTTCTTACTGTGTTATCCATTTTAATTTAATATAAGTTTTCTCGTTCTTTCCAATCTATCTTCATTTGTTTAGTAATTAAGACTGATTCTATTTAATTTTCAAATTTCAGTTCTTACTTATTGCATTCATACGAGAAGTTTTAATTGCATACATAATTGAACCATAATTGAAACCAGTTTAATATTGCAAATATGATTTCAACGAAAACAAGTACCATACATATGAACCTCCCATTCCGCGTACCCTGCTGCATGTGCATGAAAAGAGTGAAAAGAGTAAAGAGAGCAGAATTAAGAGAGTACATGACACTGTAAAGGTTTAAGTCGAGCACCCATTCTGCTTGAAGAAAAGTAGTGAACAAACGTTGGTCATAGTAAACCATACAAAAAACCAAAATAAACCAAAAATAAAAATAGAAAATTTAGTCCAATTACAAAACACACAAAAATTCAATAGCAAAATAGACAAAATTTGTAAATACATAGCAAGAAAATTCCACAAAAATACATACAGTTATAAACATGAATACAGCAAATTAATGCAACCATAACACAATCGCAACAGCAAATAGCCAAACAAAAAAATAGCCAATAGCACTGCAAATAATTAATGCAAAATGCAATGAGAGTTGAGTGAAGAGCGCTGAAAAGGCCAAACTGAAACATTCAACAAATCATTTACAGACACAACTTCAACATTCAGCAATACACACACACTCTACAAATACAGATTGCAAATATGTACAATATTAATTAAAAAAAATAGTTCAACTTTACACACACATAATGCGTTACGAACACAGCCAAGAAAAATTGTTTACACAAATGCGATTGCAGTGAATGTAGAAAGTGTGAAGATCTGCAAGTGGCAGCCTGAAAGTATACAGTAAATTGTTGTTGGTGCTGTCGTCAGTATTGATTGCATGCATTGTTGAGTTGGCAAAATGTGCAGCATACATTTAGGATGTGAAATATATATTTGATCAAAGTTAAAGAACAATACGGAATGTTGGTGAGTAAAACGAAAGAGAAAATTGAAATTTGAAAGAGAAAATAAACAAAGAAAAATAGGATTTGTGTAGTAGGCAAATGATTTGTAACTTGTTAGAAATAAAGCAGACAATGCTGCGTAAATGCGAACGAAAGGTAAGAGGTCGAATTTAGAAGGTAAATGCTGCAGAAAATTCTCAAAATTCTCCAATGGAAAATTATTGCCTCAACCATGTTTTAACAAAAAAAAATGTCATTATTGCGTTGACTACACGTTTATTGTTTGATTTTTCCAACAACTGAATAATCCTTATGAATGAAAATTGTATAAAGACCCCATTGATTGGCTGTGCTATAGATTGACAAAAACAAGAAAACAAAAAAAATTGAACAGACTTTTACAAAAGTAACAAAACCAAAAAGAACCCAAAAGACCGAAATTAAATACGAACATTTGCATTGAAAGAGACGGCAAATAAACTGTTAAATAAAGTAAGACTGAGTGCAGAGTGCTGCGTAGAAATTGTGTGAAATTGTAAACAAGAAATCGAAATCGAAATCGAGTATGAAAGTGTGAAAGAGCAAATTGCGAATTGGCGAATATGAACTGAAAATATTTAGTTTGTATTGGTTTGAATATTAAATTGAATGGTTTGTTGAACTAAATTAGGTTGATTCTAGAAACCTTGGGATATGGATTCGTTGGGCTTGAGTTGAAAAAGATTGCCTTCTGTTGACATTTCTAAGTATTTTTGTTTTCATTTGGCACAGTTTCAAAGTATTAATTCGAACGAATTTGGGTTACTTGAGTTGGAGTGGAATATTTAGTTCAATTTGTTGTTGTATTGAGCTGAAACTCATAAACTAGTAACTCACAAGAACAGAGAAGAAACAGATAATTAAAAACTTTGAAATACTGTGAAGGTTTCTCCGTTCAGTATATCATCTGTTTCTATGCAACTGTGGACTATGAACTATGAATTGTTGGCCATTTTCTGTGGACAAATCACATGAAAAAGTTAGGTATGTGCAATGTTCTGCCTGTAAGGAGAAAGAAGATACGGCGGACTACTTTTTTGTGTGTCTGCCCTAATCAGGTTTAAGGCATTTGGAACTGATGTGTTGAGAAGTGACCACCTTGACTCCTTGGCACCATAGGGTCCACTCAGATTTCTCCAGAGGTCTGTTAGATTTAAATAAATAAATAAATGAATTCAGTGAATGTGTCTCTGTTCAGATTCTTGTTGTTCAGACTATATAGCGATACTAAATATTGGATCAATAACTTTAGTCGGTGACTGTCGACATTAACTCTCCGAGGATATTTGGTGCTTTAATAACATCTGATCAAAATTCCCACCTGACATTGAGCTTTTACAAATCCAATGGAGACTCTTGTTGCTACTGCAGAGAGTACCAAGAGTCGAGAGAGGGAACGAATTGAGGGAGTCGAGAGTTCGAGAATCAGGGACCGGAAATAATAGTCATCTATGAAAACTTTATTTGTAAAAATTACTATCAAGGAAATGTCATACAAATAAATTAAATATAACAATACATTTCTTTTCGCACCGAGATTCAAACTTAATAATTTTTATGGAAAAATTAAAAAATTAGAATTATTTTTATTTATTTTTAAAAATCCTATAATAATAATTATTTTGGTTTTTTTAATATTAGTCTACAAATAACAGTTTCTTTCGATTTTTATTTTAGTTGTCTTGTGATTAAAAATAAAAGTCACTGAATGATTTTTTGATGACTTTTTAAATAAAAATCACTGAATGATTTTCATTGATGATTTAAAAAATAAAAATCAGTGAATGATTTTTATTGATGACTTTTATAAATAAAAGTCACTGAATGATTTTTATTTATGACTTTTATAAATAAAAGTCACTGACTGATTTTTATTGATGACTTAAAAAATAAAAGTCACTGAATGATTTTTATTTATGACTTTTATAAATAAAAGTCATTGAATGATTTTTCTTTATGACTTTTATAAATGAAAGTCACTAAATGATTTTCATTGATGACTTAAAAAATAAAAGTCACTAACTGATTTTTTTTTATGACTTTTTAAATAAAAGTCACCAATAATTTGTATCATAGAACAACTAAAATACAAATAAAAAGACTGTTACTTGTGGACTAATAAGAAAAAATAAAAAAAAAATTTTATTATAAGATTTTCAAAATATAAATAAAAAATCACTTTTTTTGAGTCATTAACAAAAAGTAAAAAAACAGCTCTTAAACATTGATTTTTATATTAAAACTTATAACTGTTACGGTCCCTGTCGCGAATACAATTAATGAACATACACTAACTTTCTTAGTCTTGGAAAGGCGGCTCTAGCATCAATTCGATCTTCTATGACAGCATCAAAATAAATCATTTCATGGTCCACTGTTTTCAA
The DNA here is from genome assembly GCA_963668005.1 of Melieria crassipennis. Lineage (NCBI taxonomy): Eukaryota > Metazoa > Arthropoda > Insecta > Diptera > Ulidiidae > Melieria > Melieria crassipennis. The sequence goes on along the minus strand of OY764961.1, from coordinate 60,708,110 downwards.
AGAGTTCGCAGTAAGGCCAACACCAGATCAAACAAGATTGCTTGCTAGAAGAGTCTGTCCATGAAGATCAGAAAGAGGTTTCAGATGAAAAACCAAACCCATCGGCAATCTGTCCTTCTTCGGGCTATCTGAGCTCATAAAAAAATACGCAAAATATCTCTGCTTTTTTTTAAGCATTTGAATAGGATTGGTTTATTGGTTTATTTTTCTGCATCTATTCTTCTCTGGGCTACAGAAAATCTAACCTAATTACACCTACTATCGATTAAAAAAAAACAAGACGCAAGTTTCTTTGTTTTTTTAATACAAGTGACTATAGGATTTTTGCATTTTGTATTCGAACTGGTCAGTACTCTTATTTAACTTTTAGCCTATGAGTAGCTTTGGTTTAGAGACTGAAAGCCTCTGTCCGTCAAGCCTGAAGGACGTGAACGCAGCTGCACACTTTCTCAGTAATTATACAGTAATTATTCTTAGTAATTTTCAAGGCCCAGACTACAGACTTTGTACTTCGGATGGGTAAAAAAAACTATTGGCATTGGTTCTCTATCACTGCAAGAAATCTATATTTTTATTAAAAAGAGTTCACTGATGACGAAGCATTGTAGACAAACCCTTCTCCGAGCACTTGGTTCAACTTCTAATTCCAATGGCGCACGCAAGAGAGATTTTAAAGGGGTTCAACCCCCTCCCCCTCACAATATATATTGGCTACAAATATTTTAGGTGGCAAACATGGTTTCAAACGGCAGTGGGCCTAAAAAACTGCCTTATCCATTTGATCTCGTGGCATTGTGAGAAGCGTTGAAATTATTTTAGGTGAACGGGATAATTTATTTAATTATTTAATTTTTTTTAACTCAAATGGGTTCTTATGAGCCTCAAAATTTTCTGAATACAAGATATGTCCTTAAGCCTTTTGATTATTTAAAATAATTTTAACTCAAGAACCCAAGCACTCAACAATGATTTTAATAATTTATATTTTTAAAACTCAAGAATACATTAATGACCTTCAACATTTCTTGGAAACAAGATATGCTCTCAAAGCTTTGAATTATTTAATATAATTTTAACTCAAGAGCCCAAGAACTCAATAATGATTTTAATAATTTATATTTTTAAAACTCAAGAACCCATTTGTGGCCCCCAAGTTGCTTTGAAAACACTATATTTCCTTAAAGCTTTTAATTATTTAAATTCCTTTAAACTCCAGAACCCATTTGAAGCCTTCAGTTTAACCCTTCGACCCCCAATTTTATCTCGATATTAAAATTTGGTATTTAAATCATGAAATATTTGCCTAAGAAGTGTGCACACGATATTTGAAGTCGCCACGCCTCTTTGTTAGAGTTCTAGAGCTAATTTACTTTTGAACAATTTTAGCTTAAAACGGGTTAAATAAATTTTGTATCAATATTTTTTAATTACAGAAAAATTATATAATATTTATTGAAAAATACAAAATTATCACTTTTTGATTTTATTTAGCAATTATTAAAAAAAAACTGGGTTTTGAACAAACGCGCCCAATTCGCAGACTTCAATTAGAACACAAACTTTCCCTGATATCGCTCCAAATTATTGAAAATTATTTTGGGGATAACAGTAACATTTTTGTAATTTGCTTTGAATTCAGTTCTAAAAATATAAATTTGTTGGTGCCTACTTAAATTAAACCCATAAATCAATCGTAGCTTTTGCGATAAGATGACAAATAGGTGAAGTTGCTCTCAGGCGAATTTGGGGTCGAAAGGGTTAAAATATATCCTCAAGGCATTTGATTATTTCAATTCCTTTCAACTCAAGCGCCCATATGAGACCCTCAAGTTGCATTAAAAACACACTTTGACCAACATAAGACGTCGATATATCTAATTTTTTACAGTGTATATCTCAACATTACAACACAACTTTTGACCCATTCAAATCCAGGTAGTTTTGTGCTTAGTGAATTTTGTTGCTATCATTGAAATACAAAAACAACAACAACAACAAAATACAAATAATTTCCTATCGTATATATATATATATACTTATGTAGCATATAGAAACTTGACTTGTATACCTTTGTGAAGAGTTCAAATTTCAATTGTTTAATACTGTAAACCGTTATGTACCGTTTTTATGTACCTTTTTTACACACACACTTTACTACTTACATATGAATTAATACAGTCTTGCTTATTTACACATACACTCACACACACACATACATATACACACATACAAAGGATGCTTAGACACATTTATTTACCAAACATAAGACTAATAATTTGTTGTCTATTCAGTAAATATATAAGGAATACATAATAAATTCTCTTTTACATACTACATATATACATATACATATATGCTGTATGCTGTATGTGCCCGTCTAGATGTGTTAAATGTTATTGAAGTTTTTACTTTGACGTAATAAATCGTAAGCCGAATTATGTCATTGCAACTCGTTATTGGGTGCTGGCCGTTGTCTGGGTTTAATGTTTGGCTAAGTATGTATGTATGTCGTAAGTACTCGTATATGTGTGTGAGTGCCAGCAACGGGCTTTAGTTGATAAGATTACTATCTAAATACGCATCGGAATGTTAATTGCGTGTTATATTTGTTTGTATGTTTGGTTGTTTGTTTGTTTGTTTGTTTGTCATATATGTGCTAAGCCTAATCCGATTCTGCATACATACATACATACATGTGTGTCTGTCTATCTGTTTGTTTGTTTGTTTGTTTGTTTGTGTATTTTGCTGTGCGAGTTCACACACATATTTGTGTCTATATGTGTGTGTGTGTGTGTGCGCGTAATTTTAAGTCACCTAACGCTAACGTATTCACATACATACATACATGTGTATTTCTATCTATGCATACACCGCTACATATACACACACACACAAACATATTTACTTGATGTTCTTTGGATATTTATGTAAAATTAAAATATGAACAAAATCAAAAATATGAAATGTTTATTTGTTCTGATATTGCAAATTAAGAGTTGAATCTAGACAACTAAGGCATTATTTTTAACAAAAACATACACAAACACACACACTCTTATATATATATATATATATATATATATATATACATACATATATACATTACGCTGTATACTATCACATTGTATATACAACACTTTTATTATTTATAGCTGAATGAATTTTTTAATTTGTATTTCAATTGAAGTGTAAACGTTAAATCTACTAAAAGTTAAGTGAAAGTAAATTTTTGTATCTATTTTTAGAAAATTCTGATATTTTGAAATCGAAAAACGAGTAACAGAAAATTAAAAACAAACAAAAACAATTAAAAAAACATACACACTAAACAAACAGAATGAAACAAATTATTCGAAAACGTTCAACACAAAAAACCCTTTGAAACAACGCAGTTTTATTTGGTAAATCGACCAAAAACCAAAGCGCAACAACACAAACCGTTAAAACATAGACTTTTCTGCAAGTTTGTAGCAAGCAAAAACAAAAACCGATTAAAAAACATTGCATCATTCAACACAAAATTAACATTACTTACATTAAATTATGTAAAGTCAAATTAAAAAATCTATATTAAATTTTTCAAAGGAACCACAACATGGAAGCACCGTTAAAGTTTTCTGCAATGTAACGAAAAAAAAAATAAAAAAAAACAAATTAATACAAAAAACACAAACAACACAAATTTAAACAATTAAGAAAACCATTTAAAATAATACAATTTTTAATAATAATAATAAAAAGATTATTTAAACTGAAAAAATTATTACAAACTAAAAATGAAAATAATAAGAAACGTGAAATTAAATACACTGCAACAATGGGAATGAATAATTTAATATAAAAGTGCAAATACATACAAACACAAACCACACCTGTTTCAAAAACAACAAAAAAAATTCATTATATTATATATAAAAAATTATAAAAAAAAGAAAACACAAATAATAGCAATTAAATTGTTAAGCAAAATAATATGTAAAATTTCATATAATTAAAACAAATTATACATACAACCGATTGATTTTGCTAAAGCAACAGCAGCTGACGAAAATTCTATATACATATATATATATATATATACATACATATATATAATAAAATTATAATTATACTAATTATAATTATGTATACACTCTCAAGCATACACACACACACACACATACGCAACTGTGTGCCCTGCTGACAAATGGGACGCTGACAAAATGTTGACGAAAAAAAATTAAGTTGAAAAAATGATTTAACAATGACGCAACACATTTAATAATGAAAAAGACTAATAAATAAAATACATACAAAATAAACAAAATATATATATTATTTAAATATTAAGATGACAAAACAAAGGTATGTGGTATTTTTATTCAGCTGAATTCAAATTTGCAGGTTGATGACGTTGATAGGAGGTTGCTGTCTTTGATGAGATAATTTTGATTGATGTACGTGCTGCGACATATCCTTCATTAGGCCGAACTGATACTGCTAGTAGTGTTGTTTTTGCAATCGAAATGTTGATAATTTGTAAAATTATTCTCGTAAAGGTTCGTAGTGCGAAGATTGATTGGTAAACGTTCAGGAAATGAGAAACAATGAGAAAATAAAAATTGTGAATTTAGGAGAAGGCGAGATCAAACCAAGTATAAGTCGAATCCAGGACCTCTGGGAGGTTTTTGTTTAATCGAAAGCAAACATCGTAAGGCGGCAACAAAATCCGATTCATTAATGACACCCAGCGATGAGATAATCAGCTGGCAAACGATCAACCGATTCAAGTAAGTAATCAACACTAGGATTCTTCTTCCTCGTTGAGGCTCTTTGAAAATGAAATTATTAAATTATTTTCTATGCACTTTGGCCTTTGGAAAGCTCAACACAAATTCAGCACAACAAACAACTCAATTTATATAAATATTTAAGAGCGCAGTGACAGAACGGAGATAATTGGAAATTCTCAAGAACATTCAAAAATAAAATTTAAATAGACATTTTTAATACCTATTCGTCTGTGCGTACCCAAAGATTATAATTTTTCTTAATTCTATGAAATTTTCTCTTTCATCTGATGCCCATATTGATATTCTACATTGTGCTCAATTTTTCTAATAATTTTAAGAAATATTCATGTGCTTGAAATTTCAAAGGCTTCAAAGAAAAACTTAAAACGCAACCTTACTATATTTGGCCTCTAGTTTTTCTTTGAAGAGGCAAACCCATTGGGTCGAGGGTTCCAAGACTTACAAAACACTCATCGTCTTTTCCAAGAATAATTTGAAAAGAATTATAGGTCTATTTACAGAAAATGGCATTCACAACTGCTGAACGTAGGTGCAGCTTACGACAACTTCCTCTTGCAAATTATTAAATAAATAAATAGAGGAGAAAGATACATCTCTGCATGTTTAAATTCAACATTCTCCACCTATGCACCTTCCAAGGCTCTGAGAAATGGCTGAAGTCAAAATTAATTTGTCATGATATCAAGAAAACAGGTTTCAAAAAAGAACTTTGAACCTTTGGTGAGGACTTAATAGATTTTAAAGTTGTGTTACAGAGCCAAAAAATTAATTTCGTTTTAAGCTTTGAACACCCGATTGCAAGAGTTATGTCAGAAAATTAGGAATTTAATTCTGAAATACACAAAAATTACCTAAATAAATTTATTTATTAAATTTAAATTTAATTACCTACCTAGTACCTAAAATTTGACAGCCTATATCTCTTGATATCTCAAAAACTGGGCTGGAGCTATGAAGCTTATCCCGTCTTTTAGCTAAGAGCTGTAAGTCTAAAAATCCAAATTTGCAGTTTTTTGCCATTCGAAGGTCTTTGGCGACTAAAACTACGAGTGGTTGATGTGGCAATTGTCTTCTTTTGTATAGGTATATATTTTTTTGTTTTTAATTACAAACCCTTGATAGACGACACCATTCTTCATAATTTTTTGGATTTTTGGTGTATAGAACTTACCTCCATAAATAAAACAACAAAGACAATTTAAGAATATTTTATTATTTAACAGTGTGATTTTTTTTTATATTCTGACAAAAGTTTTTGAGAATGTAATTTGAATCAAGTATTTTATTTATCTATGTACATATATCTATATCTATGTTATATATATAAAAATGAATCTTGTTTCGTTCGGTTGCTTAAAACTTGAAAACGACTGAACCAACTTGGATACTTCCTTCGGCGGGTTTGTTTGTAATTGCTACGCGAAGGCTTAGGAAAAAAGAAAAGTCGGTGAAACGGGGCGTGGCACCACCAGCATACATTTTTAGACAATAACTCCGGAACCATAAGTAACACATCAATTAAATTTGGCACGAACTTACTATTTAGTCATGATAGGGGGAATGGGGTAGGTATTGAACGAGGGGGTGTGGCACCGCCCATACAATTCAAATCTTTTATATGGAATAGCCTCCGAATTGTTAGTCGCACAGCATTGAAAGTTTGTGTACCGTCGTCCCATGGATTTGTCATTCTACTGGTGAGATTTTATTGGCGTTGGACAAGGGGTGTGGCACATTTTTTCGGACCCAACATTTACGCAGTATGGTAAGTCCGCATTAATGAAAGTTGGTACGAACTTTCCACTTAGTAGCACAATTCGACTAGAAGAAATTTGTGACCATTGAACAAGGGGGTGTGGTACCGCCATTTTCCATTTCCATTTTTATATAACACTTCGTTCAATAATGTGTGTGACTAACTAATTAAAACAAATTTTTTTGCCAAAATTCGTTTTTATTCATCAACATAGTTGCCATCGAGAGCGATACACCGATTATAGCGATCTTCCAACTTTTCTGTACCATTTTTTTTTTTTGCTCCGAAGCATCGACACGTTCTGGTTTTGGTCGATTGTGAGCTCGCGCGGCACCCACTTTGCACATAGCTTTCGCATACCCAAATATTCATGAACGATATGTCCAACACATTCCTTTGATATCTTTAGAGTGTCAGCTATACAAATCAACCTCAATTTACGATCTTCCAAAATCATTTTGTGGATTTTTTTGATGTTTTCGTCCGTAACAGCCTCTTTTGGACGTCCACTGCGTTCATCGTCTTCGGTGCTCATATGGCCTGTACGGAATTTAGCAAACCACTTACGAATGGTTCTTTTTGATGGAGCAGAGTCCGAATAATGTTTTTCAAGCCATTCCTGGCATTGAACAGTATTTTTTTTCATTAAAAAACAATGATAAATCAGCACACGGAATTGCTTTGAATTCATTTTTTTTTGAAAACTCAAAAGTAGTGTCACTTAAAGCACTGTAACTTGTAAAGTAATGGTCGGATTGACATATAATTTTGACAGTAAGCCTAAAAAGGTTCACAATTTCGAAAACAAATATTGATTTAGTATTAGTGCCGCCATCTATGTGTCAGTCACACACATTATTGAACGAAGTGTTACATAGATTGCTTGTCCTGACTGTCTGACTGATTGATTGATTGATTCATCATCGCTCAGCCCAAACCGCTGAAGTTACGAACATGAAATTTGCACTGTAGGTACATCTTGAAGAATGAACCTCCGCTAAGATGGGATTTTTTGAAATTCGGAGTGTAAAGGTGCAAAACATGTGTTAAGGTGTTGTATGAAGAAAAGTGATTTAATTGACATATTGATTTCGAACTTCCTGAAAATACTCTAAATCAAAAATAATTCGACACGTATTTTATAATTTTTCGAAAATCAAAATTTAACTGGGCCAACAATGGGTTAAGGTTTGTTTACGGGAAGACCCCGAAAAAACATGAACCGATAGGCCTATTGACTTTATAAATTGTACAAATACTTGAAATGAAAAAAAAATTGGACACGCGTTTCTCATTATTTTCAAAATCGAAATCTAACTGGATCAACGACGGGTTTAAAGTATGTATGGAGAAACAAACTTGGTGACAGTACTTCAAATGTAAAATAACTCGATACGTATTTTTCATTTTTTCCGAATATTAAAATCGGACGGGGTCAACGACCGGTTAAAAGTTTGTATGGCGACACTGTATAAAAATATGAATTACTGGGGCCATGATGATTTTTAAAGGCCTTTTGTCTTCAAAATTTTTGGAAACACTTGACATGAAAAGTAATAGACCTATGTTTTTTTAAATCAAAATCTGACGGGGTCAACAATGGGTTCAGAATTTGTATCGGGTGAAACAATAGAGCTTGTGTGCGAAGCCGCGGGGCCAAGCTAGTGTATTTATAAAAATGTATTAGTTGAAAATAATTTTGCGTAGTGCTTTTGGCAAACTTCAGTTTTCCATCCTCACCACTTCCTCTAGTCCGGTGAGTTCGTGTGGTCCTAAGATTGCCAATCATTGTCTTGAGATGGTGCGGCAAAGGTAGTAAACTGTTCTAATCTCTTCAAAGCTTCGTCTTCCCGCACTTCATAGACTGTAATAGTTCTAAGGTGAAATGTTATCCGAATCAAGGTGATCTCAAAAATATTTTCAGTAAAGGATTGTTTCGACTTTTGTGTACTTTGATGAATTTATACCTTCAGTGCTCAAAGGTGAATCGATGTGATCTCAACAATATTTTCAGTGATGGATTGGATCGACGCTCGCTCGAAGGTACAATAATGTCCGAATCGGAGAGATCTCAACAACATTTTCAGTGATTGATTGTATCGACTTTGATTCACGTAGACAAGTTTATACTTTCGCTGCTTAAAAGTGAAGTGCTATCCAAATCGATGTAAGCTCAACAATATTTTAGTAAAGACTTGGTTCGACTTTGGTTTATGAAAGACAACTTTCATCTTCATTGCTCCAAGACTCAACATTTATCGAATCAAGGTGATCTCAACAAAATTTGCAATGATCGATTGCGTCGAAATTGGTTTACGAAACAAGATTATACCTTTATTGCTCAAAGATAAATTGATGTAATATCAACAATATTTTATGTCACCGTTTGGATCGACGCTCGCTCGAAGGTACAATGATGTCCGAATAGGAGAGATCTCAACAATATTTTCAGTGATTGATTGTATCCACTTTGATTCACGTAGATGAGTTTATACTTTCAATTCTCAAAGGTAAAACGTCTTTCGAATCAAGGTGATCTCAACATGTTTTCAGTAAAGACTTGTTTCGACTTTGGTTTACGAAAGACAACTTACACCTTCGTTGCTCAAAGATTCAATGTATTTCTCAATCAAGGTGATTACAACAATATTTCCTATGATGGATTGTATCGACTTTGATTCAGTTTGATGAGTTTAAAGAATTTGATGAGCTCTGCAGCAAACCTTTTATGGATACTTACTTCAGATCGAACATGTTCCAGGTTCCCTTTGTTCAAAGTAACAATTTTTCTTTTGTTTCCCGTTGCAGAAAATGCTGAAATTCATACATTCTCTACCTACCCAACGATATTCATAGCTTTGCCTAAAATGACAACTAGCTGTTTCCACTTGCCGACTCAGTATGGCAGCAAACTACTGAACAGAAAATAAAAAACATGAAGCAAAATACATATAAAAGCGCTTAAATTATAGTTGAATGTAATTTAAAAACAAAAAATAAACAAAAGAATGCCGTTTGTAGCGTGTGCGCTGTAGTGCCAAAGGTGGATTGGGGGGAAGCAATCGAAGGAAGATTAGGGAAAACTTACGCGCAGGCGATAGTCGCAAGTCTGGCTGGTTGGTTGGTGTGCTCAAAAAATAAAACACAAATAAATTTTTGTTTTTGGTTTTTTGGTTTTGGTTTCTTGTTCTTTTTTCTTAGTTTTTTTGTTTTTTATAGTTTTTTTGCTTTTTAGCTTTTTGTATTTTTTTTTTAGTTTTTTTAGATTTTTTTTTGTTTTTTTTTTGTTTTTTTGTTTTTGTTTTAGAGGGTAGTGTTCTCCGCTAAGGATTCTCAAAGTTTACTTCTGTCTTGCTTGCTCATTCATTCGTCTTTGTCAGCTGATGCTGTTTCGTTTTGTATGATGGGTTTTTCCCATCTTTTTTGTTGTTGTTGTTATTATTAATGTAATTTTGTTAATTTAGTTATAGATTTAGAGAGAGTTTCTTTAATGGTTTTAGTAGTCATTTCTAATGTTTTTGTTTGGCTTAGTTATGCTTTCGTCTTTACTATAAATTTTGTTTCGAATGCTACTACTACAAATTTGTTGTTGTTGTTTTTGTTTAATTATTAATTTGCTGCTTGTTGTTGTTGTTTAGCATACATTGCATATTTTTGTCTGGGCGACTTGCAATTTATAATTTTATTGTAATTAATTGCAAATTTCTGGGTTTTATGAGTTCCCCCAAATGCTTTTTGTTGTTGTTGTTCAATTTAATGACAAAAGTGTGTTTTTGTTTTTCATAAACTGCATTTTTGTTTTCGTTTACATGATGTTCAATTTAACGACTAATGTGTGATTTTGTTTCACTATTGTTTGTTTTTTGTTTGTTTTAATTCATGTTAATTGTTTGTTATATAATTGTTGTTCTTGTTATTTATTTTGTTGTTTAATGTTAAAATTTCCTTTCACTTACTTGACTAAGATTATACATAATGCATATATAGGTTTTGGCTTTTTTTAAAATAATAAAGCGGCCAAGTTGTTGTTTTGCCGCATTTACTCCTAAGAGCTCTTTATCAATCGGTCAGTATTGATAAAATATTTGCAACTATAAATATCAATCGGTCAGTATTCTTAATCATAGGTTATATAATAATTATGCATTAATTTTAGTTAACAATACGTTTTGTTTTTAATGCTTAGACATAAACATTTCTTTTCATTTGCATTTGCATTTGCATTTGACACACAAATTATTGGTTGTTGTTATCGCTATGCGGTCTTTTCATAGCCGATAATGTTTTCATTATTATTTTTCGGTGTATCTGAACACTAAAATCGTAATAAAAAATTGTTATCGAATTGAATTACATGAATTTCTGAAATGTTCATTAAGTTATATATCCAACACCAACTTACAATACTAAATATATAGATTTTGTTTCAAGTAACTCTTTACTGAATTAATGCTTTCAACATTTCAACTACGAACATTCAATCTTTGCCATCGAAACTTTAATGCTTCGTTGCTCATTCCTCAGCGCTCACTTCTCTTTTAGCATCCGCCCATGGAAAAAGGCGTCACTTCAACATTCCACCAATCAGAAAAACGCTCACTCACTGGAGCGGCGTTGCCACATTTCTGTTGGAGCATACAACTCTCTTGGCGCTCTGGTCGAGCAAACCATCGAACCTCTCGTGCGCTGTTGTCAAACTTCTTGTTCGCTCTTTGCTTACACGTGCAATATTTCGTGTTGGTATTTCAAGTGAATTAATTGATTAACATGAATAAATAACATTGAATAAGTTTGCATAATTTGCATAATTTGTTGTTATAGTTGTTGTATGATGGGCTTTTAAATATATATTTGTCCACTAATATTGGTTGTTTAGTTGTGATTAGTTGTGATTGAACATTTATGTGTTCTGCAGTTTATATGATTTATTGTTGTTGTTGTTGTTTTAATAGCATTAATTGCTCATTGCAAAAAATCGCACCAAACATTGGTATGCGTTTGACTATTGTTGTTGTTCTTCGTAATGTTGTTGTTTATGTAGTGAAATATTTAGTTTGAAAGTGATTTGCGTAAACTCTAAGTGACCCTCAAAAGTTTACGCTCGTTATTGATGCTATTAATTACTATTCAAGATAATTTTCTATGAATTGTTTAAATGTTTAACGGCTGCCATATGTGTGCAGTGTTTTTTCAATATTCAAATTGTAATTTCATAATTTCATAATTGTAGATATAATTATTTTTAAAATTTGCCTTCTATTTTTCATGCTGTAATACAATTTTGTGTATTTTTGTTAATATGATTTTTCCAGTATTTTCTTGAAAATTATGCATGCATATTTTTCACTTTAAAAATGTGTTCAATTTCCAGCATAAAAAGTACATACAGAAAATTCTTGAATTTTCGAATTTTCTGCAAATTTCGCAGTGACAGTAAAGTTTTGAAAAGATTATTCAGAAGAAAACTTTAAAGCTTCAACAAGTAGCGAATATGAAGTGAAAAAGTTTTAGAAAGCCAACACCGCAGCGAGCTTTTTTCACCATTCACCACATGGCCGTTTGCCAAACTGTTCGCCGTTTCGCCGTTTGTTGTTCGCTGCGCCGTACGCCGGCAGCAAAGCTTTCATCTCTGGCTCAGTGACAGAGAGCTTTGCCGTTTGCCTTTGCATGTGCAACGCAAACACTACTAAAGCTTCTGGGATTGCAATGCGCCAATGCGCCGAATTGTCAGCTGTGCCGTGTGGCCGAAAACAACTCGAAAACTCTCTCTAAACTATTTATTATAAATGTGTTTTTTTTTCAATTTTGTTTGTTTGTTTGTTTATTATCACTTTTGACTACCAGAAAAGTTATGAGCAAAAGCTTTAAAGTTTTTCAAAATTGTATTAATTTCATAAAAACTAGTTAGTTAGTTGTATGTATGAAAATTTGAAAAATTGTCTAAGTGTATGTATTTGGTTTTGGTTACGTTTTATTTTTTGTAACTATTTTATGTTTGTTTGTTTCTTCAAGTGTATTGCAAAAAGTTGGCTACTGCTTTAAGTTTTTAATTAAAGTTTATGTTTGTTTTTGGTTTTGTTGTTTGTTTTTTGTTGAATGTTTGATTACATTAACTTTATTCACTGCTCAGCGTGACTGTTTGACGTTTTTGAATTGTTGTTATTTTCTTAGTAAGCTAATTGTCGTGTTGATTTTGCTTATTGTTGTTGTTGTAAAGTTTTTGCTAAAATGTTTTTGCTTTAATATTATTTTGAAATACTGTTAACTAACATTGAAATTTGTGTTAAATGTGTTTTAAATATAGTTAATTACTATCATAGATCCAACAACAGTTTGGCTACACTGCAAAAAAGAACAACGCACCGTACACTTTGGTGTAGTTGAAAGCTCGAAAGCGATACAAAACAATGCTAAAAGCTGAAAACAAGCTTTGAGGCCTTGCAACGCCCTCAAGCCATTTTCAAGTTGTTGAAATACTTAGAGTTTGAAAGTTTTCAAAGTGCTTACAAGCCACTAAAAAATCGTTCAAGTCTTTTAGTGACTTTCTTTGAAGCCATTAAAGAGCCTTAAAGTCTCCTTAAGGGTTATTAAAGAGCCTTCAAGTCATTCAAGCGAGCTTTCAATCACTCAAAAACCTTCAAGTCATCAAAGTTACTTTCAATTCACTTTGGGCTTTCAGATCAATGAAGAGACTTTAAAATCGTTTTAGTGCTTTCGGGCATTAAACTTTCAACTTGTTTGAATCATTTTGGGCCGCTTCGTTGTAAAGTTTTTTTATTTGTTTACTTTCACTACACCCTGTGTTCTGGTGCGTCTCCTTCATCATTTTAACTTTGTCTTTAAGTGATTTGCTCATTCCATATATTCGCTTAAAAGTAAATTGTAAAGTTTTATTATTTCATTATTTGACTTTATGCTGCTTTCGTCTGTTTTCACACACACAAAATATTTAGCTTGACATTGCAGTTGCAATTTGTTGCTCGAAAGCTGCACAAAGTGTGGCCACATAACCTCAAATCTCAACATCTCAAATACTGATTAAAGTGACCGCAAATTTGAAGCAGACTTTACAAAAGCCATCACACAGCTGCTGCAATGAAGCATATACAAACAATTTCTTCTTCTTCCTTCACTTCTCTTACTTTTTTTAATGCTTCTTTTTATTTTGTATCTCAACTTCTCTGCTTCTCTTCTGCTTCTTTTTTGCTTATAAATTATTTTTCTTGAACTACTTCTTCATTTTTTCTTCTTCTCTGCTTCTGTTTCTTGTCTCTTTCTTTTTCCAATCTTCTGCTTGTTCTCTTCTCGTTCGACTCTTCTTATCTACTTCTTTTTCTTCTCGGCTTCTGTGTCTTTTTTCAACTCATCTTCTTCTTTGCCGCTTCTCTGCTTCTTCATTTCTTTTGCTCTTCCTCTGATCTGCTTCTTCTCTGCTTCTTTCTCTTCTATTTTTTTCTAATCTTCTTCTTCTCTTCTTTTTTTTTCTTCTTTGCTTCTTTCTCTTCTTCTTTTCATCTTATTTTCTTCTTATCTGCTTCATTTATGTATTTTTCAACTATTTCTCGCTAATATTTTTATATTTATTGACTATTTTGTTAATATTTCTATATGAATTAATTTTGTTTGCTGTCTGTTGCTGTTTCTAATAACTCCTTTCGTTCGTTCGTTCGATCGTTCTTTGCTTCGTTCGTTTTCGTACTCATACCTTTCATCATTTCCCAAATACTTCTTCAACACTTTCTCTGCAACTTTTTCGGCTTTATAACGGTATTTAATGCCGTATCTGTCAAACTTCATAACACAAAACCTTCAAGCTTTTAAGCTTTCAAGCACTCTAACCTACAATTGAGCATAACTTTTCTTCCATCACTTTTTTGACTTCTTCAACTTCTTCCTCTTCTTCTATGACTTCCTCTGTCAACTTCAAATGGTTATAGAAGATATTGTTTTTGTTTATTTAAACCACCTTTAATACCATTGACATGTGTTGCTATAGTTGTTGTTGCTTTAAGCTTTAAAGCTTCTCATGGCATTTTTTTTTTTGGCAACATGCAGCTTTTTCATCACAAAGTATACAACTTTGTGACAAACTTTATAAACGCTTCTTAGTTCAGCAGCCTGACGAGAGCTTTAAGCTCTCGCTATTTACGTTCGATTTGTTATGTTTTGCACTCAACAAATGCAATTTTTTGCCAACACTTTTAAGCTTTAAAACCCCTCAATATTACTTGCAAGACACTTGTTAGTCTCTTGAAAGCTTTCGGGCAGTTGAAAAGTCAACAAAGCTCAAATTGCATTTATTGTGCTCACTTCTGTTTACTTTTGTTTTTTGCATATTGATTTCTTCATATTTAATGCTGGATTTCGTTTGAAATTTAACAACAATTCCCTAGATCCCACAGTATTTTTAACTGTGTTTTTGTTGTTGTTGTTGTTCTTATTGTTTGCAGTGTCTTTGCCTGTTGAATCACTTCGTTCGTTCTGTTGCAAACGACTTTCATCTGTCTATGTTGTTGTTGTTAGGTCTTTGTTGTTGTTGTTAAGTTTTGTCTTTCAAATAATTTTTACACAATTGCTTAAAATTTAATTTAATGTAATTGTAAATTAATTTTAATTATGCTCTCATTTGTTCTGGGTTTAATGTTTTGTTTATGTAATTTAATTAAAATTAGATATTAATTAATTTGCTTTACTTGAATTTCAAACATTTCAAGTGTTTTCAACTTTTGAAATCTTTGATATTTCGTTTTATGAACTAACCAAACCATCCATCACCTGTTTTCAGCACCCCAACCCACCCTTTCTTCTACATCTCAGTGTTAATTTTCACTACCACTCTGCTCTCTTTGAGCTTCTGATTGCTGCACTCGATTGTTGTTGTTACTCTCCGAACTTCAAGTTGTGCTATTGGTTGAAGCATTTCGTGTGTTTCCTATTGGTCGTTTTTGTCTGCACTCCGTTTGAGCTCAGTTGATCAGCTGTTGTTGGCGGTGTTCAGTTGTTGGTTGGCTTGAAGCTGTTGTCCTCCGTTGTTGAGATTTTTAAAGCATTTTGTCTCTCTTTTGAGTGCACTCTCAGTCAGTCGATCGCTTACGTCGATTACTAAGCGCCAGTTCAACGTTCTCAGAGACTGAAAGCTAAGTTGTGAGAGCCTTACAGTCAAAACTGTAGACAGCTGCACTCGGGAGATTGATAGCATTTGCTTTCAGTTCGTTGGCTTTTTCATGATGTTAATGTCTTTCGTGTTGTTCCAGCATATCCAGAGATGTTCAAAAGATATGGCAGCACACAGAAAAGCTTGTAGTTTCCGTTATAACTGATGCTTTCTCTTTCTCCTACATTTCAAGGCGCTGCAATCACTCCTTGGCTCAGCAACGTTGCTCCTTCTCTCTCTCTCAACTTCTAATTCGATCTTCCATCGCGCCAATTGTTTTCCGCCACTCAGCGCTTCGTTCAATCCGTTCAATGTTCTTTTTCTTCCCCAACTTGTTAGGTTTTTCCATTCGCTTTTCTGGCACATTTAGCGTACATTCCGCTTACATTAATTTAAATCTGTTTTACATTTCATTTAAAATTAATATTTTCTACTACTTGCATGTTGTTGGTTTGTTGTATTTGTTTGTATTGAATGAATGATGATGACATGTTTTCATTATGACAATAATTTCATCAATATTCATAAATCTTATTAACATTTTTTGGTTGTTGTTGTAGCGAACTTAATTGATTTTGTTTGTTGGTGATCTGTTTGTGATTGTTGTTGTTTTTTCGTTTGTTTGTTTTTCTACTACATGTTTGTTGTGGTTGTTGTGTATGATTTGTTGTTGTTGTCTTTGTTTTTTTTTTCTTACTTATAATTATGACGACTCATTTGTAACTTCTTTTTGTTGTAATGTCTGTATTTGTGTCCGTTTGTGTTTGTTTGTTGTTGTTTTTTAAATTATAATATGTTGTTGTTGTACTGTTCTACTACTACTAAATAAGTATTTTTGCAGTTGTATTTGTTGTCTACTACGTTTTATATTATTCGCTTTTTTAATGCAGCTTTTGCAATTTTTGGCCGCTCGATCGAGTTCGATACAGCGCTGATTTTTTTGTTTTTGTAGCGTTATCTACCTAAGCTGTGCGTTGGTTTTTCTTTTGTTTTCATTTATTTTCATTCAAAAGTTTTTCTACTACATATTTTTATTTAGTAGAAGGTCTTCAACTTGAACTCTTCCATGCGTTTTTGTGGGCGTTTTATTCCTTTGACTTTCTCTAAGTTTGTTTTGTTTTTGTTTTTCGAGGCTGTTCTTTTTTGCCTCATCCAGATTCCGATGGTTTTCTTCTACTTTTAGTTTCACTTTTTCCACTTTGTCGAACCTTTTCTTCAGCTTTTACTGTTGCATGCTTAGCTTCCCTTTGCTTTCTTCTTTGGTATGTTTAGCTTATTTTTTTCCACTTGGGTTAGATAAGACAGGCCACTTGCTAGTTTCTCAGCAAGTACACTCTGAGGTCTCAAAAGACCCATTGTGATGCCAGAAGAGAGTATGGGCAAGTGCCTGTCATCCTGTGTTCGGTATTGGCTGGAACAAACCTGAGTGTCGAACGAACCTGACAATGGTCAACATTTTTTTCACTTTCTTCGACATGCTCAGCTTTCGCTTCTGCATGCTTAGCTTCCTTTCTTAACCTCTTCTTGCTCTGCTAACTCAGATTCTTTCTCTACTCCGCTGATTCTTCTCTGACTTCTATCACGTTTACCTGCACTGAGCTCTTCTTCTTCACCTCATTCCACTTCCTTTCTCTGCTCTCTCAACTGTTCCTAACTCCTTTAACTCCATTTTAACTTCACTTCCTTGCATGCTTTTTGTACCACTTCCACTTGCAATCCTGCTTGCCCGTTTCCCTTTTCCTTTTCACTGACTTTTTCGCTCTTCTTATAGTCTGATATTTTAATGTTTTAATCAATTTTGTTTTTAATACTTTTAACTTAACCTTAAAACTTGTCGACTAATTCAAAATGCTGGTGAATTTCATAAGCTACTACTATTGGTTGCTCTTGCATTGTTGTTGGTTTTTGATAACTTCAATTTCATCTCTACTACGTGTTGATGTATTGTTGCTTTGTTGCATGTTGTGTGTTGTAAAATATTTGTCGAATTGCCCATCATTTCGCTGGCAGTTGAACTTCGACGTTTGTGTTCTTGTATCACTGACTACGTGTGCGTGTGTTTGCGTTCATGTGTGTGGGTGTGTGTGTGAGTAAACTTAATACTGCTCATTACGTACGCAAACTAATAACATTTGTTGATTGCTCATATTGATTTCATATGAGTTTTGTTTTTGTTGTAGTACCAGAAGGACAACTCCTTTTAATCATTTTTCGCTTAAATTGTTTACGTTTTTTTTTTCTCATATTTCGCGTTTTCTTAGAAAATCAGCTGTTTTTTATTCTTATATAAGTTCTATCGCGTATTTCGTAATTTTGTTTTTTGTAATATCTGTTGTTGTTGTATTATAATATTTTCCATTTTTTGGTTTTTTGTTGTCACTAAAAAGTTGTCTCTAAGCTGATTGGCGTTTATTGCGACTCGTTTTTTTTGTTTTTCGGTATTCTTTGTTAATTATGCTCCATCTTCTTGTTGTTTGTGTTTAAAATTAGCATAATATATATGTATATATAATAATATATAATGGTACGTATGTATATATCAATAATATAATTCGCTACAAGTTTACGCGTTTCTTTCATTCTTTGCTGCTACTGTTGTCTCGCTTTTCAAATCAATTGCAAAGTTCGTTTATATTCGTGTTTAATTTTGTTGTTGTCGTTTATGCGCCAATCTCTTTGCATCGACTTCAGCTTTGGCTTCTGCGCGATGTCTTTTGTTGTGCTGATTGTTGTATATAAGTGTTAGTTAATGTATAATTGTTGTCTCTTTCTTATGGCTAAGAATTCAGCTACTTGCATTTATAATTATAATAATAATCATAATAATAATTGTTCTTGTTGTTGTTGTTGTAATAATAGTGAATAAAAACGTTGCTCTTGTCGCTCTAAAAATTTGCTACAATTCGTAATATAAATTTGCGTTCAATCAATGCGCCTTAGTTGCTCAATTTCCTAATTGATTTTTCTCAGTGTATGAAAGTGGTCTCGAGACATTGTTGCAGTTCGTTTGTCTAACTTTTAATGGCTGCTTAGTTCAACTATCGATTTGCAGAATTGGCAATCTTATGACATTCCACTAAAGTTGCTTAAAAACATACTGCAGCATGTGTCTGGTATCTGCCTGACACTTACGACAATTTATTATTAAAGCCACATGTCGATGCCATAAAACTTGCTGTCCGTGTGTGAATAGCGAACCAGTTCACGCTTAGTGTTTGGTTTTTAATGCCCTACTATTTATTAATACTAAAAAAGTATGTACTACGCTACTATTTTAATTGAACTGTATCTAAGTCAATTGAAAGTTGTTCTACGTTAAATTTAAATGCTATATTTTTGTAGTCAAAAAACTTGGCTGCTATGTATTTGGTTGTGGATAATGTTGAAAAGTAAGACACGGGATTTGACTACTTTTTTGATTTAGAAAATCAATTTGGTTCAAAAGTTTGTCTGGGGAAAAATTTGGCTTCCAAAACGAAGGCTTAAAGTATGAAGCTTCTGTAAAAACTTCCCCCAAACCAACTGCTTCCAAAACGGAGGTCTTAGGCATCAAAATTTAGTCAATGCTATAGCTTCCAAAACGGATGCTTAAAGTAAGAAGTTTCAGTAAATACTGTGGCTACTGAAAAGGAGGCTTGACGCATCAAGCTTTAGTCACAGCTTTGGCTTTCGAAACGAAGGCTTTAGACATCAAACTTTTAATTCAAATGTTGAAAGGGAAACATTCAAATGTAGAAATTGGAAATATTTAAACTTGGACTTCAAAAGACTTTTGAAACACAAACCCACATCTCTCAAATACCAATAACCCAAAATGTGCGTGTTTTCAAGGTCCAAACAAACAGCAAAGTTTGTTGGATGCACTTGAGCTGCCTGTGGGGGTCTTTAAACGTTGAGAAGTAAAGCATTGAACATTGAAAATTTCTAGTGTGTTGAAAATATTTAAAGTAGTGTAAAGAAGTAAGAAAAAAGTGCATCATTGGGCAGCAAAAACATTGAAAAATGTTTAAAGAATTTCTATAGCTTATACTTCCACTCAGTTTAAGCTAAGTTTTGAAACATTTTTATAATTATTCAAAAAATAATTACACACTAATTTTTGAAAGAAAGTAAGCACAGTTTGAAAGAAGCAAATAGCAAAGTTTGTAGGCATTACGGCAGCCAGAAATTGTTATATATGAACTGGGTTTCATCGATTGGACTTTCATACAGAGGCACAGCGAAAAAACTTAAACTACAGTAGCAAAAAGCAATACTTTGTTCCCACTTAAGTACTCAACGTAAACACTGGTCGTAGCTTCAAGTTTTAAGAGAAATTCTTGTAGCATTTTGAAACCATAGACAAAAGTATGTAGTAAAGTTTATTACTACTTAAAGCAAAACTTTTAGCATTCATATTTGAAACCATAAACAAATGGAAAACATTTTCTGGAGTTCAAAAACTGAACTGAATCAAACTTTTGCTGTTGTTGTTTTGTTTTTGTTTTAATTTTTAGATAGGCACATTTTAAGTAAATTTTCATTGCAGAATTTTCATACATTTCGCTTTAGCAACTGAAATTCGCGTTTGAAGAAAAAATTGTAGCATATTTTTAATGTTCGTTTCAGGGATTTTTAGATTTGTTTTTTGTTGTATTGTGAACACGTTTTCTTCGCTTATTTATAGTTTTAGTTAATTTGTTTTTAGTTTAAATAATGTTTTTTATGTTTGTGGTTTGAGAAAATAGTTTTAAGAAGGGGAGTAATCATTTATGTCAAATTATTTACTACATTTGAAACAAATTTCACAAAAATTGTTTACAAAAAAAATTTCAAGTGGTGAGAATAGAGTGTACTAAAAATTATTAAGTATTTTAAGGTTCAGAATACAGGGTGATTTAAATCAGTTACAGAACTTGAATGAGTTTAGCACTAAAAATTTGTCTTTGAATATGAAAAATTTGTGGAATATTAAACAAAATTTTAACATAAAGATACAAAAAAAGTTTGATGTTAAAAACAATGAATATTAATATTCAAGTTTTAACATCAAACTTTTTGGTACTAAAACTCTTGATACAAAAAGTTGTGTGCTAAAATGTGTGTCACAACAACTTTGGTTATAAAGAATTTAGCTGCAAGCAGTTTGGGGTTAAAAAATGTTTAAAAAAGGTGTACTAAACAACTTGTTCTAAAAGTTTACTCAAACTTTTGTTTACAAAAGTTGTTAAAAAGTTTGTTCCGAACAATTGTACTAAACTGATGAACGTTTAGTACAACAATTTAAAACTAAAATTTTAATGCTATAACTTTGGTATTTGAAATTTTAGTACTAAGTTTTTGCATATCCAAAGTTTGGTGCTAAATTTTAGTACAAAACCTTTGCATATGTAAAGCTTGGTGCTAAATTTTTGAGTACTAAACAGTTTAAACAGAGTTGAAATTGTTAATTGAATTAATTAATTAAATAAAATTCAGTTTAAATTAAAATTATTACATTAATTATTAAAATTAATTAAAATTAAATAAAATTTTAATTTAATTTGAACAAATTTAAATTTAGTTATAAATTCAATTTTAAAGAATAAATTTTAAGGCATTTTAAAACATTTTACTTCATAAATAAATTTAAATTAATTAGATTGATTAATTTGTTTAATTAATTAATTAATTGAGTAGTTAATTAATTAATTAAAATTAATTATTTAATTAACTGATTCGTTAAATAATTAATTAAATAAAATTAATTTAAAAAAATTTAAATTTAATTATAAATTAAAATTTTAACATGAAATTTTAAGCCATTTCGAAACATAAGACTTAATAATTTTTAGTACTCTTTCTCTACTCCACACAAACAAAGTTTTGTTTGAGAAAACTTTGAGTCAAAAACTCAATAATAACAAATCGACTGTTATTGTGTTTGTGTTTGTTGTTCATTGTTTGTCCTAAAATCGTATGACAGAGTTACCAAATGTATTCATTTCGTTATTATCTCAACACAAATTACATCCAAAGGATTGTTTAAATTATTCACGTATGTAGATATCTAGTACAATGTTTTCTTCTCAAAGTTCAATAATTTTTTTATTTTATTCTCGCTAGTAAAAAGGGTGGGATCAGGGTTGCCTTTTTGTGGTTTACGTTTTCGCAGTACTAATTGTAGTAGTTCTGTTAGCAATAGGTAGTTATGCTTGTAGTTGTTGTTGTTGTTGTTTGTAGTAGTAGTAGTTAAAGCGGCATTTTTCTATATGCTTTATGGATTTCGTTTGGGGATTTGTTGGGTGCCTGTACAGCTTTTTGCTGGCATTTGTTTACTATTTGTTTAGTTGTTCAACTGTTGCTGGTTTCGGATGGCAGGTGATGGTGATGCAAAAATTTAGGCATAGTCAAAATTATAATACATTAAGTTTAAGTTTAATTAAAATAGCATAAACCAAAATTGCAAATAGTGTGCAAATTAGCTAAAATTGTATGATACAAACATAAATGCTGAAGCAATTGTGAGCAAAAATTTGGTGAAACTAAAAAGCAAGCAACTGTGTGAATATAGCAAAACAAGTCGAAAAAAAGTGTGTTGCAAAAATTGTTTGAAAAAAAATCGAATATAAATGGCAATGGCAATGAACTGCACAAATTAGTACTTATGTAGTTGTTGTTTTAACTTTCTAGCTTTACTTAATTAAGTACACTGTTGAGTAATTTATTTGAGTGCAGCAAAAATGTTGGGATTATTTATTTGGCTTAAATATTGCAAGTAATTTAACTCTCAGCGGTAGCTTTGCACAGACTTCCTGTGATTCAACGCTCGGTGTTCATTTGGTTTGATTTTTTTGTTCTGTGTGTACTTGAGAGTTTCAACTACAAATGTTTTGCATTGAATTGTTTTTGTTTGAAAAAAAATTTAAGCTTAAATCGAAATGATTTTAAATTGTAAACTTAAAGCGAAATACAGTTACATGGCAAATATCAGTAAGAAACGTGTTGGTAGCCTTACAGGTAGCGACTGCTGCTGTTGTTGCTGTTGCTGTCTCTCTCTCTGTCTCTGTGTTTCTAGCGCTCTGTTGCACACTTCTTTCATGACAACTCAGGCGGCGCTATTCGACGCCTCGCGCTTTTTCGCCGATTGACTCATTGTAGTCGTCGCGTCAATGTTTCGTAGTAGAATTGCCAAAATTTGCCATGGAACCACATGAAAAGCGCTACGATTTGTATTAAAATTGGTCGCTGTAGTATTTCTTGCAGTGTACGTCGTTTGATCTTTCGCAACAGTTCATGCGCTCTGGATTGGGACACGTACAGGTGTTGGTTGTAGTTCAAATTGTAGTTGTAGTAGTAATAATTGTTGTTGATGTTTTTGTTCTTGTAGAAATCATTACCACACAGTGTTACATTGTCGTCATTGTCATCAACATCATCATCATTATCATCATCGTAGTCGTCGTCATTGTCATCGAATTCATTATTTGCGGTTTCTTCGTCTTTTTGTTGTTGCTGTTGTTGATGGTCTGCTGCTGCTGGATCTAGGGAATCGTTATTAATTTCAGCTGTTGAATCTTCATAAACGTTGCTGCTGCATTTGTTGCCTTTGCTGCTCTCGTTGTTGTTAGCATTTGATTGTGGCTGTTGTTGTTGTTGTTGTTGTTCGGATTTTAATGCTTGTTTACTATGGTTTTTGCGTTTCTTTCTTTGATTATTGCTGCCACTGTTGGCGCTGCAATTGTTCTTAGCGTTGTTGTTGGTTGTTGTTATATTGTTATTGTTGTTGTTGTAGTAGTAAATGGGATATTTATGTATATTATGGTATTTTTGTGGTTTGCGATAATATTACATAAGAACGCATTTGCCCTTTTCGGCCCACGGATTGTTCTTTTTATCCGGGGCATTAATTAATGGATCATTCTTTTCGTTCTCCTCAATGAAGGAGCGCATTCTGCAAATACATAGAAACAAAGAAAGAAGAAACATTTAAGTATTTGAATGGTTTTGTTAAATACAATTTATTTTTATATATGTACATTCATATATTTATTTCATAGTTGTATGGAATAGTTGTAATTTATATTTAATTAATTAATTTTAATTAATTTGTTTTATTCGAATTTTTTTAATATTAAATTTTTAGAAAATTTTTTTATATAACTTTTAGCACGTTTTAGGAAAGTGTAAACAAATTTTAATAAAAAAAAGTAATTAAAATGAATTAATGAAATGAAAATGAAACCTATTTATTTAATTGAGTATTATTATTATTTATAATTTATTTAATTAATTTAGTTCAATTTTAATGAATTAATTTAATTATTTTTAACTAATTAATCTTGATTAATTTTAATTAATTAAATAATTATAAATTATAATAATAATAATCAATTAAATAAATAGTTATAACTTTTATTTAATTAATTAATTTTAATTTATTTATTTTTCTTATAATGTTTTGCACTTTCCTAAACCGTGCTAAAAATTATATAAAAATATTTTCGAAAAATTTTATAAAAAATTATATTTAAAAAAATGATATAAAAAATGTATAAATTATATAAAAATGATATTATATTTATTTCGTAATTGTATGTAATAGTTGTAATTTTAATTTAGTTAATTAATTTTAATTAATTTTTTTTATTCTAATCTTTATATAAAATTTTTAGAAAATATTTTTATATAATTTTTAGCACGGTTTAGGAAAGCGTAAAAAAATTTTAACAAAAAAAAATTTATTGAAATTAATTGAATTGATTGATGAATTAATTTTAATTTATTTGATTTAATTTTAATTAATTTATTTAATTAATTTTAATTAATTAATCTTGACTAATTTTAATTAATCTTGATTAATTTTAATTAATTAAATAAATTATAAATTATAATAATAATAATAAATTAAATAAATAGTTATAATGTTTACTTTATTAATTAATTTTAATTTATTTATTTTTCTTATAATATTTGGCACTTTCCTAAACCGTGCTAAAAATTATATAAAAATATGTTCTAAAATTTTATAAAAAATTATATTTAAAAAATTATATAAAAATCTATAAATTATATAAAAATTATATGGTTAAGTAATTTTGCTATAAAAATTTTCCACATCTCCACTTCAATGGGCTCTTTTTAGATATCCATGAGGTCTAGCCGTGGCTCAGTTGGTTAGTGCGTTGGACCGCGAGTCGAAGGCAGCAGGTTCAAATACTGCCTGTAATAACACCTAAAAAAAATAACGGGAAAACTCGTTTTCTCTTTCGGTGGCTGTCCTCTCAGCTGGAAATGGCAAACCTCTGAGAGTAAAAATTGCTTATGAAAAAGCTCCCAACCTGCCGTTCGGAACCGGCATAAAACTGTAGGTCCCTTCAACCCGCGTACAAATTCACACGCACAACACGGGTGGTTGCGGGAAGCTAGGCCTTAGTCTCGCGTAAGCGGGCTGTCGTGCCAGTCAATTATTATTTTAAAATTATTTATTATGAGGTCTAGAATTGTATTGAATTATTCAATAGATATTTTCATATTTCATTGATACGAGTATCTTTTTAAGCTCTATGAATGTTTTCCCAATACGACAACAAATGCCAGAAAATACAAATCCTTTAATTACTATTTTTTTACTTTGCAACTTAAAAAATCGTGTGTCTCGCTCTTAACAAGAACAGCTTATCAAAGAAACCACACACACACTTTTCAAAAGACTCAAATGAATCAGTTCTGCATAGCGTTTTGTAAAACATTGGTTAGGTTAGGTTAGGTTAGGTTAAGCTGGTTGGCCGAATTGGCCACGCATGGATCTAGATGCGTCTCTAGAGGCACCAGATGGAGTTCGTTAGGCGTTAAAAGCCAGCGGCGCAATGATTGCTTAGGTTGCCTGTGTTTTTAGCGAATTTGAGCAGTGATTTTATAAGCATGGGAGCCTCATCCAACCCAAGGAAATACGAGGGTCCCTGGCATGTAAGGCGAGATCTGGCTAAAGTAGTCGGGTATGTTTTCCAACTGTTGATAGTCGGAGGGCACAATAGATCGATACTGGTCTCAGTGCACTATAATCACAATACCATCTATCAATCTATTTATTTATGGGTCTTTAGGGCCTAGTTGAGTTCTCTTTGAAGCAGCCACTCTTGCTTACTTATCTACCCACTTTACGAAATCTAAGAGATAGATCTATTCACAGAAGGGTTAGCTTAACTCAGAAACTTAAACTGGCTTTATGATGAGATCTGAATATGAATTGCTATGGGTGTCTTCAGCCTATTTGATATCCTTTTGGAGTAGTTAGTCTTGCCTACCTAACTACTCACCTTAGGAGACCTAAACGATAGGACTATTCACAGTCAACTTATTTTTGTTGAATGGAATGGCTATGAGGGGAGCCAAGAAAGTGAACCCTAGAAGATATCTTTGTTAGAAACTTAAATTATTTTTGGGAGGGCATCTAAGCCACTGTGACCAGTTGAGTTCCCTTGGAAACCACGACTCTTATCTAACTACTTATACACCTTAGGGGATCCAGCCCATAGAACTATTCACAGTCAAGTTAGCTTAGGTCAGAAGCTTAAACTGGCTTTATGATGAGATCTGAGTTTGAATTTCCATGATACAACAATGGGAAGCCAATTGCCAGGGCGATGTATCTAGGAGGTGCCACTTCTAACAACCTATCAGCCTAACTTACTACCAATGAGCCAATTTGGCGTACCAAGTGATATATTTAGTCTACTTCGAGAATGATTTTTTTTTTATTTGAGCTTTGAAGGAGAGAGGATGAAAACTGGACAGAAAAACCGAGCAGAATCATTGCCATCCGAAAAAAAACAATTTATTGTTAAACAAATTAAAATTTAAACAAATTAAACAATTAAATTTAAAAAATTCAAATTTATTTGTTGAAATTTAAATTTGTTTAACAATAAATTGTTTTATTTTTTCGAAGGCAATGATTCAGCTCGGTTTTTCTGTGCGGTTTTCGTACTCTCTACTTCAAGGCTCAAATCAAAAAGTTCACTACAACCTAAGAGAACCATTGTACCCACAATGGATTGCGCTGTGCTAGAGAATTTCGTACTCCATAGTCATTCTCCATTAGTTGCTAACAGATTTAATTGCATTCAGTATGTGTCGAATTGCATTGTATGAAGTTTTTCGAGTACCAAACATTGCTTACGAGTTTTCATTGCCCAAAACAATTCGCAATGTCTCACTGCGTATTTTTCTCTTCCAAACAATAAACAACCTTTGCAGTTCGTACTAAAGAAATCCTCATCTAATCCTTGACTTAAATACAAGTTAGCTGGCCGTATACATTCACCTCTGCGGCATATTAGCTGCTAATCTATGGCCAAACCAAAAGCGGCTTTAGGTCGGAACTCGAGCATATAATTTGCTGTTTTTGCGCATAAAAATTTATAATCCAAAAAGTGATGGCCCAGGCAGACACACGTTTCGGTATTAGAGAATAAGTAATAAGGCTAAGTGGCAGTTGAGGTAGAAGCGGCACACGTGCATGTCTGGCACGTGACGCAGTGCACAGAGGACAGCAAAGAACAGAGAGTAGACAAAATAAAGAAAGAGAAATGAGAAGAAAAATGAAGAATGAGCAAAATTGACCAAGTATTGGCACTCAGTAAAGAGGCTGTCCAGAGTACATAATTGCAAATTGACAGGCGGCGTTGGTGAATCTTGACATTTTCATGATGCTTGAACGGGCATCCGAGCAAACAAAACACTGAGCTCAGCTGATAACGTGGTCGACTGCAGACGGCGCCCAAGTCAATGCACTCAAGTGGGAATATGTGCGCGAGTACGAATACAAATGTTGTGGCATATTGGAACTGGCTGACTGTATGACGTGGCAATGTTGGCCACGTGCTGCTTCGGTTTGTTGAGTAGGCAAACGATTTCGAGGGCGTGAGAAGTGGGTGTGGAGTTGAAAAATCGCATTGAGTAGAAGAATTGCAAAATTTGCATTTCGTTTTGTGCGCTAAGGATAAAAATAAGACCAATCAAAGAACGGTTTTAAAGTATTAGGAAAAATCCAAAATAATGCAACAAAGTTGCTGGCTGATTTATGTTACGGCCCACAAACTGAAAGCAAACGGAAAAAATACTAAGACAAACGAGTTTGAGAGCAAAAAAATAAAAATAAATAAAATAAAATTGATTGTCAGAAGCGCTTGAAGTATGGCTGTGTACAAAAATCGTGTACAAATAATGGCTGAAAATTCGTGGCAACTTGAAGAGCTAAAGCAAAGTAAAACAAAAAAAAAACGGCAACAATTCCAAGAAGCTGCTGCAAGCACGCTGAGATTAGCATAAAGCCGTTTGGATGGAATTTGGTTGTTTGTTTGTGTCTGTGTGTGTGTGTGTTTGGTTGTGTATAGCAAGGTGTGTGTTGCTGGCATATTTTTGTTGTTGTTCTTTTTGTGGGCAGCCAGTTACATGGCAAATACAAAATTGAGCTTTTGCTGCTAACAACTGTGTGAAGTGTGTTCAAGTTAGAAGGAACCAGTTTATGTGGCTCTTTGAATTGTGGTCTTTCTACGAATTAATAAGGGTTTTTAGTAGCCAGATATGTCTCTGTGATGCTCAGAAGGAAACAAAGACCGTTTGCAAGTCAAAGTCTTTACGAAATTTGCATATTTGTAATTAAGATTGACTCAGAAACTGTTTTTAAGGATTCAAGAGCAGGCAATGTTAATACTTAGTAACAATGTGTTCATTCTGCCAGAATATAAACTCATAAGACAAACTTTTGAAGAGAGAATTTCTAAACAATTGACTTGAGCCAACTAATTTAGCCTTTTTCCTGCATTGGTCCCACTTTCCGCCCGCTCTTCCGTTCATTTGCTCTCCAACTACCAATTACACTTGATTCAGTTCAAAGTAAAATTTCACTCTCACATAAGTAGTGTTCGATGTCCTCGATTTCATTTATTTCATTTATTTCATTTATTTCATTAATTAATTAGCCAATGAATACAGTAAAAATTCTTAAGGCTAAGTTGAACACATTTTAATTGCGATTTGTACAAACGTAAGAAAAGAGAAAGAAAGAAAAAACAAAGTGATGCTACTTATAGAAAAGATTTAATGAATACATGAATTGATTTTTTGAAACTGAGAGATCAATATCAACAAATTTAGAAATTCTATTGAACTCAATTAAGGCTCTGGAGATAGGTGCATTTCGCGCATAAAGAGCCCTAAAAACACCTACATGGAAGAGCTCTGAGCAACGAAGAGCTCTAGGCGGAATATTCAAAAAAATCCTCTCGAGGAGGGTGGGACAGTCAACCACACCACGGAGTACATCAAAAATGAAAGATAAAGACAGGATTGTTCTCCTACTTTGCAAAGATTTTAAGTTAATCAAAAGGCAACGCGATTCGTAGCTGGGCATAGGATCAGTAAAGCGTAAATTACGCAATGCAAAGCGAAGGAAAACTTTTTGGATCCTCTCAATCCTAGCCACATGGCACGCAAAATATGGAGACCAGATGAAGGAGGCAAATTCAAGCCTGGAACGAACTAGTGCCGTATACAAAAGCTTTAGCGTGTATGGGTCAGTGAAATCCGAGCTATGACGCCTCACAAAAGCAAGCATGGCATATGACTTAGAGATAACAAAATTAATATGATTAGCAAACGCAAACTTCGAGTCAAAGATTACGCCCAAATCTTTAATTTCATCAACACGCATCAGGGGCGCCATGGAAATGTGATAAGAGGTGTCAATGACTTTATAACGTTTTGAAAAGGTGACTTGAAAACACTTGTTTATATTCAGTGAAAATCGATTTTTGATACACCAATTGCTGACATTATCAATATCAATCTGCAGCAATTGGGAATCGTAGGAGTTTCTGATCAATGAGTAGATCTTTAGGTCATCCGCATAAAGCAGAAACTTAGCAGTGGAGAAGCATGTGCAAATATCATTAATAAATAACACAAAAAACAGCGGGCCCAGGATGCTACCTTGCGGCACCCCAGATGAAGCAACGAAAGGTACCGACCTAACATTGTCGACAACGACCACGCACCTACGATTGTGCAAGTACGATGCAATCCAAGTCAGGAAATCTGAGTGGAAACCAATACAGGCTAATTTATTAAGCAGTATAACATGAGAAACCCTATCGAAGGCTTTAGAAAAATCAGTATAAATGGTATCAACCTGGATACCAGATTGAAAAGCAGAAATGCAGTCGTCTGAGAAAACAGCTAGATTCGACACTGTTGATCGTCCCGGAATGAATCCATGCTGCTCCGGACATATTGTATTCTTTACAGAAAAAAGTAATTTAGCTTGGATGATGCATTCGAAAAGTTTTGATGTTGCAGAGAGTTTTGAAATGGGTCTATAATTGCTAACGTCATTTCTGTTACCACTCTTGAAGATTGGGGTTATGAAAGCCAATTTCCAAGCATCAACAAAAGTTCCAGATGAAAGAGATTTGTTAAAAATTACCACTAATGGGTAGACTAGCGAGTCACACTTCTTGTACAAGGCTGCTGACAGGCCATCAATATCCATTTGAAAGGAAGACTTAAGTTGAGCAATGCCATTGAACACATCTTGAGAAGACAACTCAAGCTTGCCGAAATCGAGAGATTGGTTTATATTGAACGAGACATTATCATCGCTACTAAGTCCATCTGTGAAATTGGACTTAAAAAACGACGCAAAGAGATTAGCTGAGTCGACAGGAGTATTGGCAGCTATCTCGCCAAGGAAAAGTGCCGAGGGAAAACTGGAGCAGGATTTTTTCGAGTTAACGAAATTCCAAAATGCTTTCGGGTTAGATTTAATGTTGGACTCAAAGCTAAGGATATAATTTTTATGCAGAAATTTATCCAAACATAGGAATTTCTTAGAATATTTTTTATACAGGTCGTAATAAGCAAAATTGTTGCTTTTCTTGAATTTACGATGAAATTTGTTCCTCTTGTTGCGAAGTTTCAACAGAGCAGCATTGTGCCAAGGCACTTTATATTGTTTTTTCGTTATAGCAGGGCATATGCTTTTGCAGACCTCTACCACAGTAGTCCTAAAGATCTCAAAACACTTAGCAACATCAAGATGAAGAAACAAATTATCCCAATTTATGTTCATCAAAAGATCATTCAGTTTCAAAAAATCGCATCGCTTAAAATTAAAGGATGATTTTGAATTAATATTACTGACTTTAGAAAATGTATAAAATTCCAGATCAAGCACAAGAGGTATATGATGCATATCAGGTTTACTAATGGGAAAAGTACATTCAAGTAAAGAAAAATTTACAGTGTTACTTAGGAATATTAAATCTAAAGTACGACCTAGTTTATTTGGAAAACAATTAATTTGCATGAGATCTATACTTAAGAAACTATCTACTAGATAAGTTTCACTGATACTATTGACATCAAAGGCAATAAGAGCAGCTTTGGAAATAGTGCGAGACCAATTAATATTACATAGGTTAAAGTCCCCTAGCACGCAAAGATGATCACCCCTTGCATTGTTCTGAGCTAGTGTTGTGACATTGTCAACATGGGCAGTGTAGAGGTTGTGGCTACTGTTAGGCGGAATGTATGAAGCACAAACAAAAAGGGAGTCGGAAATACCCCTAATGTAAACACAAAGTTGATCAAGTAGCGTATTCTGATATTTAAGTGCAACCACAGAAGCCTGATGCTTACATTGCACAGCAATAAGAACACCACCACCCCTAGCACAGCCAGTTAGATTAAAATCCCTGTCTTTACGAAACACATCGTAGAGATTGGAATCAAAAAACTCATCGCTGAAGAAATTTACATTCAGCCAAGTCTCAACGATTACAATAATGTCGTAGTCAAGATGCGAACTAAATAACCGCAAAATCTGTGACTTAGTTCTAAGCCCAGAAATGTTTTGGAAATAGATTTTCAAGCGCTTAACATCAGGAACCACAGGAACAAAAAGTTTACCATTAGCACTCGTTACGGGAGCGGAGGTTGAAGACTGGGCTTCAGAAAAAACTGAAACGGACGTACGTTCACATTGGCTGGCCAGATATCGGGAACCAGTAGCTTCTCGTAAGCCGAATCAGGGACGCCAAGCTTAAAATTGACCCGCCTTAATGTGTCCAAAGAGGCATCTTTTTTCACTAACTTATAGCAGCGGAGGAGCTGTTTATCTATGCACGCATGTTTAGCAACATAATTAAAAATATTTTCTGCATTTACTGAAGGCACAAAAGACGATATGTGCAGCCACTTTAATCGAACCGCAACATCGAGCTCAGAGCTCGGGTTAGAACCAACAACAACAGGTTGTTTCTTCCTATTGTTCTTCTTCACCTTTATCCACTCAGTAGTCTGATGGTTCGGCAACGCAGGCGGTGTAGTGGGATGTCGCACGGCACTCATTCACTAACCACAATTTCCCTTTCAAATCTACAGTTATTTAAATTTATTTATTTCTTCTTCCCGTTGTGCTTTTTTTCTTTCAGCTAAAATACTAAACACGCGCTGCATCTACATATATTTCCATCTTATGTCTACACTCACTGCTCCGCCCTGTGGATTTCTTGCACCATTTTCCTGCCGGTTATGCGTTGCAATCCCTTTCGATGATATTTCCCGCCACACACTCACATATATAGTAAATACTATAAATTTGTGTACGCATAATCGAACTCGTGTATGCATCGATAGTCCCCTACGGTCATAAAAAGGTCTTGTATTGCTGTTGTTGTTGGTTTGGGTTTGTTTGTATTTCAATGTGATTCTAGCATTTTGTGCTTAGAAAAAAAACACACAATTTTTCTTTTTTTTCTTTGCAGATACTTCATAATAGACGAACCAGACATCAGCGAACAGAAAGCGCTCAATATTTTTTGCAATTCTTGTAATTTATGCTTAAAGCTGCGGTGGCAATTGGTGTTGTTGTTGCTTTGGCACCAAATCGAACAGCACATGTTCGTTAAATTTGGTAAATATGACACAAGCACATTCAATCACACCCGCACACACACTCAGACATGCATATAAATTTAAATATTTATACGATTGCTTTGAATGAGAAGCGATTTGAATTTGAGCAGCGAAGCATAAGAAACGCTTAGGAGTAAAAAAAGTAATGAATTGACAAATTTTATAAAACAAAGTTGACAACATTGTGAGCATTATAAAATCACAGTTTCATAATACTAAGACAAAATCTTTGAAAATCGAGTATAGTCTAGTCTAGTCTGAGTCTAGTCTGAGTCTAGTCCGAGTCTAGTCCGAGTATAGTCCGAGTCTAGTCTGAGTCTAGTCTGAGTCTTTTCTGAGTCTAGTCTGAGTCTAGTCTGAGTCTAGTCTGAGTCTAGTCCGAGTCTAGTCTGAGTCTAGTCTGAGTCTAGTCTGAGTCTCGTCAGAGTCTAGTCTGAGTCTAGTCTGAGTCTAGTATGAGTCCGGTCTGAGTCTAGTCTGAGTCTAGTCTGAGTCTAGTATGAGTCTAGTCTGAGTCTAGTCTGAGTCTAGTCTGAGTCTAGTCTGAGTCTAGTCTGAGTCTAGTCTGAGTCTAGTCTGAGTCTAGTCTGAGTCTAGTCTGAGTCTAGTCTGAGTCTAGTCTGAGTCTAGTCTGAGTCTAGTCTGAGTCTAGTCTGAGTCTAGTCTGAGTCTAGTCTGAGTCTAGTCTGAGTCTAGTCTGAGTCTAGTCTGAGTCTAGTCTGAGTCTAGTCTGAGTCTAGTCTGAGTCTAGTCTAGTCTAGTCTAGTCTAGTCTAGTCTAGTCTAGTCTATCTCGTCTAGTCTAGTCTAGTCTAGTCTAGTCTAGTCTAGTCTAGTCTGAGTCTAGTCTGAGTCTAGTCTGAGTCTAGTCTGAGTCTAGTCTGAGTCTAGTCTGAGTCTAGTCTGAGTCTAGTCTGAGTCTAGTCCGAGTCTAGTCTGAGTCTAGTCTGAGTCTAGTCTGAGTCTAGTCTGAGTCTAGTCTGAGTCTAGTCTGAGTCTAGTCTGAGTCAAGTCTGAGTCTAGTGTGAGTCTAGTCTGAGTCTAGTCTGAGTCTAGTCTGAGTCTAGTCTGAGTCTAGTCTGAGTCTAGTCTGAGTCTAGTCTGAGTCTAGTCTGAGTCTAGTCTGAGTCTAGTCTGAGTCTAGTCTGAGTCTAGTCTGAGTCTAGTCTGAGTCTAGTCTGAGTCTAGTCTGAGTCTAGTCTGAGTCTAGTCTGAGTCTAGTCTGAGTCTAGTCTGAGTCTAGTCTGAGTCTAGTCTGAGTCTAGTCTGAGTCTAGTCTGAGTCTAGTCTGAGTCTAGTCTGAGTCTAGTCTGAGTCTAGTCTGAGTCTAGTCTGAGTCTAGTCTGAGTCTAGTCTGAGTCTAGTCTGAGTCTAGTCTGAGTCTAGTCTGAGTCTAGTCTGAGTCTAGTCTGAGTCTAGTCTGAGTCTAGTCTGAGTCTAGTCTGAGTCTAGTCTGAGTCTAGTCTGAGTCTAGTCTGAGTCTAGTCTGAGTCTAGTCTGAGTCTAGTCTGAGTCTAGTCTGAGTCTAGTCTGAGTCTAGTCTGAGTCTAGTCTGAGTCTAGTCTGAGTCTAGTCTGAGTCTAGTCTGAGTCTAGTCTGAGTCTAGTCTAGTCTAGTCTAGTCTAGTCTAGTCTAGTCTAGTCTAGTCGAGTCGAGTCTAGTCGAGTCGAGTCTAGTCGGAGTCTAATCTGAGTCTAGTCTGAGTCCAGTCTAAGTCTAGTCTGAGTCTAGTCTGAGTGTTGTCTGAGTCTAGTCCGAGTCCAGTCTTATTCTAGTTTGACTCTAGTTACAGTCTGGTTTTTCACGCTTTCTATAAAATCATTATTTCGAACAAACACTGGTTCGATCTTCCAAAGATATAAATTTTCAGTAATTTTTTAAGGCGCTAACTTATACTTTACTTACAATACTTTTGTTTAATACTGAAAACAAAGCAAACATCTTCTTGATCTCCATTTAAAATTCTATTTGCTCACTTTGTATCTATTTCTTTTCATTGAGTTTGTCCCATCACACAATACCTCCAAAAATTGCTTGACAGCTCAGCAGAGGTGTTGTCCTCCTTCTGTCGTGTACGCATTTCGAACATTTTCAAATCAGCCAACATGCCCTTGGGGAGTGGCAAAAGCAGAGAATTTGCATTTGTTATGCTTTTGTAACACTTGCTACATGTGCAGCTTAAATTCAGCCAAAACGGAAGCAAATCGAAAGCCGGATATCGAAGCAGACACATGTTTTGTTACATAACTGACACCACACCGTGTGTGGGTGTGTGTATTTTTTGTTTATGAATTCACATAAGCACAGCGCCACCACAACCTTTCCTTATCTGACAACAACGATTTTAATTTTAACCTTAACCCCCCAAAGGCCAACACAAAACATGCGCCAGCCAAGCCAAGGCAAAAGCAAATGCGTATTTTAAAATACAATAACAAATATACAAAAGAGCGGCGAAAATAAACAGACACGTATGAAAACTGACAGACAGTCAGACTGACAACAAAGGCAAATTGCAGCGAGGGTGGTGCCAATAAAAATAACCGTAGTAGCTGGATTCAGGTTGCGTTGTAAAATTGGGAAGGAGTAGTCGAAGTTTTAGACTCGAATTAAATTGCAGTTAGGGGGGCAAAGGCAGCAATGGAAAGAGGTGGAGGGGGTGGAGGCATGGAGGATGAAGTGATGAAAATGAGTTGCGTGAGGTTAGGCCACAATTGCCTGGCAAACCGCAAAGCAACCGGAGAAGGCAGAATAATGTTGCGTATACGCCGTGTGGCACATTCAGCGTGCATTCACTTGCGTTTCTACACAATACACTATTGTGTGTGTTTGTGTGGTGAGGGAGTATATTAAAATGGTATGAAAATGTGCCAAGTTTGCTTGGCGGCCGCTGATCAGAGCGTCAGCTGCCACAAAAGTGACTGACAATTGTAATTGAGACAAATGATTTGAAGTAATTTGCTGTGCCTGGAAAATTTGCTGTTCCGTTGCCGTTGCTGGATTTATTCGCCACAAGCACTCACATAACCACACACACATACGAGTGCAAGCACATATGCCATAATATCTGCCAGAGTGTACCTGAGTTAAAAATAAAACCGCAATTTCCAGGCGTAATTGTCTGAGGCACGTATTTGATTTCATTTGTGGCCTATACAATGCCACACCAGCTCAGGTCGAAGACGCGCGAGGCGAGTTTTTAAATAACCTTGACTGACGGGCGGTAATTTGTGCAGCCCTTGTGTCAAACACAGCCGCGCAAAAAGTAGAACAGGTGCGTGGTTGGGCGCTGCAAAACAGTGGTAACATTTACTCTTTTGACTCCTTCTTCTTCGTCTTTACTGGCACTTTCAAGTATTTCACAAATTAAGCGCTGAGAATTGCAC
This sequence comes from Melieria crassipennis, assembly GCA_963668005.1. NCBI lineage: Eukaryota > Metazoa > Arthropoda > Insecta > Diptera > Ulidiidae > Melieria > Melieria crassipennis. The sequence goes on along the minus strand of OY764961.1, from coordinate 60,672,084 downwards.
ATTGTGTGTCATGCTTTGTTTGACGTATCATTTATTTCAATGGCAAACAGTCTGCGGCCCTGCACGTAAACAGCGTTTAAATTATGCATTTATGCTGAATGTTTCATTCACTTTTCTGTGTAAGTATGCCGTCCATGTGCGGACGTGGTATTTGAACGTAGACTATGGGACAGAACGGACTCAGAGTCACACACACCGAGGCGCAGGTAGAGGCCACATGGCGGGGCTGCAAGAGTGTTTTGCTTAGTTCGTGCCACTTGTCTGAGAATGTAAAAGTGGGTACGCAGAGAATGTGAGACAAAAACGCATAACTTTACATTTGATTATAATTTGTGCTCAAATTTTTGGGTTTTAATATACGAAATTTATGTAAAGTAGGATTTTTTTTTAGCTTAAGGAAAAACAAATCTAATCTAAGCTTAACGTGAACGCATTAAACCTACTGATTTGATTTTTAATATTTTTAAGAATATTTTGAACTGTCAAAATTTAGAATCACTAGAACAGTGAATTGGAAAAATGAATTTATTTACTTATTTTCATAAACAAGACAAAAAACAATAAAAAAAATATATATAGGGACTTTTCAGAATACTGACAAATATAGATAGAAATTTTCACAATATTTAAAAGGCCTCATAATATTTTATATTGTTTTGTTAATTTAGTACTAAGTATTTTTGGTACAGGTTAAGTAAATGTTCTAAATTGTTAGGGAAATCTATGTTTTTATTTGTTTGAATTCTAATTTTAATTTTTTTTTGCAATTTTACTGTCGCCAGGTTGTAATGAGAAAATATATGTGGCGAATTTAGGAGCAAATACTAAAAAAAATTTTCAGAGGGAATAAATGAAGAGCAGCAGCTTCAAAAGATGTATGGAAATAAAATACTTTCTTGGATCTTAAAAATTCCATGTATATTTAAACATATTAAACTGTGATTTGTGTTATTTCCAGGCTCCAGCTACATTTTTAGAGGTTTTTTAATAACATAAACCTATGAGTTTAGTTTTTAAAGATAATTTAAAAGCGTTTTATAAGAGTTGGACTTCAACTATCACAGCACATTACAACCTATCACATCATCCAATTATGCTCTGACTAAAACACATCACATCACTCAAATATGCTTCAAGTACATCACATCACATCACATCACATCACATCACATCACATCACATCACATCACATCACATCACATCACATCACATCACATCACATCACATCACATCACATCACATCACATCACATCACATCACATCACATCACATCACATCACATCACATCACATCACATCACTTCACGTTACATAACTCAACTAGGCTCTAAGTAAATCACATTATATCACTCAATTGTACTCCAAGTACATCACATCACATCACATCACATCACATCACATCACATCACATCACATCACATCGCATCACATCACATTACATTACATCACATCACATCACATCACATCACATCACATCACATCACATTAAATTACATCCCATCACATCACATCACATCACATCACATCACATCACATCACATCACATCACATCACATCACATCACATCACATCACATCACATCACATCACATCACATCACATCACATCACATCACATCACATCACATCACATCACATCACATCACATCACATCACATCACATCACATCACATCACATCACATCACATCACATCACATCACATCACATCACATCACATCACATCACATCACATCACATCACATCACGTCACATCGCATCACATCACATCACATCACATCACATCACATCACATCACATCACATCACATCACATCACATTACATCCCATCACATCAAATCATACCACAACACATCACATCACATCACATCACACCACACCACATCACATCACATCACATCACATCACATCACATCACATCACATCACATTAAATTACATCCCATCCCATCACATCACATCACATCACATCACATCACATCACATCACATCACATCACATCACATCACATCACATCACATCACATCACATCACATCACATCACATCACATCACATCACATCACATCTCGTCACATCACATCACATCACATCACATCACATCACATCACATCACATCACATCACATCACATCACATCACATCACATCACATCACATCACATGACATCACATCACATTACATCCCATCACATCAAATCATACCACAACACATCACATCACATCACATCACACCACACCACATCACATCACATCACATCACATCACATCACATCACATCACATCACATCACATCACATCACATCACATCACATCACATCACATCACATCACATCACATCACATCACATCACATCACATCACATCACATCACATCACATCACATCACATCACATCACATCACATCACATCACATCACATCACATCACATCACATCACATCACATCACATCACATCACATCACATCACATCACATCACATCACATCACATCACATCACATCACATCACATCACATCACATCACATCACATCACATCACATCACATCACATCACATCACATCACATCACATCACATCACCCCACCTCACCCCACCTCACCTCACCTCACCTCACCTCACCTCACCTCACCTCACCTCACCTCACCTCACCTCACCTCACCTCACCTCACCTCACCTCACCTCACCTCACCTCACCTCACCTCACCTCACCTCACCTCACCTCACCTCACCTCACCTCACCTCACCTCACCTCACCTCACCTCACCTCACCTCACCTCACCTCACCTCACCTCACCTCACCTCACCTCACCTCACCTCACCTCACCTCACCTCACCTCACCTCACCTCACCTCACCTCACCTCACCTCACCTCACCTCACCTCACCTCACCTCACCTCACCTCACCTCACCTCACCTCACCTCACCTCACCTCACCTCACCTCACCTCACCTCACCTCACCTCACCTCACCTCGCCTCACCTCACCTCACCTCACCTCACCTCACCTCACCTCACCTCGCCTCACCTCACCTCACCTCACCTCACCTCACCTCACCTCACCTCACCTCACCTCACCTCACCTCACCTCACCTCACAACGGCTCATTTCAAGTCACCTCACTTATCCACTCATTGACTCACTCATTAATCGGTTCCTTCATTCAGCCACTCTTCTACCCACTTTCACTCCACCTCTCAATAATAAACATTTCACATCATATAGCAAAAATAAAAAAACTTAAAATGACAACTCATACATTTTATGTAGATGTCCATATAATTTTTATCGTTGTGGCTATTTATATAAATTTTTGTTGCCTCGTAATATTATATTGAAAATTAAATTGTCACACGCCGCGTATACGTAACCTTGAATTACAGACGTTCATGCGTCATGACTGGCTTAAACTTTTCACTTTCATTTTCGTTCTTCTTTTAATTCACTTTCACTTTTTTTCAACATTTGCTCCTCCTGCGATTGCAAGTGAAACATTTCAACTGTTATCGGACAGCAACTCGAAGTCAGTTACTGTCAACTGTGCAAAATTATTGACATTTTTATTGTCAGCACATTTGCGTTGCTATATGTGTGGCAAAAAAATACACAATGCCAATGAAGAATAAAAAATATAAAATAATTGTTCCAGACAAGCACAGACATTGCACTTGGCCTTGGTGCTTTTGAGGCTATTTGAGGCTATTTAAGGCTCAGTCAACAAAAATAGGCCGATGAAAATGTAAATGCATTTCGGTTTGTGTGGTGTGCTCGCTTTCATTGAATATTTAGTGTTTTATATTGAGCTGAAAATATTGTAAAAATATGCAAAATCGTTTTACTACAAACAGTGGCGCACAATGGGAGGGTTCGGGGTTCAAGCCCCCAAATGACAAAAATTACTATTGCAAAATATGGTTTCAAATGGAATTGAGCTCCATTGTGCGCCACTGACTATATTTCTATTCTCTATCTTTGTTTTTGTAAATTATGCTCTAAGCACTGGAACACAATGGCAAACGCAAATTTATGTTTGTCTTGCCGAGAGCGATGTGAGTGTGCATTGAATGTGGGGTGTAATATGATTATAGGCCGAGCAACGGAAGTATGGGAAATTGGAAATGTTATTTATCGACTCCTCCTACTTTGCTATTAAGTCGATAATGCTATTGTCTGTTTATATATACATATTTATAAGTATTTAATATTTAGTTTTATATGTATGGCTCCATATGGCTCCGTATGGCTCAATGGATCGCAATTCAAAACGTTTGGGAGTTGATGTAAAAAAGAGCAAAAGCTTATCTTTCAGCTTGGGAGAAGACACAGCTTTGGGAAGGTGTCACCTACTCCAATAGAGGGTTTTCTACAGAAGCCAGACAGCGTTTTGGCAACTGTTTCTTTGAAGTGCCTTTTCAGCACAGACAGACAGAAGTTGTGAAGGAGAAATTTGGCGACTGAAAATCGGCGATTATTTTCTCTCAGTCTACGGTAACAAGCCAACCACTTTGTGCAAGGTCGAGGCCAACATTCCTGACCCATTGCCGAAATAACGCCGCACATATGGGACCGAGTCATGAAGCGAACCCATCGCTTGGAGCACTGTCAGCGAAGCCAAGGCGGCCATTTCATGGTTGGGCTCTTCCATAAATAATGACATGAAAGTAACTTGAAAAATAAAGACAGAATTAACTTGATATCTCGTTTTTATCTGGTCATCCTTTACGTGATAACATGTAGCAGCCTTTCAGACCGACACACATACGTACATTTAATATAACATTTTAAAAAAATATTAACCTTTTTGTACGATTGAATGACAGCTTAATTTGGACACACATACCTACATTTAATTTAACATTAAAAAAAAATATTAACCTTTTTCTACGATTGAATGACAGCTTAATTTGGGCTCATAGAGAAAAATGCCTAAGTAAAATTTATAGTAATAAGTCATTACAAAATGCTTTGCATAGCTAGAGGCGCATATTGTAACCAGTATTCTAATGGATCATTTCTATAACTCGTGAATAAATCTTCACCTTTTATCGCTAAGGACTCGGAAGGGATGTGTCCATTTCGTAAAACCAATTACACCTTCCTTCCGTCCTTCCTACCTACGCAGTTTTATTATAAATGACTTAAGCACACTTTTAGGCTTGCAACAGCATTGAGTTCTAATTTAATTACGAACTCAACTAATTAATGAGCTATTAGTTAATTTTGCAAGTTGCCACTCAGCCCCAGCGCCAACTCACTGCTACAAAATTGTATACGCATAGCGTTGTATTTCTTTTTGATAACTTTTGTTTGAATATTTTTGTGTACTTTTAAGCTGACAGCTAATTACATAAAATTTCTTATAGCTACAACACAGAATACCAAAACTGGGCCGGAGGTTGGAGTCTATGTGCGACAGCGGAAACATGTCGTTAAAATGTGAAATTCAAACTTGGCAAATTATATTTTCACTTTTTTTTACTTTTTTTTTACTTTTTTTTGCCTAGCGACTGTCAGAAAAAAACTGCAAAGTTTTTCCATGACACATTAAAATGCGCCCACACACACACACAAACAAACATATAGGAACAAATTTGTAACTACACGCAAAGACCGATAAGGAACAGCTTGCAGCTGCCACCGCGCATGAAAAGCAGACACACAGAAAGTGAAACCAACTGACACACAAAGTGCTGCGCTCATTACAAGCATTGAATGATAGATGGGTGAGGGCGAGCATGACACATGCGGCAACAAGACTGGACCAACCCACAGGCGGACAGAAAAACGCACAGACGCATGCGGCAAATGTTCGCTTGGCTGCCGCAATGACAAAGTTTTTTAATGAATACGCAAAGTCATCAGCGACAGTGGTGAAAATGATAAAAACACCAACAACAACATTGTCATAAGCAAGCAGTGCGAAATGGTAAGAATGCCGCCAAAAAAACAAAACAAACACAAGAACAAAAAATAACACACAAGCAGTAAATGTCTTGTTTGTGTGAATGTCACAATGTGTAGCTACACATGCTGAAATATTGGCAGAGCTAATTCCTTGGCCACACAGACACATGACTCTCACACACAAACACACCCACACATGTATAGAAGCATTCGAGCGCTTATCAAGTGGCTTAATTAAATTTGTTGTTAGTTTCATTCGTCGGTGTTGGTATGTTTTTGTCATTACTATTGGTCACTTGTGGTTGGTGTTGTTGTTTGTCATTTAAGTGCCTGTTACGGCCAGGATTTGCCTTAATAATACACCCACAATCATGTTTGTTTGATTGTGACTCTGTGTGTGTATGTGTGTTGGTGCGTATCTATGACAAGATTTAATGCGTCACTGCAGCTGACTACCAGCGACTGTTAGTTGTCGCATTTCACTGTTCGGTGTTTCTTTGTTTTGAAAGTTTTTGGTATATGTACACACTTTTTCGTTGTTTCGTTTGATCCCACCAAGCAAAATGTGAGAAATAGGCAACAATCGTCAGTGGTAACAAATTGGCGACTCGCCGATTTATTGCCGCAGCGACAAATTAGCAACATGTCTCAAAAACACTTTGAATTACGAATTGATATGCTTTGTATTTCAGTGAGATTGATCGCATTTAAAAAATTGTTATTCATTCGCCGACGGTTCATTGATTAACAGCATTGATTCATTGAATCTTTGTATGCAAATGAAATTCCATCCCAACCAAAACTGACTGACTTTTTATATACTGATAATTTTCCAAACAATATGATGTATTTAGATATGAAAACGACTCGTCACGGCGATAAGAAAACGACTCGTCACGGCGAGTTGCTTTCGGCGGACGTTTTAGACCGACTGGTGATACGAAATCGATACGTTTTCGATATTACCGGCGATAAATTTGTTGCCGGGGGCGACTCGTTTTCTTATTGCCGGCAACAAAAAATGTCTGGTGGGGACTATCCTTTTTGTGTGACACGCTGTTCGACATGTATCGTTAGCGCTTTGGTCATGTCTCTGCTAGATTTAATTAATGTGTGGCGACGATTTTGTATTCATTTTCGTTTGATTTTAAGGACACGGTTGGACTAATGTTGGTTCGAGTATGTTGAGCAGTTGTGACTTTAAATAAAAAACTTTTCGCGACTTATATGTCAGGTGGGTGTAGTTTATGAGCTGAAATTAAGCACAATTTAAAAGTTGATCGATCTGTTTTAGTTCATACATTTTTATATATAAGGTTCTGATTTTAGGTATGAAGATGCACATGTTTTCAATTGCTTCAACAAACAAAAGATATGTGAAAATCCTAAATGCTCCCAGCGAAATAAAACGAAATATTAACCTTCCAAGAAGAAAGAGGAGGAGGCTTTATATCTAAAAACAATTGCAACTACAGAAATTCAAAATCTTGAATAATAAATTAAAATTCAACCCTTAAGTTTATTTACTTTATTTATTTATTATAATTCAGTCAAACGAAAATAAATTTCTAACAGACCATCTAAAAACTGGAATATTACAAAATAATAATCTTAAAATTAAAAAAATTCAACAATATTTCTTAAGACTATAAATCTTGAAAGAGAGAGATTTAAGTATGGAATGCGATTAAGTTCCAAGAGCGTCCTGGCAAGAGGAGCGTTTTTAGCGTATTTGCGTACTTATTTGTTCAATCGCTGAATGGGAGTGAAAAAATATGTATTCTATGATTTGACAAAAAATGAAAAGCAACCTAAAACATTTCTACAATTTGACAAAAAAGCAAAGGCATTTTTTTTTTACATAACTATCATAAAGTAATATATTGAAAAGTAGTTTCACCACACCGATCCAGTCGCAACACTACACTCTGACCTACTGAGTGCGTTTGTGTATCCTTGTGATCTTAGTGATCAGATCTGTGGGATGTGCTGAGAGAATTTCTATTAGGTTTGGTTAGGTAAAGAAATCCTGGATCACAATCTTTGCTCCTGTCCGACTATCCCCATTCTTTTCTGGGTTACAAGAGGTCCCCAGGCATGACAATAAGTTGCTACTGAACTTTTCTAGGCATACACATATTCTCACCGATAAGTCTAACGTCGATGCGCAACACTAAGGACCCCTAACTGGTACCGCTAGGTTTCCAACAGGGTCTATGCGTGGCCGACTTGGTCAGCCAGCTCACTTAACCTAACATATTGTAGGTTAGGTAAGACGGGCAGCTTACTGGTTGCTAAGCAAATACATTCAAAAGCCTCGAAATGGCTGAATCCAATCTGAGCCTGAAACCAGCCTGGCATTGTCCTGCAGTGGTGTGGAGGACATTGCCTAAGCCGTCTAGTCGTCTAACACTCAGCTTTATAAAACAATCTGAAGAAGTTGAAGTGAGAAGTTAGAAGGACGAAATTCAAGGATGTAGTAGTGTACATATTAGTCCTTAAGATATATTTTTTTCAAAAAAAATTCTTGGAAATTTCCAAGGATATTCAAGGATAAAGTTTTAAAAGGACATTGTCAATACCTCTTTATCCTTTTGCACGTAAACATTAAATTTTCTAAGATTCTAAGGATTTTTCTCTTTCATTTGATACCCATGTTGGTATTCTACAATGCGCTCAATTTTTAACATAATAAATTTTTGAAATAAACATGTCCTTGAAATTTCAAAGTCCTTTAAAAAAAAATCCTGATGTAAGAGAGAAAAACTAAAAACGAAGTTTTACTATATTTGGCCTCTAGTTTTGCAAGTATATAGATTTTTTCGTGTGTTTTGAAATTTTTTGATTTTTGTCGTACGGTGTTATACCACAAAACTATGCAATTCAGGTCCACTTTTCCACTTTATTATTACTAAAAATGTATTCACTTATTGGCTTAATTTATGCCTACTTTACGAAGGAGCCAAGAGTCAAGAATTATGTCCTTTTTCAAGAGTTAAGATTTATGTTCTCCTTCAATATTTAATTAATTAATTCCTCATTAATTCCTTCTTCAAGTGTTAAAAACTCTTTTCTCCTTCCTTTCAGTTGCCAAAAAGTTGTAACCCATTTATTCAAACTGCTGCAAATCTGCCTGCTGCCTTTAAAGCTAATCTAATTTTACGCATTCGTCTGTGTAATCAACGTTAAACACTCCTTTGAGTCTTTAACATTATTACTACATATGCAAAAAATAAAAAGTCGTATGCACACAAGTCTAATGCTTTAATCTGTCGCTAAGAGTATGCAGTGATTTATTTATTTTTTTTTGCTTCTTGCTCCATTCTTAAAGCATACAAAGTGTAGCAGCAGCATACGAGAAGCAAAAAAAAATCACAACAAAATAAAAAACAAAGCAGATCTGCTGAGCAGTTTTTTTAATATATTTTTTCCAAAGAAATATTCTGGCGCCTATGTTTCGTTGCGAGGCAATAAAGTTGACTGTGGCCATTAGATTGTATTAGTATGTAAGTTTGAGCTTAACAACAACAACAACAACAAGACACACACACACATACAACAGCAATAAAAGCCATATAAATATAATACAAAAGTGGAAGCTGCTGCTTGAGTGGCAAAATCGGTAGAGCAAGAAAAACATTAAAGTTATGTTGACATTTTTTTAAAACTGTTTTTGTTGTTGTTATTCTTATTGTGCTTTGCAGCTTTAATGTCTGCTTAACAGCTTACAGCTTTAATGTCTGTGTAGTGTTTTATTGAATGAAGTGGCTTTCTTTTGAGCAGACTTTAAGTGTTAAGATAATGTCGTTGAAGTACTGAATAGAGACACAAGCCCACACATGCTCGTTGCTGGCATGTGTGCACTGAAGCTCCACTAATGGCAGATGAACTCCTGAACAAGCAATGCTGGGAGATGGATTTCTTATGAGCGGCTAAGCAAAGACTGAGATCTTTTAGACAGAGAGAATTTATATCGGAAATGCTGGGATTGATACGATTGCAGAAATCATTTATAGAGAAGACCTTTGCTCATCTGTTCATCTATCTTTTCGTTTAAGTTATTTTATTTTCATTAATAAAACCGTCTATAAATTAATTTAAAGTCCATTTCACCCACTTAAATGCTGATAAATGATTTATTTTGTCATTCCTTTTTTATACACTCGTTTTTTTTTTGCTTTCTCATCTACACAATTTGCTACAATTTGCTTCTCTATTAATTTTAAATCAGTAAAAAAAGTTATTTTTTTCCATATTCAACTCAACCACTGTTTAACATTATTTCGCTGGCACAATGAACTTTTTAATTGAAAAACTATTTGCATTTTTCAATTTTGAAATTATTGCAACATATTTTACTAATGAAAATTATTCTTTCCATATTTGATTGATGATTGTTTCCATATTCAACTCAACCACTGTTTAACATTTTTTCGCTGGCACAATGAACTTTTTAATTGAAAAACTATTTGCATTCTTCAATTTTGAAATTTTTGCAACAACTTTTACTAATGAAAATGATTCATTACATTCTATTATTAATTAACTTTTACTGCAATTCAACTGCCATACTTTTCAGCAATTTATTTCATTTCTTTCTTGCCTTCTCACACACACACACATAGAAAAATGTACGTTCAAAGAATCTGAAATATGCATAACTTTCAATTCGTTTTTTGAAAGAATGCCAACGCAAATGAATTCCAGAAAATTTTTCAGAAAAATTTAAACATCAATTTGATATTTCTGCCGAAAAGCAGCCTCAAAGTATGCAACAAAAATGTGTATTTGCAAATAAATGCCAATACTGACTAATATTTACTACTACTACACATTATTGGTCCCAGTTTGAATCCAAACAACACTGCAATTGCCGAAAAGCCTTGCAGCACCATAACTAATACAAATTGTACAAATTTCAGTGTACAAATGTTTATCGAAAGCCTTTGCGCGTGTTCTACATTCATCTTTGGATAACAAATTTTCACTAAACTGCTGCAAAGTAAACGTTGTTTGTCTTGGGTGCACGACTGATTGACTGCCAATCTTGAACTGATTGGCTGTGAAATTGAATTGCTGTTTTTTTTAGCTTTTCTTATGTTGTACTCGTACATGGTGGATTTTTCTGTGCTGCAAATTGATTTAATATTTGCTGGACGCTGGTGGGGAGCCATGAAATTGGCAATGCCAGTGACACCATTACACACAGTCAGACTGCTATCAACTACTGTCAGCCACACAACTGGCATCGAGCAGCGTCAAGTATACGCTCCACTGTCCGCACATTTATAACAATGCAATTTTTGTCACCAGTTTCGTTTGGCCGTTTTTACTGAATTCGTTCGCAATTTTCTTCAAGTTTCTTTTGCGTACATTTGTGTTTTCTTTGTATTCGGTTAGCTCTGTCGTTTTTATTCAATTCTGTGACAATTTTCTTCAAGTCTCTTTTGTGAATATTTATGCTTTTTTTTATTGGGTTTTTATGTTATATTCGCTCTGTGTTTTTGCTTTTCTTACCACCACATTTCTGCAAATAACAATCGACATTTTTTTGCCAGTTAGGCGCTTTCGTTTCACACACATTGACTGACAGTTTGTTTTCCTTTTTTATTTATTTTTGCTACTTTACGTTAGCTTTTCCCTTTTTTCTTAATTTTGTCTACATTTGTTGAAGTTTATTTACAAATACTTGAACTTGACTAAAGAGATTTCAATGCCTTGGAACTTCCTACAATTCACTGATTCAAATAATTCAACATGTCTTAACAGATTTCCATGGTTTTAAGAATCATGCAATTTACTTATAGGGGACTGGTTGTGCTTTGCTTGTCTTTACATGTTTTTCATATTTTTAAAAAAGAATTTTTCTAACGCTCACCAATTCCACTGAACTCTTTCAATCAACCATTCTTGTTTCCTTTTTTTTTCATCAATACCCTTCTTACTTTATTCATTCGTTAGTATGTCCGCTCCTCTATCTAACTGCACTCGACTGTGTCGTCCACCAAACTGTTCCACTAACCATCTATCAAGTCTTTTCTTGTTCTACTCAAAACCTAATTTTTGTGTTTACTTTGTTGTTATATCCTCTGCTCTATTAGTTATTTATCAATTATTTCCGCTCACTTCAACTACCATCAGTAGCAATAACAATAACAACTACAGCAATTGTGGCCAAACCATTGTGACCAACATTGAGCAAGCGTCACATGCAAATAGCAAAAATAGCCCCAACAATTGCAAAACATCGAATGCAATTGAGCAGTAACAACAACCCAACAACAATAAACGAACAAACGAACGGCCTGCCAGTGTTGCTGTGGTGCTTCATTTAAAAATACATTTCCGTTCTACGCTATTTTGCACCCCACATAATGTTTCTTTTTTTAGACTTTTTCACCTTTTACACCCTTTTCATGTTTCCCTTTCTCTCCGTTTATGCTTATTTTAGATTTGCCATTTTTACTATTTTTACCCTTTACACTTTTATCCTTTTTTCCTTTTTTTCATTTATTTTTATTTTTCATATTACAGCAAATTGCAAATGGCGGAAATTGCGCTCAAGTGAATTTTATGTTGCTGCCATTCACTGAACTGGATTGGTGGCATGTGGCTGCAGGCAGGAAAACCTTTTAATTGGGTTGTTAAATTTCATGATTAAAAAGTAAATCAATTACCGTTACAATTGTAATAAACGCACTGTGTACGTTGTTGTATTGCAAATGGAATATTGCATGACAATGTAAAATAATCAGCGATTAATTGCAGTTGTTTGCAATATTAATAATTTAGTTGAACTTTCAGTTTGTTGCATGTTGCGTATACGACCTGGTGAACTTGAAGCAACTCACTATTTGACAATGACAGTTCATAGTAATAGCATGTCATGAGGCTTTTGTATAAATAATAAAATTACAAAAGTGAATTGTAGAATACTCATACGCCATGTGGAGCTTCAATTCAGTACTGAACATTGCATAGTTTATAATTTTATTGGCAACAGATTTGCAAAATTTAATTGAAATTTAACTATTAACTGAATTATCTATCTGACTATGTTCAGGACGATTTCGATTTCATTCAAAGTTTATATTGGTTCGGTTACTTTTGACAAAAAATAGATTTAGTTACTTTTTGGCATAAGACTTCATTAAATTTGTTAATTTTTTTTTATTATTTCCAAATACAGCATTTAATTAGTTACTTCTGGTTAGCGCTAACCAATTTATGGGCACTAAAACTTTCCAAATCTTTATATGTTAAAAACAAATTCACTCTAACAACTAAAAGTAGCTATAGCACAACAACTTTAGTGGCTTAAAGTCTCAAAATAGCGGAACAAGGCTTCGATTCTTTTCATCTCGATGAAAAAAAAAAACACCACAACAACAAACACACCAACAGAGGAACGTAATTTATTCTCGCGCAACTTTTAAAACCAACCAACCCAACCAGCATTCAAGCGAAAAATGCTGCCATACTGCAGAATTTGCAGCAATAAAAAAGTTGCTCATACGCAACGTGGCTACACTTGCAGCAATTTTGCCAGCGTAACTGTCGACGAGGGAGAGGCGAAAAAATTGTTTATAACTGCATAATTTTGCAACATGAGTGCGCCATGCAGCAAAGCAATTCTGCTCTTGCAACAAAAACAAAAACAGCAGCAATATATTTGGGCCCCACATACGGCAAGGAGGCAAAGAACTGCAATTTCAGTCGACAAGCAACGGCAGTCAGTGGCCCGTGTGTGTGTGTGTGTGTCTGTATTTAAGTGCTGCCTGCACTTGTCAATGAGCTAAAAAATAATTTTTTCCGCCACATTCCACTGCCAGACGGTTTTCTGCTTGTCTTGGCTGCCGTTTTTTTTTTTTTGGGGCGTTCACATGGCTGTGAAAAAATTCTACACATTTTTATACGAAGACATGTTTACGTATGTGGACGAGCATGGGATATGTCCATGTGTGCTTGTGTGTGTGTGCGAGTGGAATGGGCGAGAAAATGTATCAATTTCCGCTTGCCAGAGGCAGCGCTGACTTCAACAACTACAACAACTATACAGGAAAAACAATAATAAGAGCTGCTAACGTGGGGTAACATGAGCCCCGCGCAAAAGCGAACAAAACAGCAGCTACGAAACAGGTCAACCGCGCACATAGGTGAATTACATGTGAGCATATAAAAACATATATATGTGTGTGTGGGTATTTGCAAAAAATAGCACACTTTTTTTGACGATTTATGCGCCTCTAAATGCTGAAATTGCAAACATAAAGTTGTGTTTTTTCGCACCGAACACGTTGAAAGTTGTGGTGAATGTGTGAGCGAAGGTGATGTTAGGTGAGGCTGCGGGTAAAATGATTGCGAGCGATGGGAAGAGGAAAAAATTGGCAGCAGAATTAAGCAAAACACAAAAGTGGAGATGAGGGCAATGGGGTCAACGCGAAAGGCAAAAGTAGCGCGCACGAGTAGGCGCTGAAATTGAGCCAATGAACGGTTGCAGCATTCAACCACTAAGGGTTGGGGGAATTATGTGTGAATGCGAAAAAATCTGAAAAATTGAAGCCAGAGCAAAACTAAAATTCGCACACGGAATGAGAGAAGAAGAGAACGTAAATTGGCAAATGCCTTAGCTAGGCGATTTGACTCACAGCAGGCATTTCAAGCGCACAAAAACACTTAGGGCTTTCCATGTAGATGCACACCCACACTCACATATGTATGTATGTATGTATGTATAATGCATCTAAACATGTACATATATCGCAATCTATGTGTGTACAGCGCCATTAGTGGCCATTAGCAGCTAGGCGCATTTTGTCGTATTATTATGTTCGCTTTTGTGTGGCATATTTTTGGGCGAACTATGCGTAACCATAGAAATTTTGGTTTGTAATGGCACTGCATGATGTTTTACATCAACTTAATAAGAAAAATGATGGATGTAATGATTTTAGACTTTGGTTTCCAGGGTGAAAATAAAACGTTGAGTGTAAATACTTGAATTTCTTTAAAAGCTTTGATAATATGCTTAAGTTGACACTAATCACTATTATTGTTCAATATTGTTGATAGAATCCATGGACCTGCAGACAGTTTCATTTCATTTTATTTTATTTTATTTTATTTTATTTTATTTTATTTTATTTTATTTTATTTTATTTTATGTTACTTTATTTTATTTTATTTTATTTTATTTTATTTTATTTTATTTTATTTTATTTTATTTTATTTTATTTTATTTTATTTTATTTTATTTTATGTTATGTTATGTTATGTTATTTTATTTTATTTTATTTTATTTTATTTTATTTTATTTTATTTTATTTTATTTTATTTTATTTTATTTTATTTTATTTTATTTTATTTTATTTTATTTTATTTTATTCTCTTTTCTTATCTTTTCTTTTATTTTCTTTTCTTTTCTTTTCTTATCTTTTCTTTTCTTTTCTTTTCTTTTCTTTTCTTTTCTTTTCTTTTCTTTTCTTTTCTTTTCTTTTCTTTTCTTTTCTTTTCTTTTCTTTTCTTTTCTTTTCTTTTCTTTTCTTTTCTTTTCTTTTCTTTTCTTTTCTTTTCTTTTCTTTTCTTTTCTTTTCTTTTCTTTTCTTTTCTTTTCTTTTCTTTTCTTTTCTTTTCTTTTCTTTTCTTTTCTTTTCTTTTCTTTTCTTTTCTTTTCTTTTCTTTTCTTATCTTATCTTATCTTTTCTTTTCTCTTCTTTTCTTTTCTTTTCTTTTCTTTTATTTTATTTTCTTTTCTTTTCTTTTCTTTTCTTTTCTTTTCTTTTCTTTTCTTTTCTTTTCTTTTCTTTTCTTTTCTTTTCTTTTCTTTTCTTTTCTTTTCTTTTCTTTTCTTTTCTTTTCTTTTCTTTTCTTTTCTTTTCTTTTCTTTTCTTTTCTTTTCTTTTCTTTTATTTTATTTTATTTTATTTATTTTATTTTATTTTATTTTATTTTATTTTATTTTATTTTATTTTATTTTATTTTATTTTATTTTATTTTAATTTATTTTATTTTATTTTAGGTTATTGTATTTTATTTTATTTTATTTTAGGTTATTGTATTTTATTGTATTTTATTTTATTTTGTTTTATTTTATTTTATTTTATTTTATTTTTTTTTATTTTATTTTATTTTATTTTATTTTATTTTATTTTATTTTATTTTATTTTATTTTATTTTATTTTATTTTATTTTATTTTATTTTATTTTATTTTATTTTATTTTATTTTATTCAATAGAAAACTTTCTTGTTTGCTTTTTTATTTTTGGTGTTGACTTAATTGAAAATTCAATTGGGCTTAAACGTTGCCTCAGATTTGCGGTCCTACACAGTAATCAGTTGAGGCACGGTGGCCGCGTGCCTTTTCACTTATATAAAAGTCAATGTTCACAAATGTATGCAGACATCGATGTACATAGTCGAAAATGTTTATTTGTATGCAAATTTGTGTTGTCTTGTTGACAGATCAGTGTGAAAATTGTGTGACAAGTTTGTGAGGGTTGAATGAAATGGATTAACCACTTTTGGCGACAGCCTAAAGCGACTGCTGTCGCTGTAATTTTACACATTTATTTGCTCTATTTGGAAGCCACTGTGCGAACTCATCAACCAACAAAAATATGCGCCGTCAAGTTTTGATTGTCAACTGAGGCTGTTAAGCACTAAAGCTTCAACTGTGACGCACAAATAACTGGACAGTTGTGTGAAACAACTTTTGCTGCTTTGTTTTAGATTTTTTGTTTTTGTATGAAACCAGACCGAAAGCAGAGTCAAAGCACGAAAACTGCTAACAAATTCCGTTTGCGTTGTTTGTGCAACGTGCACAGTATGCGACGAACGCAAATTTAAACACATTTCACACACATTGCCAACAATCCACAAAAATGTTAGTGGCAGCAGAGGAATGTGGCTGGGAAAATGTGTGCAGATAGCAAAAATGTGGCAACTACAAAAATTAGCGCATGCCACCAGTGCAAGACACAGAGCAGCTGAATAAAAAGAACAAAAAATGTGCAGACCAAAAAAGTCCCTTTCCACTTAAGTAAGAGCGGCAAAAAGTTGCCAGCACAAAAACGTGGCGATACGAAATCCTTTCGCATGCATAAATCCGCATGTTGGCGGCAAGTTCGTTAGCTTTCAGTTTACGCTTCGTTACGGCTTGATGAGCAGCAGCGGCGGCTGCGGCAGCCGCAGCTCATCGGAGACGCCGTAAAGTTTGAGTTAAAGCGACAGTGGCAAAATTCTACCAATAGTCAACTGAAGTAACAACAAAAACAACAACGAGAGCCAACGAGGGCTTCTGAAAAACGCTGGAACGAGCAAAAGGAAAGCGGTAACAATAAAACAAGACAAAATGTAGGAGCACCAAAGTAGAAGTGCGGAAACGGCGGAAGTGCAAATGCAAAAGTTTTCGAATTGCTCGACTGGCTGACACACACACACACATACACACACACACACACATATATTATATTTTGCGCGAACCATGCGCCGGCTGCCACTGTTGTTGGCGCTCTGGCTTTGGCTCTGGCACCGGGCGCAACGGAGCGTATACGCAATGAGAAATCGCCAAAGAGTTGAAGCTGCTCGGTGCAGCGTTAGATTACAGGCATTTTTAATGTATTCCGGTTTTTGAAATGTAAATACGAAACTTTTGTTTTTTGCTCGGATTGTGAACATTTTTTTACTCAACTTGCTTTGAAAGCAAGAAGGATTATTTTAATAGAATTAAAATAACTGTGTAAATTGGAAATTACGTATACGGTGAATGTTGGAGCAGCGGTAAAATTATTGAGATGCAGCAGTGGGATAAAAGTGAAGCAATAAAACATGAAGAACTTGCAAAAAAGGAGCTGCAAAAAAGTTGTAGATATGACAGAATGCAGTCAGGTTTGGACAGTTTAAATAGGAACACTAGAAACTGTTTAATTTGTATTAAAATATAAAATTTTAACAACAGATTCAGTTGCACAATTTCTCTTCAGCTTTCAATAAATGCATCGATCAAATCCAATTTTTTATTACACTGATTATAATTTCTCACTAATTTTGTAAGATATGTACTAGCAAAAGTGTGGTTAGTTTTTTATTCCCCTACATTTGGTCAAGTTGCTATGTCTCAATAGAAACCTTTTCGACATTTCAAATAAAACTAACCGCCTTAAGGTATCATGGCACGTTAGAAAGGGGAATTTTTATGATTTACAAAATTATTTATTTTTCAGCTCCTTTATTATCAATCTTTTTGAAAATTTTAATTTTGACCGATTTTAAAAAAATGTTGTTAGTTTTCTTTATTAACCTTATTTTTTACAAGAATCCACCAAAATATTGAAGATATTTTTTAATTTAAAGTACTTTTTCTGGGAAAAAAAGGTGAAAACGCAGTCAATTTTTGACACTTTTTTTCTAAAAGCTCCTATCCTTTTATTTTTAGCGTTTTTTTAATTTTCTGGTGAATTCCTGTGTTCGAAAGCTTAATAATTATGAATCTTTTTTGGTTTTTTGTTTCAGATTAGCCAATCCGGAGATTCAGTGTCCATAATGGAGGATGTGTTTTTTTTTCTACGTGACTTCAGCTTCACCTATATAGGAGACAATATGCTAAAACAAAAAAAACCATCCTTAAACCTTTAATATATTGTAAAAAATATATTCAAAAAGATCAGTCCACTAAGAACAGGCAAAGCGATCGGTTGTGTCTATTTTGCGTGCGCTGCAAACAATCAATACTCGTGTTCTAAGTAACGGCACCGCCTAAAACAACAATAACAGCACACAGTGTACAGTCAATTACTAAAAACAAAAAAAATCTTGCAATATTAAACGTACTCTTGAGCGCAAAGACGCGACCGCGGAGACTCGCGGAAACATGAGTAAAAAGAAGAAAAAAACGGCTGATGATCGTCAGAATTACTTCAGCCCGCTACAAACTATTGACCTTGACGAATGCAACGACAATGAAGTGCTAGTTGAGAAAACACATAAAGTGCACATTCCTCCTATTACAATATTAAAAACTAAAATCGAACAAGTGCATCTCCTATGCAAGAATTCCAAGATAAGTGACTATTCAATAAAGAAAATCTCTATCGGGATAAAGCTCTATTGCAAGAATAAACGTGACTATGACCTTGTTTGCAGTACGCTACCAACAAAGGGATTTGAGTACTTCACTCACGCCACAAAAGACGAAAAACCCTACAAAGCGCTACTGTTTGGCCTGGATAAACTCGATCCAATAAACGTTAAAAATCATCTTATTGAACTAGGCCTAAAGTGCTTAGATGTAAAACTAATCGAGAGACCTGGTGCGCACAACATAATGCACATAATTTATATTGTCTATTTCGAACATCAATCGATTACGATTAAGCAGCTCAGAGAAAGTTTCGGTGTCATCGATTACGTAAAAATTCCCTGTTAAATTTTAGATAGTTAGGTCATAAGTTAGGTTAAGTGCTAATTCTAAGTTTTATATAAAGTTCACTGAGGTTTTTCCACAAGTTTTCCCTCAATCAATTCTTATATTAAACATTTATTTTCAAAATCACATGTAATAACATACTTAGTTGAAAAGGACATAATTCCTGAAACAACTTATTATAAAATCATGTACATATGCTATGTAAATTGTTATATTGTAATAAAGCATTTATTCATTCATTCATTCATATTCAAAAAGATTGATAATAAAGGAGCTGAAAAATAAATAATTTTATAAATCATTAAAAATTCCCCTTTCTAGCGTGCCATGATACCATAAATTACGCGCTTTACAAGTTGTTCAAATTTCAACTCAACTAAGTTTTTCCTTACATATTGTAAAATGTATAACAATGCTTTGCTTCCTTGCAAAATGTGTCCAACAACTATTTAATTAAATTTGCATTTAAAGCCAAAAACTTGTAGCAGTAAAAGCCACAATTTGGCTGCTACTAACATTGTTGCTGCTTCAGTACTTAGACTTTGCTTTCTGCTGCTTCTTCTTCTTACACTCTTCAGCCGCTTCTTCAACCTCTTCTTCTTCCTGTAGTGAACTACTTGAACATTTTATGAAGCCACAAAAATTTATTTATGATTGCTTTTGGTTTTGGAAATTTCTGCTGGTTTTCACTCGAAAAGTGAGCATTGGCTGTAGTCGTTGCATACTTTCAGGCTTTTAAAACAGTATCAAACTATCTTACTTGAATGCAACAACAGCTTCACTACATTACGTGACACCTACACATCAGCGTCCAGTCCAACGCACTTCACTTTGTGCCAGATTTTTTGTTTTTGTACTTTGCACTATTCTTCGTTATGTGCTTCGTAATTACAGCAGCTACGGCAGCGGTACGATTTGAATTTTAATTTTGCACAAAAGCGAAAGAAATTAAACTGGCACATTTGCATAGATGACAAAGCGACCAGACGACGAAACGACTGTGCGAGGACGCAGCGTGCAGCTAATACAAACACCGCCGGCAATGCAATAGTTGCGAGCGCACATATACCAATGCACTTATGAATGCATGTGTGAAGGTAATTTCCAGTGTGTACGCAATTGTGTGTGCTCCAATTTATGCAACAATTTTCATTTTTAATTCCCTTGCCAACTGTAGCACAGCAGCAAAGGGCATGCAAATTAAATGTGGATGCAGCAGTGCCACGTTTCCAATATTTATTTGATGAAAATTTGACCGGGCGAGAGGGAGGGGAGCGCAGCAAAACTTTAAATATTCGCTACAATGTGTAAACTTTATACTTTAGGCAACATTTTCAACGTGCTGCCTTACTTGGCACTTTGCATACTTTTCGGCTGTTATGCCAACATGTGTGAGAGTTGCAAGTGTGCGAGTGCAAATAGCAAATTGCTGTTTTGCAATTGCTTAATGCGCTTATTTACCAAAAAGTGTGTTGTTGTGGGCGAAAATTTGCTGCTGCCACACGCACACCTGCACTCTCTCATGTAAGTTTTTAGTTGCATTGTTGTGTTTGCGTTCAGCTGTCGACGCGCCATTGTCGATTGCTCGCTACACTTGAAGCACATCAGGTGCTCTTCGACAATATTTAGTGGCGGCCCACAGGCACTTGCCGTGCAAGTTGGATCGAAAAAGAAGCAGGAGCGGTAGAAGAAGGAATTAAGTGCCCGCCTAAGTGTATGCAATAAAATGGTGCAAAAAGTATTTGGTAAATAGTGTTGAGTGCATTTGTTGCGGTGGTTAAATGCTTGTGCCGCCATTATGCAATGCATTTGAAAAAGTTTCGGATTTTTTGGGTAAAATTACGAATTTTGAGAAGACTTAGAATTATTAAGGCAGCAATGGAGTTAAACTAAAAGGTAAAGGAAGCTAAGGCTAACCGCTTTCTAGGGGTTTATAGAAAATTTTCGCTTTCAAGTGTTTTCAATTTGTGTAGAAAATTATTTCATTAATCTAAATTTTTCCTGTATGAGCGTTTTGTGAACTCTTGATCAAATTACACCCCGCGACAGCCAATTCTAACTACAAAAAATTTATATACTTATGTATTTACATGCAAAAGAAGGGGCCAAATATAATGAAATTGTGTTTTAAATTTTTTCGTTGATGTCAGGGATTTTGTTTTTAAAGACTAAAATTTCAAAGGCATGGATATTTAAAAAAATTTTATTATTATTTTTTATTGTTATTTAAATTTATTTTAAAATTTATTTTTTATTTGTATTATTTTTTATTGTTATTTAAATTTATTTTATAATTATTTAAAACTTAGTTTGTAAAAAATTTAGCGCCCTGTAGAATACTAATATGGATATCAAATGAAAGAGAAAATTCCCTCAAATTCAAAGAAATAATTACTTTTAGGGCTGCTGTGCTTTTAAAACTTGTGTTTTTGTTTTTAAAAATCCTTGAAAGTTTCCAATATTAAAAAAAAATTTCTTAAATATCTTTAAATTCTGTGTATTGCGTGTTTTGTAGGCTCATATGTGTAAATAAAAAAGAAAAATTTATATTATTTAATAATTATACTACTAGACTCGTAAGGAGCTCAAACTGGTTAAAAGAGTGGACTTAAGTTTTATTAATTGCAATATCACAATGGGCTTTTACCACTAAAAAGACCATTGCGGTCATTTTGACGGTTTTTCATTTTTAAATATCTCTATTTTCTAGTGTCCGACCGAAACATGTTTTCTGGGCCGAAACCGAAATCGAAACCAAATTTCGGTTTTTTTTTTTAAATACGGCCGAAACCGAAACATTCTAGTTGAAATAAAAATAACCATATCAAGCATTTTTTTCAACAAACGAATTTTACATTAAGTAAATAAAGAACAAACAAACAAACATAACATAAATAAATAAATACTTGTTAATAAAAACAACTTATTAATTTTGTAAAAACATAAACATGAAAAAATCATCCTTTCGTAACTTACTCGCTAATATTCAAAATGAAATAATTTAATATCATATGCTAAAAAAAAGTTTATTTACATTGGTGGCATCTAAATAACTCCTGTTTTTACTATATAAAATGTACCTTTTACACAATAAAATGTAAAAAAAATATTCTAGACAGTTTCGGTTTCGGCCGTTCGGCCATTTTTTGGCCGAATATGAAACCGAAACCACTCATTTGGGCCGAAACCGAATATTCGGTCAGACACAACTATTTTCTTTAGTATTTTTACGAACTTTTGCTTTAATGACCTTTAATTTTTTTATCGTGGAAAATTTTTATTTTTTAAGTATTTATTTTTTGAAAAATAAGCCAGATCCAATATGCACTTTTCGAAATATCAGTGGATATGTAGGTATGGGAAACTTGCTAGTGAAAGCTTTCTAGTGTTAAGGCCTAAATAGGCTTCGCCTTGCCACACCTACCCACCTTATTCGGCCTCAAGACTATCAGAATTCATATGACTGACGCACTTCCTAGTGGTATTTGAATAATTTTCTTAAATAAACATTGCTTAGTCCACTCTAAACTCTCACAGAAATTGTTTTCAAGCAAATACAAAATTTGATCCTATAAGTCTTTAGGCTCTAATAGCCTTTTGTCATTTTTAGAATATTTTGTTTGAATAAACTTTTCTTTCATAGCACTAAATGCAGAAGTTTTCACAAACTTAAATACAAAATTATTCACTAGAATAAACAAAGGTTTACTATTTACATTCAAATCACTAAACAGACACAAGACAGACAATCAGTGACAGCGAAAGCCTAAGAATACACATCGCTACCATCTCATGCATCCAATGGATTTGAGTGCTAAAGAAGTGCCAGTTCTTTAAGTATCATTGGCCCAAGTGTGCCACCTCTACTCTCCTTTTCTCACACTTAGTTAAAGTTATCATACCAACACTGATATGCTTTTGATTCATAATTCAGATTCAGCCTAACGTCCAAAGTGTTTTCATGTGCCATTGCAAGGCTCGAAAAGAAGCGCCAGTGAAGCACTTAATTTTTCTCAATGCGTGCCACACTGGCAGCAAGGTGCACTCTCTATCAACACTCTGACATCAAACTAAGCCTTCTTATACTCAAGCAGTCACCAGCTTCCAACCTCGATATGCTTTAATATATGTTTTTCACAACATTTTTTGTAACGTATGAACATTTTAAATTTAAATTCTTTGCATGATAGTGCGGCCTACTTTTTTCAATCAAGCTAAAAAACCACTCGAAATCTTCAACAATCTGAAGTGTATATGAAATATGTATGCATGTGGCGCTGCATGTGTGTCCATGTGTGTGTGTGTGTGTGTTTCCATGCGCCGGCAGCCGTGTGCAACTATTCATTTCAGCTTGCCTGGCCGCAAGGCACAAGAGCACTTCTGCAGGCAAAAATGCGCATGCAACAGAATTAAAAAAAAAAATTCAAAACGCAACACCAACAACTGAACAAAAAAAAAAAACAAAAGCAAAAAACCGCTTCAACGGGCAAAAACAGCACAACATAATAAAAGAACATAACAGATGCAAAAAAGAAAATGAAGCTTCAAATGGGCTGGGCGGGAGGGAAGAATTAAATGAATGGGAAAAATCAAGAAAGCCTGCAGTCACGTGACAAAATGAAACCAAATTCAAACACTACAAAAGCACAAAAGCGAACAAACGAACCGACAAAATGAGAAAGCGTGTGCCATGGGGAAAAGCGGGACGACCTAACACACAGCTCACACTTATACACCAACACACAGATACATAGCAGTGGACGATGTCTTAATGCGTCGCTGTT
This sequence comes from Melieria crassipennis, assembly GCA_963668005.1. Taxonomy (NCBI): domain Eukaryota; kingdom Metazoa; phylum Arthropoda; class Insecta; order Diptera; family Ulidiidae; genus Melieria; species Melieria crassipennis. Next base: position 60,647,987 of record OY764961.1, on the reverse strand, counting down.
GGCGCCTATGGAAAGCGCAGCGTGCTTCTAAATTGCTCCAACACGCAGAGGTGCGTGCGTACTGAAATGTGCGCTTTCTGTGTATTAGTATGTATGTGTGTGTGTGTGTTGAGCAAGTGCCCGTTGTCGGTTCTCTGTGTGTGTGTGTGAGGCAGAGATAGTGGCGCGCCAACTATTTGAGAAATTGCAAAAAATTCTCTATGCCATGCCGGCGTCTGCTTGACAAGTAAACTGGCGCGAAAGCAACTGCTGGGCAGCCCCATTCAGTGAAATTAGAATTTGTGTTGGCTTAAATGAATAGGCAACGATGTCTTTGTACTTTTACACAAAGTTCAAAATATGTGTTATATGCAAAATGTGCAGATCTCTGCAGGCGCTGCACTCTATTATTTAGTTGACTGACTGTGTGACAGCGACAATTGTGCTGCTTTTTAATATGGCATGCACTATTTTTGTGAACAAAAACAGGTATAAGTTTGTATAAGATGCGCTTAACAACGCTGGCAAATACTTGTGTGCAGCACTACGGCGCGTATACGTAACATTTAATACCAGATTACAGCATTTGGTACTGGCAAATAGCTTTCGAAGCGTTCGAGGTTGTCAATAAAGGCTTAATGGAAATGCAAATAGTGACAATTGCTGTTAGCAGAGGCGAATGTATGCAATTTTTGATTTTGTTTTTATTGACAGAATTTATTTACATGAATAGTTGAAGGAGCAACACTTTGCTGCAGGTTGGCTATGCACTTGTTTTGCTACTTATAAATCAGAATCAGCTAGTTATAAATTACATTATCTGCTTTGCCACGCCCACAAACATATATTTCTCCTAGAAACTAGCACCAAACATTTGATTAAACTCAAACGAAAACCCACTCTCAGCCAAATGCATAGCACTAGCTACACTCAAACAATATGAAATTGTTTTTGTTGCACTTAAGAAGCAGTAACATACAACAACAACTAGCACAAACCATCAAAATCTGTCGTATAAGCATCTGTTCAGCGCCCACAACCCTTCAACTGCTTCATTCCATTTTGTGTGCCAAGCAACCAACCCAAATTATAGTAGCACTAACACGTTGGGTCCAGTTGCCGGTTTCTTGTTGCTGCCAGAGTTGTTTACATTATTATTGTTGCTGCTAATTTTGTTGTTGTTGTTGTTGTTGTCGCCCTGGCCATACTCATTCTGGCATGCGGCAAAAACTCAAAGTGTATATTTTGCAGTGAATTTGCTTGCATCAGAGTCCGTCTGCTGGTTGGCCAATAGTTGTGTTGCTATCTTTGTTGTTGTTGTTGTTGTTACACCAACTATCACCACAACCGCCCAACCACAATTGCAGTTTCTTGTTAACGCACACAATGTGTGATTGCACAGCTGTAATGTTTGTGTGTGTGGGAGTAAAAGTGGAAAAGGATATGCAAGTGAATTGCTCTGCGCCTTTTGCTGTTTTTGGTGCACGTGCCTCAGTCAGACGCTACAAAAATTAATCGCCAACGCTTGGCGCCTTTCGACAGACAGCTGAGTGTTCAACATGCCCGTCGTATCACTTTTTACACTTTCGAAACTTGCACCAAATCTTTGCTTCTGATGGAGTCTAATGGAATCTCTAACTAGTCTCTTAGGTGTACACCTATAAGTATGCTTTATGGAAAATTAAATATTAGAAGGCAGTTTATTAATTCTTAGGAGAATAGGTAGAAGTGGCTGCCCTGAGGTGAAGCCCACTTAAGCAGTGTTTAAAACAGTCTACAGACCACAGTTTAGTCAAAGTTCTAGTCTTAATATTTTTTCAACATGTCTCCTAAAAGTTAAACATTTCAGTAACCTTGCAATATTAATAACAAATTAATTTTCTTTGAAGGATCTAAAAGTCCCCTAGGAATCATTGTATATAAACCATCAGAAGTCATCAATTCACAAAAGCAAAAAACCTTCACAAGCATCTTTGCGCTCATCTTTGCAGTTAATCAAAATTCTGCACAAAAGTTGACATTTTCATTTTTATGACTTGCTGAGCTGAGCAGGTTGCACGATTCGATGGAGCGTAAATTTTATGTGATTTCAATGCAACATTTTGAATGCTGATTTTATTGTTGCCTTTTTTTTTTTTGGCTGAAACATGTCAAGGTACAACAGCCAGTTGGGTCGATAAGCTGCAGGCACCAAATAGGCTTAAAACAATTTTTGAAATGCACCGAAAACGATGACTGAAGTTTGCAATGGACTGGCTGGCAGTTGACGGTGAATGGACACCAACACATTAAAATTGCATGGGGAATAAGTGGCACTGAAAAAGGCCCCGGAAGTGTCAGCACAAGCACAGAAGCCACAAGACGAGTGCATAGTAGGCACGTTCGCATTTATGATTACTGTGGAGAATTAAGAAAACGCAGGTAAGAGATGAAGAAATTTGCATTCTTATCACATACACGAGCGGCACACGCACGTGCACGTCCAAACGCACAAATACTCTTGACGGGAAAATATTGAAAAATATATAACTAGAAAGTTGTGAAATGTGTTTTTGTTTGTGTGTGATTGGGACCTGAGGCCGTTCAATGGACTGTGGGTTAGTGCTTGGCATATAAATTTGCATCAATAACATTAATGTGTATTCACAGAGTAGAAGATAGACTAAAGAACACTGAACAGTGACTGAGAGAGCGCCGAAGTAGGCTTGTGATGTTCGGAACTATGGCTATGGTGCGCTTCATAATCTGTTCCTAATCTGCCAAATCATAATTCTTCACACATAAACTGCTACACATCGAAAGCACAATTTAAATCTGTGTGTGTGTGTGTGCAGCAGATTTGCATTGCTCTTTATGTAACAACAACAATACCGTAAGACATTAACGTCTATTGTGTGCGCCTGGGGACATGTGATTAAGTAAGCAACAACAACAACACAATGCAAGTGGCACATCATAATATGGCATCTTGAAATCTTCAAGTCTTCATTTGCCATCGTCTCGTACATGTGACGCATAAGCGATATTGAATGGACTTTAGTGCACTTGCAGTTGATTGTCTGACAGTCACGTTTAAGTCTTGAGTGCCAAGCATAAACATATAAGTTGTCGAGCGCATGTGCCGCAGTCATTGTGTAACATTATTTTAATTCTAAGCGCTGTCAATGTTCGTTTTTTTAATTGTGCCACACATGGCGTATGAGTGATTCATATTTTTACAGCTTCTTTTTAATTCTTAACTTTTCAGTACAGCAGTCTCACAGAAGGAACTTCATGACATTTATTGTACTTTAATAATAATTGACTGGCACGACAGCCCGCTTACGCGAGACTAAGGCCTAGCTTTCCGCAACCACCCGTGTTGTGCGTGTGAATTTGTACGCGGGTGGAAGGGACCTACAGTTTTATGCCGGTTCCGAACGGCAGGTTGGGAGCTTTTTCATAAGCAATTTTTACTCTCAGAGGTTTGCCATTTCCAGCTGAGAGGACAGCCACCGAAAGAGAAAACGAGTTTTCCCGTTATTTTTTTTTTTTTTAGGTGTTATTACAGGCAGTATTTGAACCTGAGGTTGCTGCCTTCGACTCGCGGTCCAACGCACTAACCAACTGAGCCACGGCGGCTGCTGTGTACTTTATTGTACTTTACCTTTAATTTAATTAACACTAGAATGCCCAAGATAGTCATTTTGACTACATTGAGGTCCTTGATTGTAAATAATTTGTGTTGCATCGCTTTCTAAAAAAAATATCTTACGTGAGTTTTATTAATTTTTAAAGCTAAATAGAATAAATAAATTAAAAAAATTAAAAAAAATTATTTACCCCAATTATGCAAAATTTACCTTAAATGCCCCAAAGTAGTCATTTTGACTACCTATATAAAATTTTCAGCAAATCTTACTGATAAATAGACAAATATGCATCTTCAATTGCGAAATATGAAAATTTCAAATAGTTACAAACATTTAAAAAAAATAATATCATAGTAGGCTGTGACAATTCCCAAGTTTTTCAATTCAAAACTCACAAATTTCAAATTTCATTCCATTTTATCCCATTTATGTGTAAAGTACGCTATTTTATTTAAATGAATTTACTTTGTAAACCATAAAAAAATTAAATCTAAATGCTTATTTTAGTTTAATCTCGGGTACATTTATTCATTTTTGCTACTTAAAAACCAATAAAATTAAAAAAAAGTCAGTAAACAATAATGTATTCAAAATGACTACAAATGGGCATTTTAGGTATGTCAGATTCTCGGGCATTCTAGTGTTAAACACATTTTCAGTTTTGGCTTAATTCTGGCGTTCAAGTTAATTTCTAAGCTTTGATGTATTCAGAGACCTATAGAAGAATTTTATGGCTAATATTTTCGTGGTAAATTTTGTCCTTAAAAAGTACTGTTTTACAGGACATTTTGGGCATTTTGGGCATTTTAGAAAAAAGGGTCAAATTGACGCATACAAATAGGAGCTACAGGGTTAAAATGCTCAACAAAAATGTTCTTCGTAGTATTTTACATCAAATTGCTGAACACATCATATACCTAAAATGTGAGGTTACATGGTTTTCGTATGCCGATTCAACATAAGAATGTGCAAAAGGGGGAAAACTGTGACCCTCCCTAAAAAACAATTCAGATGTAAACTTTCAAAACGCTGATACACGTATATTTTTTTTTGGTCCCCTCTACCAGAATTCGTTGTCAGAACCTTGTTATTTTTTTTTGTGTTGTGCAGTGTAATTAAATTAATTTATTTGCTCATACGCTATGTATGCCACATGCAAGTTGAAAATAACTGCCATTTGTTACACGCATATAGCCTTCATTTCATTTAAAGACTTCAATTGTGCCAATCGGGCGCTTAATTTTATGCACAATAATTTCAATTTTCTTAATGATTTTTGTGCCAAAAATAAAAATCATGCACACGTACGCGTTCGCCCCTACAAATCATGGCGAAAAGTTTTTTACATATATCTATAATACATTTATGACAATAATGCTTTAAACTAATTGGCATTGAAATGCTAAAGCAATTTCAGTGCGTGAACGATTGATGCAGGAAATGAGAGAAAATTGTTTCGTTTTAATTATAACAAAAACCAAACTAATTTTTTTTTTATTTATTTTTGTGCACATTGCAACATTAGACATAAAATGCTCATTGTAATTGTTTAATTGGCGCATGTTAAATTGTGCTATTTAACAGCTCATTGAATTGAGATACACATGGCGTATGAGTGACTATTTTATTGGGTTACTCAAGGCGTATGAGCGTCGGCCTCGATAGCTGAGCGGGTAGCGCGCTGGCTTCTCATACCGAGCGCCCCGGGTTCGATTCCTGGCTTGGCCTGGAATAAACACTCATCTACTTCTGTCGCTATCCACATGAAGGGAATGAGAATTACAAGAATCGCACAAGTGCGCTCTTGGCAGGCAATGGCAAAACCTCCAAGTGTGAAAGAAAAACTGCCCATCGCCGTTCGGATTCGGCGTTAAACTGTAGGTCCGCTCCCCTCCCTTTCCCCATCCGTTTGAAATGTGTGGTGTATCACATGTTGAAAAAACAGTGTTGCATACGCATTTCAAACGGGTGGAATCTGTGGTATCACAACGGGCCCATTAAGAGGCCTAAGTGTGTCTCATACAGAGGCAGCCACCTCAACCTAACCTAACCTAAGGCGTATGAGTGACCAGTAGTGGGCACATGAGTCTAAATGACTGGGCAAGGCTTTTTTATTGGGGTATACGTGGCGTATGAGTGACCAGTAGTGGGCACATGAGTCTAAATGACTGGGCAAGGTTTTTTTATTGGGGTACACATGGCGTATGAGCTACCAATTGTGGGTACAACTCGTAATGACTGATACATGGTTTTTATTGGTGTACACATGGCGTATGAGTGGCAGCCGCCGTGGCTCAGTTGGTTAGTGCGTTGGACCGCGAGTCGAAGGCAGCAACCTCAGGTTCAAATACTGCCTGTGATAACACCTAAAAAAATAACAGGAAAACTCGTTTTCTCTTTCGGTGGCTGTCCTCTCAGCTGGAAATGGCAAACCTCTGAGAGTAAAAATTGCTTATGAAAAAGCTCCCAACCTGCCGTTCGGAACCGGCATAAAACTGTAGGTCCCTTCCACCCGCGTACAAATTCACACGCACAACACGGGTGGTTGCGGGAAGCTAGGCCTTAGTCTCGTGTAAGCGGGCTGTCGTGCCAGTCAATTATTAATTATTAATTACACATGGCGTATGAGTGACCAGTGATGGGTAGAAGTTGTTATGACTGACTTTTGTTGATGATGACAAGGCGTAGGAGTGACCAGTGATGCGCCGTAGTCTGTCTGTACAGTTTTGAGGTATTGAGACACACAGGCGTATGAGTGACCAGCAATGAGCACGAGTCTTTATGCATTTTATTGGGTTCTTCAAGGGGTATGAGTGACTAGTGGTGAGCGCACGAGGCTTAGTGACTGAGCAAATGCTATTTTAATGGGTTATACATGGCGTATGAGAGACCAGTGATGGGCAGGAGTCATAAAGACTGCAAGATTGGCTTTCAATTGGGATGTACATGGCGTTTGATGAACAATATTTCCTTTCGCTGACCGAATTTTTTCTATAAAGAGGCCTTCATGGCGTATAAGTGACTGGTGGTGGGTAATATTACTACAAACTGGAAAAAAATTTGTTTTTTATTGGGGCATATGCGCATAACTTCTAATTTCGTTTTTATTGGGCATACATGGCGTATGAGTAAAAAGGTGCTGGGTGCTTTTTATTGGAGTCTACATGGCGTATGAGCTACCAATTGTGGGTACAACTCGTAATGACTGATACATGGTTTTTATTGGTGTACACATGGCGTATGAGTGGCCAGTGGTCGCAATGACTGGGAAATGCCTTTTTTATTGAGGTTTACATAGAGTCGACGTGGCCAGTCGTGGGTAACATTTCAATAAACTGGAAAAATACTTTTTTGTTGGGCTATACATGGCGCATAAGTAATGAGTGGTGCGTAATACTTCTATTGACTTGATATATTTTTGATTGGGTATACATGGCGTATGAGTGACCAGTGGTGGACAGGAGTCGTAATGACTCAAATAGGCATTTATTGGTGTACACAGCGAGTATGACTGACCAGTGGTCGGTAGTAGTTTTAATGACTGCAACATGCTTATTTATGTTTCGGTTTACATGGCTGACACGGACTGAAAAATTTGCTTATTTGCTTTACATGGCGTTTTATCCTAACCAGTAGTGGGCAATAATCCCATTGACTAGTTTTTAAGATTTTAAAGCTAGTAAACCCTATGTTAAAATCTTTGAGTGTACTGAGACCAGCATAAAAGAGTGTTTAGATTATGTCAACAATCGACTAGAGTCAAAATTTAAACCCAACCCCTCGACTCTTGAGTTGACTCACTTGAAATACTTTAGTGCCAACATTTAATTGCTTAAACCCATCAAAAGTTGCAACATTTGCCATGAGCTCACTTCAGCTAACATAAAATTCGCCCCTCGAAAAACTGACAAGCGCGACTGCATGACAGCACCCATTCACCGCGACTTACTTAATTTATGGCACAATAGCATTAGTGCTTCCTAACGGCCTGTAGCCGCGGCATCCAAGTGGCACCACGTAAAAATAACGACCCTAATGCGTCTCATAACAGTGATGAACGTGTAATGAAACTCGTAGCGCACAACAAACGGCACGCACTTGCGCCCAATGCTCTACAATATTATAAAAACATAAACTTAACCGAAAAGTCGCCTTGTGTAGTTGGCAGGTAAATAAACGACAGCCAACAACAACGAATGACGCTTTAAGCTGAACGATAACAAGCACATTTTCACTTGTTGGGCAACCGTTTTTTTTCGTTTTTTTTTTGTATGCAATTTGGTATTACAATTTTATTTGGCCATTACCAACACAGGACTTCAACCTTCACAGGGTTGTCTGCCTTTTTGTGTGGGTTTGTGTGTATGCGAAAAGTTGTCTTTGTTGGCCATACAACTACGCATAAATAAGCATGTCCGCTGTTTGTGTTAACAATTTGCAAAATGAGCTCGAACAACAATTTTGTGCATTTATTAGCGCTAATAGTGTACGAAGCGAAGTGGATAACGCTGCCAGACGTAATGTAATTGTTCGCATACAATTTGAACGCAATTTAGTAGCTTCCAATCTTCCGCTTGGCTGCGCTAACAAAGGTCGACGGTATAAATGTCAGCTTCCCGGTGCTGAGTAATGACCTCGAAATTGGTGTGCGCGCCTAAAAGTGGGCAAGTTGTGCATGGTGGTGGGCAAGAAGGTCAGCAAATTGGAGCAACAATCAGAAAGAAGCAACAAGTTGTAGAGAAGATGGCAAATATTTATGTAAGGCCGCCAGAGGGAACGAAGCTGTGGTGAGCGAAACATTCGAGAGGTTCAATGTTCTGTATAAAAGCATCTGTGTGTGAGTTTTTAGAACAGAAATTGCCTTTTTTCGTATGCCTTGTACAAGAACAAATTCAACAAAACATTTACTCACACTGGAGGCTAAAATTCTACTTCACTTGTACATTGACTATCTTCTTTCTTCTCTGCGGTCAATCCTTTTCTCATAGACATTTAGACATTGACTGTCTTCTCTACTATCAACTTCCCCTTGACTATTGACATTGACTATTCTTCAACTTAGTCAACTAAGTTGACTTCAACTTCAACATTGACCATCTTCTCACTTTTCTACGATCAATCCTTTTTTCCTGGACTGACTGACTGACTATATTTCAACTACGACAATTTATTCTTTCTCCTGGACATTGCATATCTTCACTCTTCGCTACGATCAATATTTTTCTTTCAACTACGATCAACTTCTCTTTCTCCTCGACATTGAACATCTTCTCTTTTCTCTACGATCAATTCTTTTCTCCTGGACACTGATTATCTTTCAACTACGATCATTTTTTCTTTCTCCTGGATATGGAACATCTTCTCTACGATCTTCTCTTTTCTCTACGATCAATCCTTTCTCCTGGACATTGACTATCTTCTCTACGATTAGTTATCTTTCTCTCCCCTGGACATTAAACATTTTCTCTCTTCTCTACAATTAATCCTTTTCCCCTCGACATTGACTATCTTTCAACTGCGATCATCTATTCTTTCTCCTGGAAATTGACCATCTTCTCTACAATTTATCCTTTTTTCCTGGACACCGACTATCTTTCAACTACAATCAACTTTTCGTTCTCTTGGACATTGACCATTTTCTCACTTCTCTACGATCTATCTTTTTCTTCGCGACATTGACTATCTTTCAACTACGATCAACTCTTCTTTCTCCTGGACATTGAACATCTCCTCTACCATATTTTCTCTTCTCTACGATCAATCCTTTTCTCCTGGACATTGACTATCTTCTCTACGATTATTTTTTCTTTCACCTGGACATTGAACATCTTCTCTCTTCTCTACGATTAATCCTTTTCTACCGGACACTGACTATCTTTCAACTACGATCATTTTTTCTCTCTTCTGGACATTGAATATCTTCTCTACTTCTCTACCCTCTTTCAACTACAGTCAACTCTTCTTTATGCGAGGCATTCAAAATTTTCTCTCTTCTCTACGATCTATCCTTTTCTCCTGAACACTGACTAACTTTCAACTACTATCAACTGACAGCTTCACTTTGGCTCATACGGAAAGAGGGAACCCCACAGCTTTCTGCAAATTCAAGTTAGAAACTATTTTTTTTATATTTATTTTTATTTTACCCTTAAATGTTTGTCTTTTGTTGCGGAAAAGAAAAAAATTACACAAATCCATACTAACAAAAATCCACAATGCACTGCACTCGACACAGTAGAAGCCGTTGTACAAGTGTCCACTTAACAATAATCCAAAATTTCATGCTTGACTTTAAGTTTGCATCTCATTAGCGGCTGCATACAATTTAGCTCATCGCCACTTACATCACACACACCTAACACACTTTCTCACACACCCAAAATGCGACCAGACGACATCTGCCGACTGCCGCTTTGGCTGGTCTGCCCACGTTTGCGGTTAAATATGCTGCAGAGATCTGAGTGCAGAATGCTGTGCTAGCTTGGCAATGTGTGTGTATGTCTCTGTGTATGAATATATCTCTATGTGTGTGTGAGTGTAAGTGTCTGTTTGTATCTGCAGCTGCAGCTGTCGCCTTTCTCGCCACATTGAATTGCTTAACTAAATACACGTCGACTATCTCTAGTGTCGCTTTTTCACAAATATTCCCAGCCAACTATTTAAATGTCGCTGTGGTGCTGTGCCCGTCTGTAGATATTTTGTAATGCAGCAACAACAACAACAACAATGCTATCGTAAAGCAGCTGTTGCCAATGTCAACTGAAGTGCCGCTGCGCCAACGTGTCAGTCGCAAACGTATGCAACTAAGCACATTGTAAGCTCAGCGGACCCGCTCAGCTGCACCCTCTCCACCTCTCTCGCCTACTTTTCAACAGTGTGAATGCAGAACTTGTGCTAATTGCATTTTAATGCACTCCAAGGTGCACAGTCAAGGTAAGTGGGCGTCGAGTATCAGGCAAACCGAGCGGCATTAAATTATAATTTACAAATCTATTAGTAGGAATTTAGTTGAATTTACTATTTACAGAGAGCTTTGCAAGCGCCCGTGGCAGTGGAAAAGAGAGCAAGAAATTTGAAGAAAAGGTTGTGTTATTTTCCAATAAATTTTCAAATAAAAAGATGTTTAATTTTGGCAATTTCAAGCTGAAAAAATTATTTCAAATAAGTATGAAAAAAACCAACTAGTTTTTTGCTGTAAAAATAAATCAAATGTTAATTAAAATTATACAAAAAACTTGTTGGTTAGTTTTTTCTTTTAAGTTTATATTTTTTTTAATAAATGTTTAAGTCAAAAGGTATTTTGTTTTTACAATTTGGAGTTGAAAAAATTTATTTAAAATATGCAAAAACCAACTCGTTTTTTGTTGCAAAAATAAATAAAATTGTATTAAAAATTGCGCAAAAAACTATTTGATTCGTTTTTTTCTTATAATTTCATGATTTATTTTATATATTCTTATTATGTTTTTTCTCAATAAATTTTTAAGTCTAGAAGTATTTAATTTTGACAATTTCAGGTTAAAAAAATTTATTTAAAATATGAAAAAAACCAATTAATTTTTTGCTGTAAAGATAAATCAAGTTTTAATTAAAATTATACAAAAGACTCGTTAATTAATTTTTTTCTTATAAGTTTATGTTATTTTTCAACAAATGTTTAAGTCAAAAAGTATTTAATTTTGACAATTCCAGGTTAAAAAAAATCTATATAAAATATGAAAAAAGCCAACTAGTTTTTTGCTGTAAAAATAAATCAAATGTTAATTAAAATTTTACAAAAAACTAGTTGATTAGTTTTTTCTTTTAAGTTTATATTTTTTTTAATAAATGTTTAAGTCAAAAGGTATTTTATTTTTACAATTTGGGTTTGAAAAAATGTATTTAAAATATGCAAAAACCAACTCGTTTTTTGTTGCAAAAATAAATAAAATTGTATAAAAATTGCGCAAAAAACTAGTTAATTAGTTTTTTCTTATAATTTCATAATTTCTTTTATATATTCTTATTACGTTTTTTCTTTTAATTTTTTTTAATTTTGACAATTCCAGGTTAAAAAAAATTATTTAAAATATGCCAAAAACCAACTAATTTTTTGCTGTAAAGATAAATCAAGTTCTAATTAAAATTATACAAAAGACTCGTTAATTAATTTTTTTCTTATATATTTATGTTATTTTTCAAGAAATGCTTAAGTCAAAACGTATTTAGTTTTTACAATTTCGGTTTGAAAAAAAATTATTTAAAATATAAAAAAACTAACTCGTTTCTTGCTGTAAAGATAAATTATACAAAAAAACTTGTTGTTTAGTTTTTCTTATAACTTTATGTTATTTTCAAATAAATGTTTAAGTCAAAAGGGTGCAATTTTTAAATTTTCGGTTTGAAAACATTTACAACATTTTGAAATAAACATCGAAAACATTTTCCAATAAATGTTTGAGTAAAAAGATATTCAAATTTTTTACAATTTCGGGTTGAAAAAATTTACTCAAAATATGCAAAAAGCCAACAAATTTTGTGCTGTAAGTGTTATTTAAAATTATATGAAAAACTTGTTGATTTGTTTTTCTTTGAAGTTTATGTTTTTTCCAATAATCTTTCAAGTCAATTTATTTAATTTTTTCAATTTTTGGCTGAAAAATCGTATTTAAAACAAGCAAATCGAAACTAAAAATAATAAAAACCACTAACTCGTTTTTTGCTGTAAAGATAAATTATACAAAAAAACTTGTTGATTAGTTTTTTCTAATAAGTTTATGTTATTTTTCAATAAATGTTTAAGTCAAAAGGTATTCAATTTTTACAATATCGGGTTGAAAAAATTTACTCAAAATATGCAAAAAGCCAACTAATTTTGTTACAGCACAAAAATTATTCAAAATTATATGAAAAACTTGTTGATTAGTTTTTCCTTTGAAGTTTATGTTATTTTCCAAAAATCTTTCAATTCAACAGATATTTAATTTTTTCTATTTCAAGCTTAAAAATATTATTCAAAATATGCAAATCGAAACTAGTTTTAAGCTATAAAGAAAATAAATAATAATTCAAACTGTACCAAAAACTTCTTGATTAGTTTTGTGTATATTTTAATTACTTTTGCACAGCTAAGGATTATGCAAAGTAAAAATCTGTTGAGCAGAAAATCCATCACTTTTAATTATACTTTAAAAAAGTGCTTTTCTCTGTTAGCATTAAAGCGGTGTTGACTTATCAAACAACTTTCTAGGGTCAGCTAATAATTTTCAACTTTACTCAAACAATATTTGCAGAACAAATAAAACAAAACAAAACACATGAGCTCAAGTTTGAATAGATGTATATGTATATGTGTGTGTGTGTGTGTTTACATACAATGTGTTAGCATACATTTGTGCCGACTAACACATGTATGAAAATCAATACAATGGAACTTTTAGATAAATTATGCATTATGCGGGCGTCAAGAACGCATGACTGGTCAATGAGTCAGCTAACTCGGCAAACAACCAAACAACCGTCAAAGGTCACAAATAGTTTAGTTTCAAGAATAGTTTAGACGCTTATTTTTTTAATACATCAAAAAATAAAAAAAAAATATAATATGGAAAAATTAGACGCTTAGATTAGATAAAAGAATTGATCGTTTCTCATGTTTTTCCACAATATTTACAATTTTTGCTACAAAAAAACATTAAAAGACATTTTTTTTAAGCTAACTTAACAACAACCTTTGACCTTTGTCAAAGTAACCCAAAACTTCTTACATTCACCTTAATTTTAATTTCTAGGTAATTTCATCAAAGTTGACCCTTTTCTGAAGAAAAAAAAACAATCAATATTTGCTGTCCTTTTGTACCAATTTGTCTTGCATACCTTTAGGCATCTGAACAATGTCTCAAATGATGCATAAATTCAAATGTCACATGTGAGTGCAGCCATTAAGTTTGGCACCGAACTTAACACTCACCTTGAAGGTGAACACCGTAAAGTAAACACACCCTCAACGCGCCCGAAAGTATGCAAGCAAATTCGCATAGCCAAACAGAAACTGCAAACAACGCAACTCATCAATATTTCATACATGTTATAAACGAAGGAATGAAATAAGCAGCAAGTAAAAGTAACTGAAAAGCCAACCAATGACTTGTATGATTGGTGACTTTTTAACATAAACAACATAAACGACAGCGACTCGCATCGAAGGCTGGATGGAATTTTTTTGGCATTTAAGCGCAGCAAAGCGTAAGATAAATAACAGCGAAGCAGACATGCAAATAAAGACGCGCGTGTGTGTGTGAATTCGTGTGTGCGTGAAAAAGGGCGAAGAGTTTCGTGTGGCTGTGCAGACCGGAAGCGAAAAGAATGAAAGAAGTGCATGGGGATTGTGTAGCGAGACAGAGAGGAGGGACCGTAAGGAAGAGACAGCAAACGAAACAGAACATATGCACGCATGGACGAACGGTCGCACAGACGGATGTGCGCAACGCAACTGTAAAATGATTTGATGCAAACAAATAAATGTACTGTCAGTGCATGACGGATGAATGCACGTCAATACACACACACACACAAACAAGATTTATGTACTGAGCTGCATGTGAGTTTATTTATTTTTGCTTATGCGAACACAAAAATATGCACAAAAACCGCTGCAAGTGAACTGAAAAGCCAAAGAAAATACAATTACAACATGTCAAACGCATCAGTGAGATGTAAATGCGCGTCAAGAATGTCTTAACAAAAACAAATGTGTGCTTTGTACACATGCAGACACAAACAAATGCGTTGGCGAGCATATTTTTAAGTCAATACTTATGTATGAAGCTACGTAGAGTTGCACAGCCTTAAAGTATGCAGCGTAAGAATTTACAGAAAAGTGTGAAAAAGCCCCAAAGTATGCAAATAATAAACTACAAGTGCGAAAATTTAGGAAGAATACAACTTGAATGAGTGAACAATGAGGAATGTTCAGGCGTAAAGTTTTTGTTTATTTTTTATGTGAAAAAAACTCTGCCGTCTTTGTGTTTCGTTGGCTTCTACACATTTTGAGGCACTTCAATTGCAATAAAAAAACAATATTTTCTTGAAAGCAACAGAGACTGACACAACAATAACATTGCGCACAATACTAAAAAAGTCAACAAGAGAAAAGAATATAAATAGATTCAAAAATAAATACTAAGAAAATTTCTTTAATAGAATTGAATTCATTGCTCTATTCTGCTTCTTCTTTCTTTAAAGTTTTGCTTGGCTCTTTTTACTAAATACATTTTCGCTAAACACAAAAGCTTTTTTTTCTAACTTTTCTGCTACCTAACTGGCCACAAATTATTTGTTTGCATGGAAATCCAACAGCCAAAGTCATAGAAACCTTCGAGCGCCAATAAGTATGCAACAAAATTCTACAAAACACAATAATATCAAAAGCAAGGAAACAAAAACAGAACGCACACAAAACTTAAGGACAGACCAACTACCAACGGTCAATGGACAGACACAAAAAAAAAAAATAAACAAATCAACGAGCAGCAACGAGCACAAATGAAATTAAACGGATGCGCTCTTGGCAAGACTGTAAAAATTAAATTTAAAAAAAAAATACGCCATGCAAATGGGCGTGAAATGCTTTAAGAGACTTACAAAAATGAAAAAAAAAACAGTAAAAGTGTGGCGCTGTTGTTGTTGTTATTCTTATAAAATATTATTGCTGTCTTTTTCCTACTCACTGCTTTAAGCGTTCAGCTTTTGTTTGGCGCTGACCTTAATGACCACACTAAACTTTCATACATTTGAGTGTATTCATGTGTGTGTGTGTGTATGTGACTGGCGAAGGACAACACATGACCGGTGCAATTATGAATATAAATGCGCAAAAACTATTGCATTGTGAATGCATGAAAATGTTACACAAAAACCCAGGCAAAAGTATTTTTTATTAAAAATAAAACGAAAATAAAATCTCAAACAAATAAAGTAAACATTGAAAATTGAAATTGTAAAAAATGGCATTGAAAAAATTGCATAAGCGCTCAGCCCAACCATGATAAATGTGCAGCGGTTAAGCCGTAAAGCATGCTAAGCTTCTTTTGCAGCCTCGCATTGGCCGACACACACACACACATATTTAGAGGTAGTAAAACATTTCAAAATGAAACAAAATGAAAATGAACGCAGAAGAGACGATGAAAAAATTGCACATAAATTTATTGCTGTTTATACGCGTCGCGACTGCTGCAGTGAAAAATGACTGGCGCTCGACAAAAAGGTTGTGTGCACCTTTAAGTAGGCTATGAAAGACATTTTATAACTTGAAGTGCGCTCAAAAGAAAAGGTCAGCGCCGCAGTGGTCCGAGGTTCAGCACGCACACACACATACACGCACACTCACACGTGCGTACTGACACGCATTAATGTTTGGGTTGCGTGTGTGCTGATTCATCACAACGTACAGCTGGCAGTGTTGGCATTTTGTATGGGTCCATGAAAAGGATAACAGTTTCACGCTTCGTGTGTCTGGATGTCATAAAACTTTCATGCGTAGTGTTACAATGTTTCGAGCGTGAAGTGTGGAATGAGTTGCTTGGGAAAATTAGACAATCTTTTAGGAGGAAAAACCGAAAAGGTATATAATACAAGTGTGCGCTACAATGAAATGGCAACGAAAACGTGTGGCCAATTTCGTTTTATGCCTGATTTTTACTTGATTTATTTATGATGAGCACAGTTTATGACACTCGCTTACACGTACACAAGCAAACACGCACACATTTATATGTTTTTATGGGCTTATGTGCTTTGGCAAAAAGGACATCTGTAAGCAAACGAAGTACAGTAGGAAAAGTTCAAGCAGTAAGTGTGAAGTAGGTAAAGGCGATTTGAATCTGATTGAGTTTTATTGCTTTTTTGTTGAATATTTTCGAGTTAAGAAGAACTTTAAAAACTAGTTATTGCAAAAGGTTAGTTTATGTATCGGTGGCTGCTGTCGTTATGAGGCACACTTAGGCCTATCTGAGGCCCGTTGTGAACCAACTATGTGGACTATCGACGACGAACCTTTTATATATTTACAAGCCAAAAGTTTAGGATTTCAGGTTTAGCCTTAAATCAATAACTATAATCATTGAGTTGAGTGATTCAGACAAAACAGTGTTCTTGAATTAGTAAAGTGGGTAGTAAAATATGGTCACACATACTGAACATCGCATTGCGTAGAAAAGAAAAGTTTAGGAAATGTTATTTAAGGGGTCATTCTCATGCGCGGACAGGAAAAATGGACATTTTTCAGAAATTATTTCCTTTGTGAATACGAGGAATTATCAAAAAAAGATATTCCACTTTAATTTATTCATTGTTATGGTACAAAAATAAAACAAAAAAAAAAATTTTTTTAATTTTTTCAAACACTTTTTTTTGATTAAAGACACGGCTTCTGCCGCGTCATGGTCAGCTGGCGGGGATTGTTTTGAGTCACAGGATTATCTGAAACATAAATTTCAAAGAAATTCTTAATCAGTATGAACGTACCTCTCGCCCGTAGTAAATTTGAATTTTTTCATAAGAATCTCACAAAATGGCAGGCATTGGAAGTTAGAGCAGTAAAAAATGGTTGTTTTTGAAGATTTTATCAATGAAAAAAAATATGAAATTTTTAACATATCAGAGTGAATTTACTAGGGGCGATAGCTAACAGTATGTAGAATGACGTGACAAAATCGCAGAGAGATCGGATGAATGGTTTTTTTTAAATCATCCCCGCCATTTCCAAAAAAGCCGTTCCGAGAAAAACACGTTTAAAGTTTTGACTAACTGATTGAATCCTTGCTAGAAACCTTGACCGCTCGTTATATAAATGTCTGTAGAAGCCGAAATACTTGAAATTTTCCAATAAAATACACACAGCATCTTCTTCAAGGATGATACATTCCAAATATGTTAAAAAAAAAAAATTGATTTTTACAAAATTTCACATGAGAATGACCCCTTAAAGCATTTAAAGCACTGCAAAATTACAATAAAAAAAATATGAAGTTAATAACAAATTTAAAAAAATTTCTCGCATGCAATAAAATATAAATGTTGCTATTGTTTTAAGCATTTGCGTTTCTGAAAACTTATGTTGTAAGAAAAGCCCAATTTTGTAGTTATTGAAAAAAATCTCGCATGCAATTTCGAAAAGTTGCATGCAATATTTTTTTAAATTACGGATTTCGATTGATTTTGATTGCTTATTTGATAATTTTATTATCCAAAACATTCATCTCAGTCTAATCGAATTATTTCCGTTCCTGATAATGTTCCTACTAGGCACTGCACGTTATTAAATATTTTTATATTCGCCATAACTGCGCAAATACTCCACACACTTATCGTTGGTCTCCGTACATACATTTAATATGATTGCATGGCCGCATACAAGTGGATATGTCTGCATTGAATTCATGCCCCCAATGTTCAATCGAGCAACACAGGCAACACTTGCAGCAAGTATTGTACATAAATAATAAGTAATTGCATACATGCCAGCCAAACCTTGTTGGCCATTTCCCCCAACCCCCCACAACCCTTCCATACATCATACATTTCTGTTAATAATTTCAATTTACCCATTTTTAACGTAACTCCCTTTTCGCTCAATGCAGCATGAAAATTGCATGCAATCCTTGAGATCAACGTATTATCTGCTTCCACATACGGTCTGCAGTGTTCTGCTCGTTTGCTACAATGTTGCTCGTTGTTGTTGCATTATACATTTTTAATTGGATACATTTTTCGAAAAAACAAAAAATCATATTTGTACGCTTACGCACAGTCAACTGACTGCATTCATGCATATAAATAATAAACGCACACACCCAGACGCGTACGCAAAATTTGCATTTAACTGTATGTGTGTGTGTATGCGTTGTTGATGCGCTTAAAAGTTGGCATGATGGCAAAACTTGCCACACCGAGCGCGACAGTCTTAATTGTTGCATAATTAATGGTGCTTGCGCGCATATCTTTCCGCTGTGCCTTGCGTTGTGGCTTTCTGCATGAGTACCGCATAGCGGAGTGTGGCTTTTAAGCGGCTTAAATAATCGTAAAAGTTTCAGTGCATACTTTTGGGGGCACGTGTGTACGGCATACCAACCGGAATTGGCCTTTGGGTACAAGAGGCAAAGACAGTGTCAGATGTCCCTGGAATGCACTACACTACAATGCGTATACGAGGCGACAAAAGAGTTGCATACTTTTTGGCAGACCAAAAGATTAAATCGATATGTTATTAAAATAATACAAGAAATAAGTGAGGGAAGACTGTTAAATCTTGATTGCATGGAGTAAAGACAGAGACAGGAGTCTTTGGAACCCACTAAACTGCAATGTATGTTGTGTCTGATGAGGCGACAAAATAGTTGCATACTTTTAGGCAGCTTGATTTATTTAGTTAAGATTAACTGAATATGTAATTACCCATACACAATGCGCAAGTGTGGGCAACAAATTTGTAGGGCGATTTGAAAGCAAATGAAAAATGAGCTGTTTAAAAAAAATTAAAATATATTATGACAAAAAATTCTGGTATGCTTTTAGGGAAATTAATTGATACAGGCGACTGGCATTTTTCTCAGTTTTAAGTATACCCAGCGGCCTCTGAGGTCCCTTGCGTTGCTTGAATATTCCAACTTTTGCCAGCACAACGCGCTTTTTGCTTCTGTGTGACTGCTACGTCACAAAAATTTTTTTTAATAAATATTCTAACATAAATAAATCTCTATAAATCATCTTAAGTCGTTTTAAATTCACTTTAAATAATGATTAAAAATTTATTAAAATATCTTTAGGATTCCAAAGTTGCTTTGCCATAAAAAAAATTGCCTACAAATGGGCGCACAAATTTGATATGCCAACTTTTGCCAGCACTTCGCGCTCTTTGCTTTCGAATGTCTGCCCTACGCCAAAAGCAAGTCACAAGTCTAATTAAATTCCATAACCATAACCATAACCCGTGTAAGAGCCAGCAACACAGCAACGATTGCAATTCAGCGTATGCAGCAGACTGGAAATGGCTCTAATGGATTTTGGCCACATTCAGCCAGCTGCGACTGTAGCTGAAATGTGGCAATACTTTGTACATGCATGCACCATGCTTCAATGAAATTTGGCACATTTTCAAATTTGCATAAAGCGAGAAAATTACCACAGAAAAAAATAATTAAAACACAACTTTGCATAGTTTTTCCATACATTTGACGCTCTTCACGCTCAAAGCAACTAAGTTTGTCTCCTATCAACGATGATCAATTAGTGTAACTTTATTGTTGCATACTTTTAGGTGTTGTTGATTGAATTTTGCTTTAGAAATTTAAATTTAGAAAATTCCTTATTGCCTAAAAGTATGCTTTACGCTCAGTGAATAACTAAAAAGTGTAACACTTGCCATCTCTATGCTTGACAAAGTCTCTCGATCTTCGTTTACACTGCACGCTTTGGGGTTTTTGCGGTACCTAAATACACTGCAAAGCGAATTAGAGCGCAAAATTAAAAATAAAGAATTGCTAAAAGCTCAGACCATTCAAATACAAACAACACAAGTGCATGAAAAACAGAAAACCAGCGCCAAAGTTACCCCAAAAACGGATTTGAAAATTTCAAACAACGCGAATCAATTAGTGGCAATTGTTGTGCTTGAGGCAAGCAACAACAACAACATCCAGCACCCAACAGGCAAACGGGCGCATGACGGCGCTGATAAATGTGCCAGCAGACCGCAGTAAGTACAGCTCGACCAACAACAACGCCAGCACTAACGGAAGCAACATTGAAAGCAGCAACGCTCAACAGCGCAATTACAACGCTGCTTAGCATACTTTTAGTAGCTTAAGCTGACTGCCATTATCAGCGCCTTCAATGCCATTTTGAAGACATTCCCAGAATGCTTAAGTCTTGTTTTTATTTATTTTTCCACTACCCCTCGACACACTTAATGACAATTTCCCCAAAACCCTACAATTTGAAAGTATAAAACATGATTAAAGGATTAGCAGCAATGGCACAAATACAAAATCACTTCACCCATAGACGAACGCAAACAAGTCTTTCGACTCGGCAAATATAATCAACAACGCTTTGCTTGACTTTAATTGCGCCATGGCATATTTTTTGGCGCACAACATAAAATAAACAAAAACTTTCAAGTCATATTTATGATAACTTTGAGCGTGAAAATTTCACCGAAAGTTGGCCAAAGGCAATTTTATGAACTCCAAAAAGCTGCATGAGTTGCTTGCTAAAAGAAAATCCAATTACTTTAAGGCGCCTAAATGTGTGCAACATTTTTAAGTATGTCATAAAATTTGACATAATCTCCGCTCAACTCGAAACAAAGGCTGTAAAATGTATGAAAAGTGTAAAAAGTGGGACTACATTTTCATCGAAACGCTTTGAGATTCATTTTGCAATGCGTTTCCTTTGCTGTGGCATTGATAAATCGACGCATTGAGAAAAGTAAAAAATACAAACAAAAATTAAAAATTATTAAACTGTATACCTGCCGCACAAAAGTCAGCAGCGAGCTGACACCCCACTTTGGCATGGCAAATCAATCACAGCAACAACAGCGCCCAATCTTCCGTGTACATAATCAGTAAACACTTTATTTGCATACTTAAGGGCGCCGCCAGGCACAGCAAAGTCATGTTGACAAGCCAGCATATTCTTGTTGTGATGCTTGGTTGTTTTTTACAGCAGCCAAGACCCAAAGGATTTCAATTTTGTTGCTGTCGCTGTCTCCCCTTGGGCGCTGACTGATTGGTGAGGCATATTGTTAGGCGCACTGCCCACACAGCAGCCAGCTCTGCTAATGGAATGACCCAAGCGCACAGCCTTCAATACAAAACAACTCATTTTTGTTGCTTTTGTTTTGGGTCAACAATGCTGTCTCTCTGCTGTGTCTATTTTTGGGCGCTTACAATAGAAGATCTTGTAGGCCAGTCTTGTACGCCATAGCCGACAGAAAAGACAACTGGGAGAGTATCCAAGTGTGACGAAGCAGCGAGACGGCTTGGGCTGGTTTGTGCGTTGTCAGCGCAGCATCAATAAAGCATTTGCGCCCGAAAGTAGGCTAAGCTATTAAGTGTAAGTGACTGATTAATTGAAGTGGAAAGTGCGAAGGCGCATACGCGATGTGCGCGTTGAATAACCGCCATTAAAGCCGCCAAATCAACGCCAGCAGCCAAGCCAGAAACTAACCAGCCAACGTCGTGAGTAAAATTCGTGGAAAAGGAACAACAATTTTAAAAATAAACGACAGCATCAAACGCCAACAAGCTGGTTAACAGAGCACGTTGTTTTTGTTGTTGTTTTTATGTGGTTGCTGTGCAAAATTAAACACGCTTACGCTGAAGACTATATGGAAGGCGACAAGTTAAACGAGCCATGATTTATGGCGCTGCGCTCAACCTATGACCAACCCAAAAAAAATCGACAAAGTGTCACAAGCAGCAACAAAAATGGCGATCCCAAAAAATTACCTACGCTGCTTGTGGCGTCATTAATTAAAATTGAGCGCGCGTGTGCACAAGCAACAAAAACAAGTGTATGCCAGTTTGTAGCATACCTTTAGGTAGCACGTGGGTTATGCCAAAATAATATTCAATTTTTTAGGTAAAAATTATTTTTAGGTAAAAAATATTAGTCAAATCAATTTTTGATTAAATTTTTGTCTTTGTTTTATTCTTAGTTTTATATGTTTTGTAGTGTTACGAATATCTGAGCTATAACTTTAAATGCCATAATTCATGGTTTGTGTAGCAAAGTGCTTTTAATTTATTATATAATTCTCATATATGGTTTTTTGTTTGCTGATTTATGCGTTACTTTGGCTGACAATAAACTGCTGCATCGTTTTCAAGTGATTTATGGCCACACAGATGCGCAAAGAGCATTGATAGATTTGTGCGCTCGTCGCCCTCCACTTAGAAATGCGGTCAATTTGCAATGAACGTTTTTGTGCCATCGAAAAGACAGATAATAAGAAAATAAAAACGCACTGATGTGGACTGGAAATTTTCTTATATTAAACCTTATATTAGTTAAACTGATATTAGTTACCTAAATGACTGAGAATAATACAAAATGAGTATCTGAAGGAGTACAGAAAGTATACCAAAAATATTCCAAAAAATGTTTACATAGTTTGGAAACCGTCAAATAGACTAAAAAATGTTCTTTTTAAACAAAGTTAAAGCCAATTCAATTTAACAATATAAGAGACAACAAACAGGTCGTCTGGCTTTTAAAAGTAGTGTCATGGAATGCTTGTCGTAGACAGTATAGGAAGTATTCCTTTCCGACCTTGTCGCAGACTCTACACTTCCTTGCAATTTACCCTACAAGATGACGACACCTCCCTACAGGATGGGGACATCTCCCTGTCGTAGACCCAACAAGATGGGGACAATCCCTTATTGTAGACACGACATAATGAGGATACTTCCTTGTCGTAGATCTTACAGTGTAGGCATGATTTTTAGCAATTGACCCTATAAGATGGCGACACATCTTTATCGTGACAACTCCTTGTCGTAGTCCCCAGAGGATAGGCACACTCCCTTGCCGTAGACACTACCAGATGGGGACACTTCCTTGTCGCAGCTCCTACTTCCTTGCAAATGACCCTACAATATAGCGACACCGCCTTGTCGTAGACACTACAAGATGGGGACACTTCCTTGTCGTAGACACTACAAGGTGGGGACACTTCCTTGTCGTAGACCCCACAGGATGGGGACACTTCCTTGTCATTGACCCTACAAGATAGCGACACCTCCTTGTCATAGACCCTACAGGATGGAGATACCTCCTTGCTGTAGACCCCACAGGATGGGGACACTTCCTTGTCATTGAACTTACAAGGTGGGACACCTCTCTGTCTTAAAACCCACAGGATGGGCACAGTTCCTTGCAATTGACTCCACAGGATAGGGAAACTTCCATATGGTTGACCCTACAGGATGGAAACACTTCCTTGTCGTAGACCCTACAGAATGGAGACACCTCCTTGTTCTAGACCCCACAGGATTGGGACACTTCCTTGTCCTTGAACCTACAAGGTGGGGACACCTCCCTGACATAGACTGCACAAGATGGGTACAGTTCTTCGCAGTTGGCTCTACAGGATGGGGACACTTCTATGTGGTTGACCCTACCGAATGGGGACACTTTACAGTCTACAATGTGGAGATACTTTATTGTAGTTGGCCCTACAGGATGGGGACACTTCCTTGTCATTGACCCTACGAGATAGCGACACATCCTTGTCGTAGACCCTACAGGATGGAGACACCTTCTTGTTGTAGACCCCACAGGATGGGGACACTTCCTTGTCGTTGACCGTACAGGATTGGGACCCTTCCTTGTCGTAGACTTTATTGATAGTATTTGGATTTCGGACTCTGCAGCGAGTATTCCGATGGATGGAATGAAAGTGTCTCCCTTTGATCTCTTTAATTTTAGACCCCACTAGAAATAATCCGATTCCTCTAAGTTCAAACTCTACAAAAAGAGTTCCCACTCGTTTGGATGTAGACTATACAGAAACTATCCCTATCCCTTTAATTTTAGACTCTAAAGAAACTGTTCCAGTCATAATTATCCGGATCCTTTTGTTTTCAGACCGTACTGGAAGTGTCTCTGTACTTTTGATTTCTCAACCTATGGGAAGTGTTCGCATTCTTTTGGCTCTAAACCTTACAGAAAGAAGCCCAATAGTGTTGTATTTCGGCTCTTAAGGCTTGTATGATTTTAAGCTACTAAACTAAAAGGGAATCTCTCTTGTTTTCCAATCTCTAAAAGGATTATCCACATCTAGAGAATCACCATAGCTTTAATGTTAGTAGAAGATTTGTTTCCTGAATTTTAAGGCGTAAAAAATTCAAACAAATTTAAAATATTCTCTGCCTCTAGAAATAACCAGTGAAGAAACCTTAATCAAGCAAATAAAGCAAATAAAATTCAGATTTATGTGTCACATTGTAAGGAAACCAACATTCAGCATTACAAAAATGGAACTTGTACTTTTGATTTCTTAACCTATGGAAAGAGTTCGCATTCTTTTGGCTCTAAACCTTACAGAAAGAAGCCCAATAGCTTTGTATTTCGGCTCTTAAGGCTTATATGATTTTAGGCTACTAAGCTAAAAGAGAATCTCTCTTTTTTTTCCAATCTCTAAAAGGATTATCCACATCTAGAGAAAGAATCACCATAGCTTTAGTGTTAGTAGAAGATTTGTTTCCTGAATTTTAAGGCGTCAAAAATGCAAACAAATTTAAAATATTCTCTGCCTCTGGAAATTAACCAGTGAAGAAACCTTAATCAAGCAGATAAAGCACATAAAATTCAGATTTATGTGTCACATTTTAAGGAAAACAACATTCAGCATTACAAAAATGGAACTTGAATTTGATGGAACTGACAATTGGAAGAGGATTTTACGTCAACATTACATGGGACAATGTAAAATCAACATAATCAAATCGAGTCAGATGGAAAGCGCAGTGAATAAGAAGAAAAAAGGTCTGCTTTACTGTCAAAGCGGTTGCACATTTCGTGAATACCCCTATTAGGTATTATGAACTGTCATAAATAGTTGTTATCAGTTTCGGTTACTAAACAAATGGAGCGTTTTTTTATTTGATTATGTCTTCTTCGCAAATGCGGTTTTCAAAATTGTTACTTCTTCCTTCAATCCTTGCTTCCTTCCTTTTGCAAAATGAACCCACTGCATGCTTAGTTCTGCCGCCTTTAGAACAACTCAATCCATTCCATTTGTCTGCCTTTCTAATGTCACAATAGTTTTGTGTCTGACAACAACAAAAGGCGACAACTGGGAGAAAAAAATATGCGACGAGAATGGCGGCGGTGACGACGACGACATTAACACTCACACGCGCTCACACATACACACACACACATTCACATTCAGCAAAGCGCAAAATCAACAGCGACACTGTTACTGATAGCTTTATGGCTGCGAATCAGAATGAGTGGGGAGGACATGGAATGGATTGGATTGTCAGGCAGCATTTCGGGCGAAAAATGTGAATAAAATTATTTGTTGTTGGTCGAGGCAGCTGGCAACTGGCACTTCGTGTTAGCAACAAGTCAATGTTTCGTTGTCGTTGCTGCTTAACATTTGAATGCGACTTGCCATGGCAGCGGGTAGACTGAAGTTGCCTGCGCCGCGAAAGGGTTTGCCTGCGGCGAATTCAATGGAATGTGGCCGAATGCCAGGCCGAAGTGTGGCGTTGCGGTTGCACTTGTCGCACATGTCGTGCACACAAATAACCAACGCTGTGGCTTTATGTAATGCCGATGTTGTTGTTGTTGTTGTTGTTGCTATACCAGGTTGCTGTCATTTGCAAGTTTTTTTCCAAAATCTGGTTTTGTTGTACTGTTGACCAACACAGGCACCGGCCTAGTCGACGCCGACTGGTTGGGCTGTTTGCATTATTGTTGCCAAACAATTTCATTTTCATTTTTATTTGCTTCCAAGTTTTTTTTTGCTCTTTTGTTAACGTAAAAAAAATTTTTTAATTTTACTAAAATGTTTGTGCATTTACTATGCCGCAAAGGTTAGTGTGATGCGGCGTGTGGCGCCCACAGCAAAACTGTCTAAATGCAGTTAAGAGTGCTGAAGGGCAACGCAGGGCGCAGTTGTATAAAAGATTTGTTTTGTTCATTTTTGAAATGAGATTTTGCATTTGTAATCCAAATGAAAATGTTGCCACAATTGCCATAAAAGGCCAGAGAGGACAATGCGGCGAACTGTTCAAGTGAAACTGTCGAAAAGTTCTGCTCAATAAACTTTCCAAGTGTTGCGAGGCAATGTTTGCATAAATGTTTAATATATTTGTGTATATGTGTGTGTGTTTTTTTATATTTATATATACAAATACATATATATGTGTGTGTGTGTTGTGTGCAAGATATTTCGGCGAAATGTTGCAATGTCGCAATTTGACAACTCAGCACTAAGGAATCAATTTAATGAAAACTTTTTTTCAAAAGGAAAAAAAAGCACAATATCTAATAATACTAATAACAACAACAAAAACAAATCACTTAAATATTTGGTTAAGCATTCTATGATTTTCTTATTCACAAAACATGTAAAGCGAAAACAGGAATGACTAACTTATTTTAGAAGGCATACTTTCAGGCGGTAAAACAATTGTTTGGGTTTGGTTAACCATTCTATGATTTTCTTAATCACAAAACATGTCAACCCGGAAAACGGATTAGTAACTAATTTTAGGAAGCATACTTTCAGGCAGTTTTGTATGGTTTTTGCTGATAGACCGCAAAGTAAGAAAGAACAGAGTTAAGATAGTGTTTGGCTCAATGCGATCTAGAACAAGCTTTGTTGTGGAAGAATCCATGGTCTGCCTTACTGTTTCAATAGATGTGAGTAGATTACGCAGTCCAAGACAAACTTTGCTATGGGAGATACATCAATAATGGAGTCAAAAGTCAGCCTGACTATCTGATTGTCTGACTGACTAAATGTGAGTAGATTTCGCAGTCAGAGACAAACTATGTTATAGAAGCTACACCAACAAGGGAGTCAAGTGGTTAATTTTAAATCAATTCAAACTTAAGTCCCCTAAAGCTCGAAAATTAAACTTGAAGCAGACTAAACTAAACTTGAGAACACTCATAAAACTTCGCATAGAATTCATTCCTTGAGCTATCATCTCTGAATTACAATCATCTGAACTACTATGTAAGCACTGATTATTTCATTAGTGAGTACACAGCTTTCAGCCGGCCTCGATAGTTCATTCATAGTTCTCATACCGAGGCTCTAGGTTCGAATCCCAGTTCGGGCTGGAGAAACGGTCATCTACCATGAAAGTACAAACTGCCAATCACCATTCAGATTCGGCGTTAAACTGTAGGTCCCCTTCCCTACCCACTTGAAATGTGAGTTGTAATACATGTTTGAAAAAACAATGTTGCATACAAATTTTAGAAAACGGGTGAAATATGTTGTACCACAATGGGCCTCTTAGGCCTCCGCGTGTGTCTCTTTGAGAGATAGTCACCAAAACCTAACCTAAAACAGTTTTCAATGAAACCAGAAGTAAGAAACCATCAAGAAACCACGACAACGAAAAGCTCAGTAAAAAATTTTCTGAAAATATTTCTGAAAAAATAAAACAGATTCAGTGATTCTGAATTTTCTAAAACCCAGCTTCCAAACCCAATGCTTAGTATAGACGCATTTCTTCGCCTAAAACTGTGCTATATTTCTACAGCTCAAAATGTGCTAACAATACCAGAACTAAGCCATTTTAAATTCGCTTCAAATAAGAGAAAAATTAGTTTAAATTCTTTTCAAGTTGACTGACGTGCCGCAGTGCAAATCTGCTTAGCGAAAGCGATTAAAATAAGAAATTGAAACGTGTGGATTGTAGCACAGAGAAACGTTAACAGTTTGCTTGATAACCACAAATCGCATTGCATACTTTTAGTAGCAAATGCATGGCACATGCAATGCTGCCACATTTCTTATGCTTAAAAGCAAAGCAGCAAGTTGGGCAAAGCAGCTTAAGCTGCATGCAAATAAAACAATATATAAAACTACTTATTTATAAAATTATAATAAAGTGTGCTTACTGCTTCAACCACTGCAAACTAGACTCTCACAAGCGTCGTGAGAATAATAAAATTTAATTTTACAATATTCCCAGTGCAGTCATGGACCATAAACCAATGTCCAAATAGCGCAGCGATAAGTGCATTATTGCAGCATGCACATTGAATATTCAATGCGAATTTGCTTCAAATCGAAATTGGCCAACTGGTCGCAATGAATTTTTGCATAAAATTACACACAACTATTTGCACACTGAATACGCATAATCAATGCAAACAAATGCTCACTGTTTTGATTGCTTATACTTTGGGAATATGTAGCTTCTGTTTGTGGTCACTAAAGTTGAAGAATACAAAATTTGTTAGAGTTTAACTAGAATCGAATGCCACTCCCTGACTGCCACTGACTTTATGAGCCCCAATTGGTTGCATTAGTGTTTTATGTTTGTGTTCCTTTTTTGCTACTTTCGGTGGCGTTTTCTCGTTCGCTTTTAGCACAATGCACAGTGATTCGTTCCATAGACAAAATTCAAAAATTCATAGTCTCAGAATTTAATGATTTTGATGTAATTTGAAAGGTAAAACTCCAACTAAGAAAACACCGAAAACTTTTTGCAAAAAAAGCAGCTCAAAGTTGAAACTTTTTTCTCAAAAAAATGTAAACACATATTTTCTGTTTTTTTGTCTATTGTGTAAACAAAAATTTAAAAATAAATGGTTACCACGAAGTTGCTAAAACTTTCAATATAGATTAAGAAATGATGTAACTATTTTCGCTTTCAATGTTTTCTTAAAATTTGCAAACCTGAGGCTTTTACATCACTTTTAAATCAAAATACTTTTTTTAATTAAAAATCTGAAAATTGGCAAAACTTAGAGGAAAATATTTAAAAAGTAAGTGAAAGTATGTTCCTGGATTTTTTTTATTTTAAGAAGCATTCTTTCTTTGTCGAATAATGTAAACACATCCTCCGATATCTTCCGATCTCAGAAAATAATTCAATTTGAAAAATGTTCTTAACACCTATTTTTCGATAAAATTTAATTGTTTCATCCCTAAAAGTATGCAATCAGCATGAAAAATTGAGAAAACTGCAAAAAAACAAAACATACTTCTATTATTATCGTTTTGATTGCAAAACTAAAGGGTCCTAAGACACTTTCTGTTACTCTTTGCAATTATCAATGTTGACGTTACCGATTAAATGTAAAATCTGACAAATCTAGCCGACACATTTGGTGCTATAGCTTTCCAAAAATGACGAAATTTGCAAAATTAAGCCTCAGGCATTGCCAAACTACAAAAGTTTAAGAAAAACAAAATGGAGATTTCAATTCAGCAGACCGTGATTAACTAGTATACCAAATTATATGAAGAACGGACCACTCTTTCTAATTTTGTCCCGCGGTTGTATGGAGTCGAATCACTGTGCAATATGGCAAATAATTTTGCTTTTTTTGGCGTTGATAGCAGCAGCCCTAGGTGACTTGCATATCACTCA
Source organism: Melieria crassipennis (assembly GCA_963668005.1). Lineage (NCBI taxonomy): Eukaryota > Metazoa > Arthropoda > Insecta > Diptera > Ulidiidae > Melieria > Melieria crassipennis. The sequence goes on along the minus strand of OY764961.1, from coordinate 60,618,253 downwards.
AGGCATCTGCCAGCGCGTATAATCCACTTGAAGTTGCTGTCATGGCTGGCTGCAAATGATGGCAACTCCAGCGAAGAGCGTCAACAATTGATGCGATTTTGGGTTGCAAAAAACATGCGAATAGGAAAAAGTTGCAAGCAACGAAAAGTGGTTTAGCAATGAGCAGCAGAGAAGCACCAAATTGAAATAAGCAGACCAGAGACTAAAGAGATAAAAGAGTGAACAAAGCCAGCAAAGAAAATGTCTGGGGATAAAACCAAAGCGCAGTGAAGCGCCACAGACCGCACAAGCAGTGAATGAAACACACAAAAATCTCTCACTCATTCTACTTTGACTACTTTAGAAATTTCCGCCATGCGATTTTGGCAAATTTTCTTGACTAAATGCGTAATTTTTGCAATTTTTCCAAGACTTTAAGTTTTGTATTTTGCAAATTTTCTTGACTAAATGCGTAATTTTGGCAATTTTTCCAAGACTTTAAGCTTTGTATGAAATTCTTTAACTTTTCGTATGCTTTAAAATTCTTTTCAAGTCTTTTCAAAGGCAAAAATTTTACTCTAAGTTTTAGAAAGAAATTTGTTTGCCAATATTCTTTGCATTTTATTCGAATACCTTTGTCATCATTTTCGATTGTTTCTTTCAATTTTACTGCATTTTTATTTTTATTTTTGATTTTCATTTTGCTTTTGCTTGCCACAGCTGCATGACAATCACATTAAACTGCAACATCACGTTACATCTTCATTCTACAGCCAACCTCACACTGTCACAATGACGCATAAAAAACCCGCAAACATTTTAAATTCTATGCGACCTTAGTGCAAGGCCACTGTCTGTCGCCTTGCATAGAAATACTGACAGCATTATGTGGCGGTCTGTGTTGTCTCAGTGCTGATTTGATCGACATGAGTCGAGCGTCGTGTTTTTGCTACTAACTCAATTTTCGCTGCATACTTATTGGCGCTTAGATGCCAGATTTTCTTATTTTTTGTTTCTTATTGCTTGTTGACTGCAGGCAACAGTAAGTATTGCTTTTGTTGTACTTGTCTGAGACGTGCTAAAATAAAATTTTGCAGCTCTTGAAATTATTGCAGCAGGTTTTGTATGTTTTGCTCGTTTTAATTTACATGTGATGCAAGAATAATATAACAATAAAACTTAGTTAGGAATAGCAAAGTATTTGAATTTAAGCAAACAATTAAATAGAAGAAATATTGGCAAGAGATTTTTGCTCTACAAGTATATAAAAAAGTTTAAATTTTAGTACGAAATTTGAAAAAATATTTTTTAAAAGATATTATTTTAGTTTCGTTATTTTAATAACAATTTTAACAAAAATATTTTATAATATTGACAAAATTTTACTCATTGAAATAAGGCTCAATACCTCTTTTCCATAGGAAACTGGCGACCTACTTGACTGACTACTGCACCTGACTTTTCCAAACTTAGGGCATTATTACATGCAGACCAGCAGGGCCCCGCGGGATCAATGGGCCCAATAAATCAAGCTTCTTTATGCAACATTGTGTGGCCGATGCCACGCCCCATTTATGCAATGTCCAAGCCATTCTTCCAGTCGAAGGGTGCGACCCAATTTCATTGATGTGCGACTTATAGTTCCAAAGTTACATGGAAAATTTTAGTCACATAAAATGAGCCACGCCCCTTGTCTAATGCCTATAAATTTTTCCAGTAGAATGATACATCTATGAACCGACGGTATACAAAATGTCAATGCTGTTCGACTTATCATACCGAAGCTATGCTATGTTAAAAATTTGGGTTGTATGGGAGGTGCCACGCCCACCTGTCGGGTCGTATCCACACTATGCAGTTTACCGAGAGTTAGTCAAAATGAACATTTCGTGAAAGATTCAGCTCAATTGGTCGTCCAGTTTTTAAGTTCCAGGCTCGTGTAACCAACAAACAAACAAACATTTATATAGAAGTGGCTTCTATCCGAATTTGCATCTATTCAGACAATCGTTTGAGCCTTATTGGTGTAAATTCTACAATAGAGCTACTGCCAAAGCTACTCACATCTATTCGAACAGTCAGACTGACCATGAAGCCGCTTGTTGATGTTTTTATTTTCTGAAACAAAGCTTGTCTCAGATTGTCAAAACGGCCGCAGTAACTATAGCAAACAACTTTCAATTAATAATAATATTTGTTTAAATGGCGGGTCACAGACCCTTGAGAGGCACTTCAAATGAGACTCACGTGACTTCGCCCTCATCGTTGGTGACCTTTTGCGTCGCTATAACTAAACTTCAACTACTTATAATTCCTTTTCAGCGTAAACTTCTGTCTTGAAGTCTACTTCGTTCTACTGAACTGTCTTTAGATCTTCACTTCCCCCACTAAAACTTTACTTATCTTTTAACTTAGTCGGTCATTATTTCAAGCAAGATTTATTAAGGACGCCAGTAGATTCTAAGTGCATAATCACACATAAATCATAACCGGATTAAGTGGGCCAACCCTTAATAAAATACAGTCTAGACTAGTGAACAATTCAACCCAGGCTAGAACTTAAACTTCAATAACACTGTTATCTCTGTGCTCATGAGACAAAAAACTTGTTGTTGAGAAAGACGAAAACTACTTCACTTTTCATATGAATGACTGAGCCTGCCATTGAATGACTTCTGTCAGGATTTTTGTGCTTTACAAAAATATAAAACTTGAAACAACACCACAAGTTCTAGGTTCCCCGTTTCTTAATAAATGGTTGGTTGGTTAGGTCATTAAGGCCCATTGTAATACCACAATCAATTGAACTAAAGTCTGTTCACTCAATGAATCAGTTGGAGTTCCTTACAAAGCCTAGTAGACTGTAAGGAAGTTGAAGAAAGAAGAAGTTGTTCAGCTGAGTCTTTCTTTTCTATATTCAGTAATTCAATTCCTCTTCCTTGTCCATACAACTTCAACAATGGTCATTAGAAAGCAAACAAAACCGTTGGTATCAATTACACAGTGACTCATCAGGTTCCTGTTCTCATCTGGTTCCTTTTTTTTTTAAATTTCGTTTTCACTTTTCGTTTTTCACTAAATTTACTGAAATTTCGACCCTAAAGATCAGAGATATAGCAAGATTTACGCCATAAATAGATATAAATATTGTGCCGCCCTAATGTGATAATTCAATGTGATAACGCAATGACCTCTTTGTGCTTTTCATAAAAACTCTGTCGCTCCCACCTAATCTAACCTACTAAAGACACCAACAAAAATAACATAAATTCAGTGACCAACACAAATTACGTAAATCCAGCAATGTTTTTGTTTCATCATTTCGGCACAAAAAAAAAACATAAACAAATAATTCACATAAAGCGTCCAATTCAGCGCACAAGGCAGCTATAAAGGACGCACATTTAATGGGCGAACATTTGAATTCGTAATTAATGAGAGCACAACTGAAGCACACTAGTCGAGCTGACAGTAAAAACCTTCAACATGGAATGAATTTAATGTTGTTTGAATTAAGCGAATACGTGTTTTAATTAATAAAAACATTAATGTTAGAAATGATGACGTCAAATGAAAACCAAATCGAAAAGCAGCAACAGAAAATAAAATAAAAATTATAACAAAAAGTGAGCGATCAAAATCGGCTTTGACTTCAGTCAAAATTTCACCTTCGCTCGGGTTTTGGGTCTGTGAATATGAGATATAAGTGTGCATGAATAAATTTGTTGCTTAAAAGCCAAGGCAACAATAAATTTGTGAAGCATTAAAATGAGGAATAAAACGAGAAAATATCGCTTTTTGAAATCTGTATAAAATCAGTTACGAAGCCATTAAAAATAAAGTATAATGACAAGAGAGCAGCTGAGTTTTTCAAACGTTTCGCGAATGTTGTTCAGGACGAAGGCAGCAAAGGAGAACTGCTTATAAATAAGCAAAGGAAAAAAGTTGCTAAAGTGCAAAAAACAGCTATGCTGTTGCTAAGTGGCAGCTAAAACAAGTAAAACAGTGGACAGGACAGGTTGACAGCTGAAGTGATGAACATGTGGGAAAATTTGTGTAGCAGCACAGGTGGAAACCCGAGCAATTGTGAGACTGCGTGTGTGCGGTAAATACAAATGGCAAGTTATGCGAAATGTGTGAAAAAAGAAAGAAGAAAAAGGACATGAAAATAACTAATCAAATGTGCTCGACAACAGCCCAAAAAAAGGCCACAAACCAGAAATTTGCAAAAAAATTTTAGCACTTGAAAGCTGCGCTAAAAAAAACATGTTAGTAAGAGTCTTTTTTGTAAATGTGACATAATTTTTTTCATCAACAAAATTGTTAAAATTAACATGAAGCATGAAGTATGCAAATAACTTTTTTCAAATCACTAAAATGTGACTCAATAGCCGCCAACAGTGTTGCCGTTGTGCGACTAGAGAGTCAAATTAACCCTTTCTGGAGACCAACGCCACCGGACACCGACTTTTTAAAAATAAGCTTATTTTGACACTTTTCTTCAAAATCATGCGACTTTTGCTCCTTTTTCTTGATCAAAAAGTTTATATGTACATTTTGAAAGTTGTTTCGTAAAGTTAATTTTTTTTATTTTTGTGTGTTTAAAAATACTCATGCCTTCCTTTTAGTATTCAATTTTCAAAGGTAACACTTAAATACTTAAAAATTACACCTCTGGCAACATTTAAACTACTTGCAACCCTCTTATTATGTCAAAGTTTTTCCCCAAAAATGTACAAAATTAATCTGAATTAACGCGCTTTTTTGTGGCATTGCCTAAGTTGCTGAAACAGTTTTTTTTCATAGAAAATTATCTCCTATAGAAATTTAATAAAAGAGTTTCGAAAGATAAAATAATGAAAGTATATACATATGTATATATGTACATGGTATAAAAAAATTAGATCACTTGATGACAAATTTTTCGGCTGTGGCACTTTTTTTGCGACTTTTTAAAATTTTGCAGCGGCAACACTGGGCGCCAATATTAGCTTCACCACATAATGAAGGAAGGGAGCGGACATACAAGGTAAAGTCTCTGATTGCGTTCAACCTGGCGAACGCCAGAACGATCCTTGTCCCTGTCCAATCCAAGCTGATGCACAGCCTCCGCGCGGCCCTTCTGGATAGCTATTTGGCATCCGCTGAATAGTGAACTAATGTGTGCAGCGAGTCCAATCCCCAGGACTTAAAATTTGGGTTGTGCGCAGGGTTTGGTGCCCGCCACGGAAAATCATCTACCAATGAAAGCCAAAAAGCAAGCCTCGGAAGGAACCCACAATGTTGACGACCACAGCAAACGATTCAAGGACCATGATTTGAGGATATGCACCTGGAATGTCCGGACCCTCTATAGGGAAGGTGCCTCTATCCAACTGGCGGAAGCCCTCACGAAATGTAAGGCTGACATCACCGCCATCCAGGAAATGCGATGGACAGGACAAGGTTGCTCCAAGCGAGCAGACTGCGATATCTACTACAGCTGCCATGCGGAGAAGCGCGAATTTGGCTGCGGATTTGTGGTCAGCAAGAGACTTCGCCACCACGTCTCTCGGTTCACTCCGGTGAACGAACGGCTGGCTTCGATCCGCATCAAAGCTAAATACTTTAGCATCAGCCTAATTTGCGCGCACGCCCCGACGGAAGAGAAGGACGATGCGACCAAGGATGCCTTCTATGCGAAGCTCGAGGACGTCTACGACAGGTGCCCGGCCCACGACGTCAAAATTGTCCTCGGGGACTTCAACGCAAAGGTCGGGCGAGAAGGCATCTTTGGCCCCACAGTCGGGCAGTTCAGCCTCCATGGGACCACTTCGAACAACGGTCTGAGGCTGATCGATTTCGCCGCGGCACGAAACATGGTAGTTAGTAGCACCAGATTCCAGCACCTCGATATCCATAAGGCGACCTGGTTATCCCCCGATCAATCCACCCGCAACCAGATTGATCACATTGTGATTGCTGGAAGGCATGCTTCTAGCATTCTAGATGTGCGCACGTTCCGAGGACCCAACATCGACTCGGACCACTACCTTGTTGCAGCCAAGGTACGCATGCGTCTTTGCGCAGCGAAGACCGCACAACCTAGTTTGCGAAGAAAACTGGACATCAGTAAGCTGCGATCACAAGGGGTAGCCGAAGCCTACTCCGCTCAACTCTCTAACCAGCTCGGTCGCTCCCCCTCTCCACCTGATGACATCGGCGGATTATGGGCTCACTTATCCCACTCTATGCGCGAGGCCGCAGAAAATGTCCTTGGTTTTCGACGCCCACCACCAAAAAACCAATGGTACGATGAAGAGTGTCGCGCAGCCACTGCAGTGAAGAATGCTGCCTACAAGAAGACCCTGCAGTCGGCCGCCACGCGAGCCATGACAGAAAAATACCGGGAGGAGAGGAAGAAAGAGAGGTGCCTTTTTAGACGCAAGAAACGGGAGCAAGAAAGGCGCGAGCGTGAGGAAATCGAGGAGTGCAGGAGCAGGAATGACGCCCGAAAATTCTTCCAAAAAGTTAAGCGTCTCACGGAAGGATTTAAGCCCGGGGCATCTTCTTGCAGAGACGAAAACGGGGATCTGGTTACGGATGCGCAGGGTGTGCTGAGGTTGTGGAAGGAGCACTTCACCAAGCTGCTCGCAGGCGACGAAAGGAACAATACCGCCAGTGGTGAAGATGTCCAGATGGCACCAATCGACGACGACGGTGTGGATGTGCCACCGCCCAGCCATGACGAGGTCCGGGTCGCTATCCAGCGACTCAAGAACAACAAAGCTGCAGGGCCGGATGGGCTACCAGCTGAATTGTTCAAGGCCGGCGGCGGTGAGCTGATTGGGTGCATGCATCAGCTCATTTGCAAAATATGGCTGGAGGAACGAATGCCCAACGATTGGAACCTCAGTGCCCTTTGTCCTGTGCTGAAGAAAGGCGACCCAACAATATGCGCCAACTACAGGGGTATCAGCCTACTTCCCATTGCATACAAGGTCCTGACGAGCGTACTATGTGAAAGATTAAAGCCACTCGCCAAGGCGCTGATTGGACCTTATCAGTGCGGCTTTAGACCTGGTAAGTCCACCATCGACCAGATATTCACTCTACGCCAAATCCTGGAGAAGACCCATGAGAACCAAATCGATACACACCATCTCTTCATCGATTACAAGGCAGCATTCGATAGCCCGATAAGGGATCGCCTATATGCCGCATTGTCTGAACTTGGTATCCCTGCAAAGCTCGTTAGACTTTGCAGAGCGACGTTGAGCAATACGCGCAGCTCCGTCAAGGTTGGAAGTGACCTCTCCGACCCCTTTGATACCGTTCGAGGTTTCAGACAGGGCGATCCTTTGTCCTGCGACCTCTTCAACTTCATCATGGAGAGTGTTCTGCGCAAGGCCGGTGTACATCGTAATGGCACAATCTTCAACAAAAGTGTCCAGCTCCTTGCCTACGCTGATGACATTGATGTCATCGGGCATAACAAGCGAGATGTCACCGCTGCATTTGCTGCTATCGACAGAGAATCTGCCAAAATGGGTCTGGTGGTAAATGAGGGCAAGACGAAGTATATGCTGTCTACACGCAGGGACTCGCAGCGGCTAGGGTCTCACGTCGAGGCCGACAGGTATACCTTTGAAGTTGTCAAGGAATTCGTCTACCTTGGCACCGCCATCAACAGCAGCAATGATGTCAGTCTGGAGATAAAGCGAAGGATTACTCTTGCCAACAGGTGCTACTACGGTCTCGGTAGGCAATTGAGAAGTAGAGACCTCTCTCGACCGACAAAACTTGCACTCTATAGGACGCTCATCTTGCCCGTGCTCCTCTATGGCGCTGAAGCATGGACAATGACACGAAACGACATAGCGGCCCTTGGAGTGTTCGAGAGGAAGGTACTTCGCAAAATCTTCGGCCCTGTTCGTGTTGGTGACGACTATCGCATACGAACCAATAACGAGCTGTATGAGCTGTATAAGGACATGGACGTAGCGCAGCGAATTAACATCCAGCGGCTACGCTGGCTCGGTCATGTCTGCCGCATGGACGACGAAGCTCCGGCGAAAAAGGTGTTCGATGCGATGGTTGGAGGTCGACGGCGAAGAGGGAGGCCATGTCTCCGGTGGAAGGACCAAGTGGAAGAGGCCCTGGTATCTCTTGGTGTGACCAACTGGAGAAGGCGCGCGCGAAGCAGAGGCGCCTGGAGAGAAGTTTTGCGGCAGGCCGTAACCCGATAACGGGTTGTTATGGCCAGTTAAGTAAGTAAGTAACATAATGAAAATCGTGGTCTAGTTTTAGGGGACGTCATAACTGTACGCGAGAGCTACGTGGCTTTAAAACTGAACGACAAAAAATAATATGACATAAAAATAAACCAAAATAAACATCAATTTTTACATTTTTTTGTTAGTTTATTTTATTTTACTTTATTTTATTCTAATTTATTTTATTTTTTTATTGTATTTTATTTTTTTTATTTTATTTTATTTTTTTGTATTTTATTTTATTTTATTTTTTTATTTTATTTTATTTAATTTTAATTTATTTCATTTTCTTTTATTTTATTTTATTTTTTTTATTTTATTTTATTTTATTTTATTTTATTTTATTTTATTTAATTGTATTTTATTATATTTTATTTTATTTTATTTTATTTTATTTTATTTTATTTTTTTTTTTTTTATTTTTATTACACACTAAACATCCTACAAGTATGCAAACACCTTGTTTCAGTCAGTGAAACTTGGCCCAATGCCAGTCAACATTAATTCTACCAAATGGTAAAAATCATGGCCTACTTCTAGGAGACAAAATAATTGTACTAACAATATTCTGACTAGGGTTCGCCGCATTTAATATGTGGCTCCAAAACTTAGCCACAAACATTAATATAAGAGAGCATTTCATTGTAAAACAAATATAATTTGTTAAAGAAATTTTTTTTTTCAAATTATCATGAAATATTAATGAACCTAAAAGTATGCAAGCAAGTTATTTCAATCAGTCAAACTGGGCCCAATAACAGACAACATTAGTTCAGCGAACCTAGTTCTATTCAAGGCCTACTTCTAGGAGTCATCGGTAATTGCACTAACCATATTGCGTCTGTATGTGTGAATGCCATCCCCTCTCCTCCCCTACTGATACCAACAATGCCAACATTGTGCAGAAATTATCTTGTATTCACCTTTCAACGCGCAGATTGCAGTATTTTCATTTTATTGCTGCTTTTCATTCCATTGCGACGTGTGACTGAATAATAAACGCAAATGATGGCTGAGCGACACATACACTGTCATCTACAATCCCACACACAAATAAGTACATATTCCGCATTGAAAATCGAATAGACATATAACAATGAAAGCAGCAAAAATTGCAATTGTCTGATCAAAAATGCGACGCGCGTTTTCGCGCTCAACGTCAAACGACACAGCATTCACGAGACGCGGCAAAACGTGTGCTAGTTTCGTGGGCATGAGAGGGGAGGGAAGGATGAACGTGAAAATTGCACTGATTGCATTTGAGTTTATGTACATTGGTGGGTGTGTTAAGCCGAACATACGTGTAAGCGTCAATGTATTTCTTGTGATTACAAAATATTCGCTTTGCTCTGATTCGCACAATGTAAACGCCACATCAATGCGATCGCACGTGAGCAATCGCCTGGCAAATGAAAACTGTTTGGTTAAATGTTGCCCACAATGTCTGCCAACAATTTGTGCTACAACTTTAAATTTGTGTTGTTATTGCAATGCGAACAACACAATCCTTCCCCACGACTTTAGTTTTTGTTCAATTTTTGATTTTCGCATTGTTAAACTTTTGGGTTGTCGATGCGTTGCCTTTGACTTTGAACTTTTGGGCGCTTTTGTGTTGAGTTCAAAATGGCATTTGGCTTCGTTGTTTGGGTATAGTTAAGGCTCAAAGTTGGCGTTTTTGGGGTAGTTGGGGATTTTTAAATAATTTCTAACTTTACAAAGAACAGCTCATTCAGCTAATAGGAAAATCTTAAAAGCAATTCCATGCTTTAGTTTTCTGTTAGAAACTTTCAACAAAAAAAACTGTATTTTCATCAGTTTTACATACTCACGCATTGACGCATGGCAGCGTATAAACAAATCTTTTTCATAGTCAGCGCACATTGTATACTCACCTAAAAGTAGACAAAGAGATAAAAACGCATTAGTTCACAATGTTTCTATTAAATAAATATTCGAGTATATGTATAAATAATAAACAATTTAACGGGTAGCGCATTTTTTCATTCTTCCGTTGTCTTTATATGTGTAATGCTTTTCATTTTACTCGACGCCCAAAAGTATTCTTTGTGATGGCAATTTTCCTTAAAAAAAAACTCACGTAAGCGAGCACAAATATTTAGTAATATTTTTCCCATATTTTTATTCGTGCAACGGAAAATAATGCATCATAAATACCCCCAGCGCCTAAAAGTATGCAAAATACAGTGAAAAAAATTATTCGTGGAATTAATTTTTAATAAACATTTAAAAATAATTCGTTTCAGCTGTGGCATGTGCATTCAGCGACCACAGTTGTTTCCATAAAAGTAAAAATATAAATATAAAAAGAATAATACGTATGAACGCCCAAAAGTATGCCAAAAGAAAGAAAAATTAAACGATTATTGAATCAAACAAAATATACAACTGATGCTTGCTTCAATTTTGTATTTAAAGTTGGTTCAGGTACCATTTATATAAAAATTGTTATTTCAAAAACTCCTAAAATTATGCAATATATGTTAAACCATAAAGAACACATTATTAGCTCGCATATAGAAACTACTATCAATAATTGTTTACCTAAACTAAACAATTTACTGTTTTATTAACGCAACAGCGCCTAAAAGTATGCAATATTTATTTCCTAAGTTCTGTAACTCAACTCTTGAACCTATAATATTATCAATAATTATTTGCCTATGACAAATAATTTACTGTTTTAGTTATACCACAAGCGCCTAAAAGTATGCAGTATTTATTTTCTAAGTTTTCTAACCTATCACTAACTCAAATATTGAAACTACTATCCACAATTCTATACTGATAACAATCCATTTACTGTTTCATTAATACCATAAGCACTTAAAAGTATGCAAAATTTCGATAGAGATAGAGAACTCATCACTAACTCAAATACTGAACCAACTAAGTATCAATGCTTATTAGGTTATGGCAAACACTTTACTGATTTATTTACACTACAAACGTCTAAAAGTATGCAATATTTATTTTCTAAGTACTCTAACTAATCACTAACTCAAATATTAAACCTACTGCCAACAATTCAATTATTATTTATCAATCAATTTACTATTTTTTATAAAACTTGTTATTCTCATAACTCTTACAATTATGCAATATTTTTTAAACCATTAAGATCATCATCACTAACTCAAATATTGAACCTACTATCAACAATTCCAAACTTACAACAACCAATTCTCTGTTTCATGTATACCAAAAGCGCCTAAAAGTATGCTACTTTTAGCTTAATACTTAACTTTCTCATCTTCTCAACCATGCAACAGCTAATTTCATATTTAGCAAAATCGTTTAATGTTACTTAAGTGCTTTTAATGCTTTTCTTGTTTTGATTTTTTTATTGTTTTCAATCCATGAAGCTTGTTGTATTCATACAAAAGCATTTTTCACAGTACTTAAGCCAAAATCTACACCTTACACATGCCGCATCAAACAATCGCCACATCAAAGCAGACAAATTGCCTTTCTATTTCATCAAATTTGGCTTAATGCAGACAAATTCGCTTGCCACACTCACACACATGGAGCGCGTCACAAATCATAAAAAAAAGCTAAAGCAAAGACGAATATAAATAATTTATTGACGATTAGTTACGAGGCGTTATATCAAACCCACATAACTCAAGAGATGAAATTCATGCCAATCGCCATGTATAAGCGAGTATTTGTTAGATAAAATAAATAAATCAATCGAACAATCATTATTTGACAATAATGGCAATTTGTTTAGATGCTTAGTGCCAATATCTTGACAAACTAGATGACTAAACGTAATGATTGAGTTGAGCAACTTTATTGGGAAAACAGCCTTAAAGTAGGCTTTTAAAATTGCAACTTTAAGGACAAGGAGTTTATTGACAAAATTTGTTTAATACTGATAAAGCTGGCCTCGATTGTTCAGTGGGCAGTGCGCTGTCTTTTTAAACCAGAGGCTCCAGGTTTGATTTCTAACTTTATTGGTTCGTTATTGGTAGTTGGTAGTTATTAAAAAAAAGGCGGAAGCTGCAATTCTAATGAAATACAAAAATTCTAATTTATTTGAGGATCGGTATTTTAAATCATAAAAAGATACAAAATGAATGAAGCGGGAATAATGAAATTTTGACATCTGATAAAGGAAATTTTTGGTTTTAACACACTTACTTTTCAAGAAAATTCTATATAAGGTTGTAAGGATATAAAGGATTAAAATCCTTTTTTTTAATAGATAAACAATCAATTTTATTTAAAACCCAATCCAATATATTTTTTTTTTTAATAGATAAACAATCAATTTTATTCTATATAAATTAAATGAAAAAAAATTCTATATCAATTTTCAAGGATATATATGATTAAAATTTACAAAGGACTTTTTTCATATCCTTTTTTACAAATAGATAAACAATTAATTTTATTTAAATTCTTGACCCTTTCCTCTTTCATTTCAAGTATTTTTTACATTTTTTTCATTTTTTATCCCCTTCAAAATTTTTAAGTCCTTTTGAAAGGACAAAGGATGTGGAAATGAAAAAACTGAGTAGTATTACTAGGTTTGGTCTCTAGTTTCACGCCCAAATGGATTTTTTTCGGTGTGAAAATTTTTTTTATTTTTTGTCACACGGTGTTATATTTACCTTTAGGTTAAATTATTGAATTATTGAAATGGCATTAGGAAAAATCTGAAATTCCCTAACTCTGTAATCTTTTTCCCTCAACGCAAATATCTGTAAAAATTCCCTAATGATTTCGATTGAACCTGGTCTACTGTTTTATCAGCTTAGTGCCCACACTTCTACTTTCACTCTCACCCAAACACATAGACAAAGGTAAACATAAACATTTTTTATGTTTTTTCAGTCTTGTTGCTTTTATTGTTGCGCTTATTCCCTGCCGTTTGATGTTATTTGACATTTTGTTTACATTTGCCCGAACTTGACAAACATTGTCGAATGAAAATGGCAACGTAACATTTATTTATTCTGTGCCCGTTCGTTCCTTTTATTTGTTCTCGCTTAGCTTTGTTTTTAGCCTGCAGGTGCCAAGGACAACAGTCACAACTACGGCCACCTCACAGTGCCAGCTCCACCATCTTTAATTTGCCACGCGCTGTTCGTCAACAACCATCACGCTTCGTCGCGCAAACAGCCACAACCACTAAGCACAAAACGATCAGGAAATTCAAGCGTACAGCGCACACTTCATCAATTTGCGCTCACATTCCTTGCATCGTTTCTGATTTTAGTACAAAAGCCCACTGGCCTTAATGCTGCTACCGTTTTACGGCTCGCCTCCTAAAGGTATGCAATGGCATTTCATCATTTTGTGCGCGCAAATTTGTTAGCACTTTGCAACGAACAACCAAGAAAGGAGATTTATTTGTTTGCACAAAATTAGTTCCAATTGTGTGCGTGTGCAAGTGACGAAGGCACAAAAAAGGAGGAAGAATAAATAAGCGGGAAACTGTAAACTCAGGCAAAGCAAATTAAGTTAATCTTAAATTCGTGTAGACATTCACAAAGGCCAGAAGAACGCTAAAGCGGCAGTAGAAAAATGTAAGTAAACCAAAAAAAATATAATTTTCTATGAGAAAGGGTAGCCCAAAGAGCAGCTAAACAGTAAAAAGGATTCCAAAGGATAATTGAATTGCACTTAATCAACAGTTGGAAGGCATAAATGTTGGGGGTTGAAAACCAAAAAGTTAGAGTTCATTCTGCTTGCAGCCATCATGGTAGAACATTGAAAGTGGTAGCTTTAGGCGCGCCCCAAATTATGCTAATATTTTTACAACACTTGAAATTATCTCATTTATATTAATAAACTTATCTCATTAGGTGCAAAGCAATGTTAATAGCTGCCATAGAATTGAGGTTAAACCTCAGTTTAAGTGCCTAAAAGTATGCTATAACTTCAAATTACTTTTGTGTCATTTACAGGGCATAAAAATCATATTGAAGTAGGACAATGTAGGCATATTTATTGCCTCAAAACTTGCTCGTCTATGATAAGAATTACGTGCTTGGCGCACTTTTGCTCCTGAATGTCTAACGACGCAGACGTCAGCGCTCATAAAATGCCTTGACATTTATGCAAAAATTGACACGGATTTACCAAACAACCATAACAGCTTCGTATTGCAAAAAGTAACACTCCTTTTTTTGTAATTTTGAAGCGAAAAGTATAGAAGAAATGCTATGATGGGAAAAAAAATGTGTGAAGGCTGCAAGAAACTGTGGCCAGAGATTTCGTACAATTTTCGTTTGCCAAAAATAAATTTCACACTTTATGAGTCGATTATGAGCCAAATGTTAGATTGTGTGCGTGTTTCAGAGCAAATCAAAGTAAAAAATACTAGAAATTTTGTAAAAATAACAAAAGCAGTGAGCATAAAATCGCTGTAAAGTGTGTTGGGTGTGTTTTCGTACAAAATTAGGTGTTATTGCAAATAAGTGTGAGTTATATAAACGCACACGCACACATATATACAAAGGTGTATATAAATACACATTGCTAGAACTTTGCCAAAGAACTTCACGGTGAATGAAATTGTCTGCCACATACAAACATACATTTAGGCGCTTTGTCTTTGTGGCTTGGCGTTGCGTTGAGTTATTTGTTTACTCTTCAAAATATGGAAATGCCGTAAAAATTGTGCGAACAGATCTAACTCCATTCTTTTTTAACTCGTTTTTAAAGAGAGCTATTAAAATTTGTCCATCATTCTCATTCGTTACAAAACTATGCAATAACCTTCTTTCACAGCTCACATTTTCCAAAACCAATCACTTTCAAAGGCATTCAACATTCTCACCGAATCACACTCATTACTTAGTCAAAGATGGCTCTCAAAAATTCCCAATACAGTCAAAACAACTCAAACCCATTTGTTTATTCATTTTCAGCTCCATTCGCATGCCATCAGCCTTCTATTTCATCTCCACTTTTACTTGCAAGCTCAAATAGCTTTTGCGCCTCGAGTTATGCTACACATTTGATGTCAATCTCGTTTGCTCGCTGTTGCAATGCAGCAATATTTAGTAGCCACAGCCGGGACAGTGGATGATTGGCATCATTAGCTCTCAACAATAGCTTCATCATCATAACAACAACAACAAAAACAATAATAATAACAACAGCAGCTGCATAAGCCCAATCAACACCGAAAGCAGCCGAGTTACAACAAACCGTTGTTGTCGACACCTCCAACTTCTACTACGTCAACTCAATCCACAACGCTTTCATCATTATTACCAGCGGCATGAAATCTCTAATGTCAGCTATGGTCTATGACGGCCACATCGGATTGCCACTATGTCGCTCTATACTTATACTTATATACTATTTAGTGCGCAGTCACTTTTTTCTTCCTCTACGACTTTTACTCTGCGTTGGCAACGTTATTGAAGCTTTGCTTTGCTGCTTGACGCAATTTGGTCGCTGTCAACGTTCATTGCGCGGCTGCGGCTGTATGAACTTCATTTCATCAAAACATAACGTTGACTTACCGGAAGACTGCTGATTGTTGTTGTTACTGTTGTGTGTTGCCATCAAAAACAACATAAATAAATGGTCTCGAACCAATGGGAGCCATGGCTTTAGCCTCCATCACACTGGCAGTCAATGTTGACAAGTCACCAAAAGGAAAAAAAAACCACAAAAAATATCCAAAAATTGCCAGCAACAGAACAGTCAATAGAACCTGTGGGCCAGTCGAAGTATATCAGAGTTGTTAAGGCTGGTGACTGCCTGTTCTCATTTAGTGCAACTGATGCGGAAAAATAATTCCTGAAAAACATTTCTCATACCACACCAGATTCATGCAGTCGTTGCCTGCTGCGACAGAAATTGCTGCTGACATTTTCCAACACGATTTCTTGTCTTTATATTGCCTACCATTTTCTTTGCTGTTTGCCTGTTTTTTTCTATTTTTATAACATTGCTGCCATTTTCTAAGTTTTGCCATTCGCATGTGTTTCAAATTTTAAATGGCAGTTTTACAGAAACAAATTTTACTTGCTTTATGCTTTGCCTTAGGATTTAATACTCTTTGGCAAAAAGTATAGCATACATTTTGGCGCACAAAGTACTGAGCAAAGCGCCAAAAACTAAAAACCAGGGACCGTAACAGTTATAAGTTTTATTATACAAATCAATGTTTAAGAGTTATTTTTTTACTTTTATTTAATGACTCAACAAATAAAAGTTATTTTTTATTTATATTCTAAAAATTCCATAATAACAATTATTTTTGATTTTTTTCTTATTAGTTCACATATAACAGTTATTTTTCGATTTTTATTTTAGTTGTCCTATGATAACAAACAAAAATAAATTTTTATTTTTTTAGTCATCAATAAAAATCATTCAATGACTTTTATTTTTTAAGTCATCAATAAAAATCATTCAGTGACTTTCATTTATAAAAGTCATCAATAAAAATCATTCAATGACTTTTATTTATAAAAGTCATCAGTAAAAATTATTCAATGACTTTTATTTTTGAAGTCATCAATAAAAATCATTCAATGACTTTTATTTATAAAAGTCATCAATAAAAATCATTCAATGACTTTTATTTATAAAAGTCATCAATAAAAATCATGCAATGACTTTTATTTTTTAAGTCATCAATAAAAATCAGTCAGTGACTTTTATTTTTTAAGTCATCAATAAAAATCATTCAGTGACTTTTATTTTTTAAGTCGCAATATAAAAGTCATTTTCATTAATTGCACTATTGGATCCATTAAATATCGAAATGTATATATATTCTTGATCGGCTTAACAAGACCTGTCTTGACAATTCTATTTTCTGGAAGAATCATAACTTTTGCATGCATTAATGAAAATTACTTTTATATTGCGAATTAAAGAGTAAAAGTCACTGACTGATTTTCATTGATGACTTTTATAAATAAAAGTCACTGAATCATTTTTATTGATGACTTAAAAAATAAAAGTCGTTGAATAATTTTTATTGATAACTTTTTTAAATAAAAGCCACTGAATGACTTTTATTGATGACTTAAAAAATAAAAGTCACGAATAATTGTTGTCATAGGACAACTAAAATAAAAATCGAAATAAAATTGTTATTTGTGGACTAATATGAAAAAAAAATAAAAATTGAGGTAATTAAAGGATTTTTAAAGGATTTTTAAAATATAGATAAAAATAATTCTTATTTTTTAATTTTTCCGTAAAAGTTACAAAAAAAGTTTATTGCCAAGTTTGATTCTCCGTGCGAAAATAAATGTATTGGTATATTTAATTTATTTGCATGATTTTTCCTTCATAGTAAAATTTTCAATTATAGTTTTCATAAATAACTGTTATTTCCGGTCCCTGCTAAAAACTTTGGCAGCTTTAGAACACAAGCGGGTTTAATTTAGTCACACACCAAGTGAATCTTTGGGCGCCTAAAAGTATATAAGAATTAAGTTTTAACCAAAATTCCAGATTCCAAGTTGGGTATTTGCTTTGTGGTGCATACATGTGGCCAATTGCGACACTAAATCACTACACAAAACTTTATGACACCTAATGCGTTTCGCTGCGGCATACTTTTGGGCTGCCAACGAAATACTAATGTCCCCATTGGCATTGTGGCTATAAATATGCCACAAACTTATGACTTACTTGCTATTTTTTTTTTGGCGGCATACTTTTCCAACTTGTGGTTATGGCTAATTGACATTTTAATTGAAATTAATGGCAGCATAAAAATATATCACAAAATCCTAACCATGACCGCTTTCAGGATTTAAGAGGAATTTATGTGTAAGCAGATTTTGCTAATTTATATTTTTCAGCTATAGCACATATTAATCATCTATGCTTTATGCATTTTTTAAATGTCAGCAAAGCATACATACATTTAGGCGCCATGTGCAAAAATTAAGGCAATTTAAATGTTAATGGGCGCCATAAAATAGAAATATGAATGTTTGACCATTGAGTAATACAAGTGACTGCTTTTGGATTATGCCAAAAAGTAAAGCATACCTTTAGGCGCTTTTATAAGCATAAGTATGCACTTAAACTTCCCACTGTTTGAATATAATATTGAAAATGTGCTCTTCAAATGATTCCAAACTTCGCTTTATATGGATGAGCTCGCCTTGCTATGCACACTTTTAGGCGCATAGGCCATATCATGGCCGATTAGCTAATATTTATGACTTTTTGGTGTTTGTTATTGCCTACACATACACACACATATGTACCATTGTCATGGCTGTGCACATGGAAAATTCATTATTGTCACCGATACCTTATAACGTGCACATTCCATGCCCAGCGCCATCACTCCACATGTCTTCGCTCTTCGCTTAATTGATAGCTTCGTCGCTCACGTCGCCACAACCAACTTGATTACATACTTTCTCCACACAAAGACATTTATTTTCTTACAGTCTTTAGTGCTCATCTTTTATAGATATCAACATCGTCTCCCTACTTTACTATGTCTGCCTTCACAAGCTGTCTTATTCCATTCATGTGGAATAGAGGGAAGGAGGAGGAATGTAGGCATAACAAATAATGCATTAATTTAATGCCATTGCCACTTAATTCGCTTATTAGCCTTCGAAATCTGCTTGCTTTCCCTTAGCTGTAGCGCCTAAAAGTAGGCACCATACAATGCATTTGACAGCTCTGCGGTTCGCGACTACATATTAATGCCATTATTGTTGTTATTGTTATAAGCTTTTGTGTTACGCTAACAACAACAATAATAATAACAACAACAAAAACAACATTAACAACAAGAATTATGTGTCCAAATAACAATGGCTTTAACCGCAACAAAAACAGCAAAATCAACAACAACAGCTGCTACTACTAACGCAAACAATGCCCCCGAAACAGTGCAAAATTTTCAACGCTTTGTCATTAACCACACAAACACAAATACACACACAGAAACACATACAAACACACAAAACCACACAATGCACACATCTATCTTGTCGCAGCTTTACTACGAACGCATAAATGTATGCTACATTTTCTTAGAATTTCTTGCCTTATCTGATATTCGTTTACGGTTTTCGGTAGTTGACTTGAGTGGTGTTAATTTTTTATTTATATATGCATGCTGCAAATTTAATAAACCTTAACGGCTTCTACACAGCCACACACTAACAAGAATTCTTGTGTGAGCGTTTGTATGTAGGAACCAACTGTGGCCGGTTGATAGGTAGTCATTTCACTTATCTGATAACCGTATCGTGGGCTTGTAAAATGGCCACAATAACGAAACTTTTGTGCAATTTATTTGTTTTTGAGTCGGTTTGGAACTCAATGATGTATGCAAAATTTTAGAACGATAATAAATTCATGACATTAGAGGCACTCATGCTTAAGCATAACAACAACCAACTGCACTCAATCAGGGCAATGCCAATGTAGGGTACATTGCTGCAGGCTGAAGTGAGCGATAATAAGAAAATAATTTTGTAATAAATTGTAATAAATATTTTGTAATAAATATTGAAGTTTCGGAGTGGGTTTTCTTTGATTTCAATGCAATAAAAATGAAAAAATTAGTGAATATTTTTGGTCTTTCAGATGAAAGGCAAATTTAATATTTTTTGAGAAACTTAAGTAAACGAAATGTTAAAAAACTCAAAAAAAATAAGAAAAAAATTTCATTAAGGAATTTTGCTTTATTTGCACAACCGAAAGGGTTGAGATATCGCTTAGAATTTAAATATATTGATCTGAAATTCTAACGAAATACTGATGATAAAGTTGTTTGTATAGCAGTATATTTTTTATTTTTAGTGCAGATTAAAAAATATTGAAAAAGTAGCAAGCAGTGATAGAAAATGTTTGAGTAAACAGCAGCATTTCTTCACTGAAAAATTGTTGATCTTTCGATCAGATTAGTTAAGATTGAGAAGGATGCAGATTGAGAAGCAAGTAGCGATAGATAACCAGAACCTGCAGTCGCGTTTCTAGCAATTATTTTTTGCGTTTCGAAAAAAGTTTACAAAATAATTAAACCTCGCTTAGTAACCGCTTCAATCACTTTCATTCTGGGTAAAATATGTTTTTGTCTAATCTGAGCTTTGCACGTAGTTGCCTAAGTTTTGTGCTGTTGTAGGCTGAAGGCTGAAAGGCTTTTAATACCGATTTTTAACGTGGCCCCTCACGAGGCTGCCATTGCTACTATTCCAAGCGCTATCAGTTCTTTGGAGATGAATTTAGTATTTTAATTGATCAAATCAATTAATCAATCAAAAGTGGAGATTCACTAAGTAAGAATTAATGGGAACATTGATATTAGTCAGCGATGTTGCTTCGTTTAGTAAATTTTGAGTAATTCGGTTCTTTTATCCCTTTCGCTATTTTGTTGCCATATGGCAACATGCTACTTTGTGGACACCTGCATCCTCTATGGTTGCAAGAATACATTTTTTGTTGGTCCTTAGAATGGTTTGAAGTTTTAGGAAAAATACGAAATTAATAAACTGAAGAGAAGAAGAGATAAAGAAGAGAAGTATACACGTTTTTTTAATGGTATATCTTGACATACTAAAGGAAGAAGAAGCAGAAAAAATTAGAGAACTTAGAACTCAGTTTAGGTACTTTTAACTTAAATTTTGGCAGAAGTAAATGATGAAATATTCAAATTTTCGTTATGCGTAAAAAGTTTTATGTTTGAGTAATTATTACAGCTACAACGATATGGTTGCTCTCATAGAAAAACACTCTAAAATACAGGGTCCGAGTATACAAATTAAAAAATTTCTTATGGAATGTTGCTAACATATCCACATAGAAGCCTAAGACGTAAAATTTAAAATTTTAACTTTCCCCAGTAAAAACCTGAAGCGAAAAGGTTAATTGAGTTCGGTTTGAGTAAATAAATAATAAATAAATAATTTTGTTTCGTTGAGTAAATTTCAGTAGTTCGGTTCTTTTAATTGAATTTAATTTGAACAAATGAAAAAGTTAAGATATATCAAAAGCTTTATTTTGGATAAAATTGTTAAAAATTTGACTGCAGTCTGCGAAGCAGAGTTTTTTAATGATTTTAACATAATGAATATGAAATTTCCATAACTAAGAATAATACATTCAAAACTGTCACTACAACTCGGTAATGATACTAAAGTAAATTTTCACAACTCTCAAAGCTCTATTACCGAATTTGTACACAGATAGAAGGAACTCAAAGTGTAATGTGGACCTTGAATGGCGATCTGACTGTTTTTTTATAGACAATTTTAATAGACAATGAGGATAGATTCGGTTATGATGACTGCCTGAATGAGAAACTGAGAATGAGATAGATAACGATAACACAGGACAACAAAATCGCACTTTTTTTCTGTTGCATGGAGTTTTTCTACAGTTTTTTAATAACTTTGGTGCACTGATTTCGAATCTACCTTCAGATTTTTTGTAGCAGCTCTAGTTAGTGAGATACAGGTACGGTGTAATTTTTCAGATTTTCCTCTACTTTTTCCATATTTTTTATCGTAATTTCAAAACCAATAAACCGCACGGCTTCTTTTTCGATGCAATTTATTTTTATAAGTTTTAAAATTCCGCGGTAATTGGACCTCAAATTCGGAAAATATGGAATTTAAGGCGTTTTTTTTATGGTCAAAAACATATACAATTTTCGTAAATCAATTAACGAGTTAGGTGTATAATGAAAGTCGACACATCAAGCAATACAGCACAGCCAAACTATTTGGCGGAATCCACATTCGCATCGAAATAATAGCAAAAATGTACCATAGCAATTTTCATCACTTTTCATACTTTTTCCTTAAAAAATTAGGTGCCTCAAAATATGCTCTTTTATATGTTCCATTTATAGTCTGAAATACAAGCAAAAAACAAAAAAAATTTGAATTGCTGGAAACAAAAAAAATTATAAATGTTGCATATTTTTAGGCCCCAAATTTTTTAAGGAAAAAGTATGAAAAATTATGAAAATGGCTATGGTACATTTTTGCTATTATTTCGATGCGAATTTGTATTCCTCCAAATAATTTGGCAGTGCTGTATTGCTTGATGTTTCTTCTTAAGATATTCATATACTTCGTAACTTGATTTATGAAACCTCTAAACAATTTTCGCCATCAGAAAAAACGCCTTGAAATTCAATATTTTCCTACTTTGAAACCTTATTGCAACGTCAATTTAGAACGCAAAAAATTAATTAATTAATGTCAGAAAAGATGGCGTGAAATGTTGTAAGTGCAACGATATAAAAATCATGTCGATAGGATTATTGGTTCGGAAATTACATTAAAAAATGTGAAAAAAGTCGAGGAAAATTCTAAAAAGTGACACGCCCATTTTTTTTCGAAAATTGGAGCTGTTACATAAAAACAATTTATTATTTTGAAATCAGCGTGAAAAAATGATTCAGATTCATGTAAAAAACTCCATGCAACAGACATGCTGTTGTCTAGTGTGTTAGTTCACGAGTGTTTAAACAGCTCGAGCTAGGAATCGAACCTAAGGCCTCTGGCCTGAAAAACCAGCGCGCTACCTGCTGTACTATCGAAGCCGCCAAGACAGTGAGTATAGTTTTTATTCAACTAAAAATCGTATCCAAAATAAAGGAACAAGAAAAACAACAAAAAAATAAAGAACGTCTTGGGTTTTAAAAAAGTCTAAGCTATCTAAGCTACTATCGAAGCCGCCAAGACAATGAGTATAGTTTTTATTCAACTGAAAATCGTATCCAAAATAAAACAACAAGAAAAACAAGAAAAAAGAAAGAATGTCTTGGGTTTGGAAAAACTTCTAAGCCTTTTGAAATTTCACATTTTTATCACATTCTCATGGACTTAATTGCTGTCTTGCAGTCAGTAGTAAATTCTCAGTATACCCTAAATAAATAAATAAAATAAATTTATAACCGCTTCTGCCATAAACAAAACCCTGTCTTCCAATTGGCTCAACCATGGATTTATTGTTTCTTTTTTTTTTTTTTGCTTCATAAATAAATTGAATTGATTCCCAAAAATGCTACATGGCAGCTTAACATAGTAAAATGTGCCACATTTGTATAGTGTAGTATTTTAGATAGAATTCTCATAAATTTTCACATTTCACATTCGACTTTTACAATGCACGAGTTCACACACACACACACATATACATTAAAAAAAGCGTTCACCTCATACCGAACGCACTGGGATGTACACGATCGATTAAAATCGGGGCATAGGTGGGCATAATAAATAGCATTGCCTATTTTTGGCGCATGCGAGCATGATTAAGGAATCGAGTCGTTTCCTGAAACCATGTCTAAGCTAAAAGTGTTGCTTGACCTTTCAGCCACACACACACACACAAATGCACGTGCCACACATATTTGCAGTTTCGGTTTTCAACATTTTTATGAAACAGCACAGCACAACTGAAAAAAGGAAAAACTTTTGGCATGTAACATTAGAACAGAGAAAGACAATAACACCAAAGTGTGTGAGACAGAAACCCATTTCTATAAAAGAGCAAAAATTAAGTAACGCATACACACGCATACATATACAAATGGCAACATTAGTACACGCGTTTGCCATCATATTTTATGCCAACAGTGTAGCGGCATCGCGCTCGGCCTGGTCACACAGGCGAGCAATAGGAAAACCTAAGACATCGCCATAGTAATCTGGCTAAGTGTTGTTTGATGTTGTTGTAGTTGTTGTTGTTAAAACATGACAATAACCAAGGCATATGAAATGCGCACATTTCTACTCTACTACACAGCAACGTACAGAGAAACAAACATACACACAGACTCACACGTAGACATACACATCTGAATACTTAAAAATGCAGCAAAATGAAATGGCAGCAAGTTCACCGCTATAACGTGTAGAATTTTGGCCTCAATGTAGAATATGTCGCAATGTTTGTGTCTGCTTGTGCTCGTAATGGAGTAAACGAATAGGGCGCGGTCGACAACAGACAGAAAGACAGACAGCACACCGAAACCGGCTGTCATTTGCAATACAAATTTAGGATAATGATCTGTTGCGGAAAAATTCCAAATGCCTAACGGAAATGATGTAATTGTCAACGAACGATTGCCGTAGGCAGATAAGTAATGATAGTTTAAATTGTTGCTGCCTACTTTTAGGAGCAAAAAAAATGAAGAACCTTTGTGTTGGGAATACTGCAAGAATTGTGTATTTTTTCCTATTTAAACTTAAACACTTTGTACGCCTTGCATTTTCATCAAAAACACTTTGTGCGCCTAAAAGCCTGCAATATAGTTTTCTTTTGCGTGCAAACACTATTATTTCTTTAAATGTTTCATTTTTTTCAGTATTCAGAATGCTTGCACAACAAAAATCATGCATTTTTTCATTGCGCTCAAAAGTATGCTTTGCTTCGCTGGTATAGTTGACCTTTTTGCTTGCCTCATATACGAGTAGGTACAACTCTGGTTGCGAGTGTATGAGGATTTTTTGCTCGTTCTTGGAACAAAATTGCATTGTTTATCACACAATGTTGTGCAGATGCAGCAACAACAACAACAACAACAACAAAGGGTATTCGTACAATGTTTTTCAACAGGCTGTCAACAACACTTCAGAGCTATCAATGACAGCGGCAGCTAAAATTTATTTAGTGTTATTAAAGCTGGTTGGTTGGTTGGTGCAACACACACAACAATGAGCTAACAAATGGCTGAAGAAAAAATTTCCATTTTTTAGTTAGTTTTAAAATTTTGCATTACTTTCATTTTAGCCGAATACAATTAAATTTAAATTTTTTTTCTTAATCGAATTTTCAGAATGTTTTTATTAAGCACAATGTTCAAAAATTAATTCCAAAATTAAATTTTTAATTGTTTGTTGCATCTATTTTAGCTGAATTAAGCTTTTATAATTTAATTTTAATATACATTTTTTTTAATAAAAATTTCAAAAATTTGTTTGGTAACACAATGTTATAAAATTAATTTTAAAATTTAGTTTTTAATTACTCATTGCTTTCATTTTTGTTAAATACAACTAAAATTAATTAATAATAAGTAATAATTATTTAAATTATAAGTTTTTTACCATTGTTTTCGGCAAGCAAAATGGTAAAATGGTCTAAAATTCAATTTGTAATTTCCCATTGCTTCTACTTTAGTTGAATATAATTTTTCAATTCAATTTGACTTTATTATTTCTTTATAAAATCTTTAAAATTGTTTTTGTTAAGCGCAATAATGTAAAATCAATTTCAAAATCAAATTTGAGCTGTATATTTTTTTAATTTAATTTGATTTTTTTTTAATAATTTTAATTTTCTTTTTTTTTCAATAAAGTTCTCAATTATTAATTTAATTTAAATTAGCTTTTCCTTATAAAATGTTTTAAAATGTTCTTGTTAAAGAAATTGTAATAAATTTAACTTTAAAATTAAATTCGTAATTTCTCCTTGCTTTCGTTTTAGCTGAATATAACTTTTTTAATTTAGCATGCATTTTTTTTAATAAACTACTTAATTTATTTTAATTTAATGAATTTAATTTAAATTTTGCATTTTTTTCCTAATAAAAAAAATTTTAAATTTGTTTTTGTTAATGAAAATGTAATTAAATTAATTCTAAAATTAAATTTGTAATTTCTCCTTGTTTCAGCTAAACACAACTTTAAAAATTTAACTTGAACTAATTTTTTTTTTAATAAAATTCTCCATTTTTTTTGTTAGCAGCCCGTTATAAAATAAATTGTTTTTGTTAATGAAAATGTGATGAAATTAATTATACATAAAATTTAATTTGTAATTTCGCATTTCTTCTATTTTAGCTAAATATGTATAACTTTCTTAATTTATTTTGAATTTATTTTTTTCTTGACAAAATAAAAAAATTTGTTAACTAGTTACTTGTAGGCAAAAATATTAACCCAAAAAAACTTAAAAATAAATCAATCTAAGTGCACTTTATAGAACTTAAAGAACACAACCACTGCTAACGACTTACATACTTTTCTTAACAGCAGAAAATAGTGAAATTGAGCAAATTTCTACACAGAGAAAAAAAATAAATAAAAAGCCACTTAACAACACACGCCACAACCAGGCTAAGAAATAAATATATAAAAGTTTTCAAACAACAAATTTTACTGCCACATGTGTACGAAGACTTCATGCCTAGTTGCAACACACATCCGGCTGCTGCTTTTGTGCTGCCTGCCTCACACTTGAATGCACTCAGCCGCGTCACTATGCGCTTCACTCTCTTCCAAAAAAACACGGGTGCAGAAAACCGAGTCAACTTTAAAAATGGCCGCCATTGCGTCGCAACAAAACAAAAGAAATTGCAGTTTAGTGCAGTTTTAGGCGCCGCAAAGTAGAATTTGTTGCTGCTGCCATGCTGACTTACTGCTTAAACCCTTCGCTACAGCTGCCTGCTGCTTGCTGCCTTTCATAAGCTTCGTCTACTGTGCGAGTTAAATAATATTGCAAAAACAAAAACAACATTGAAGGTCGTTTCCGAACACTGTGCGGCGCTACTATTCTTGATTTTCTGTTCTTGATTTTCTGCTCTTCCACGTGTTGTTTTCTGTGCTGTTCGAGTGTGTTTTTTTTTTTGCTAAATGTTTGCCAAGTTGGCGGCATGTGTTGGTGTTGTTGTTGTTGCCACTGCAACGTTTAGATTAGCGTTTTGTATTATTTTGTGCAACTATGCACCACGTCGCCGCTTCTTGCAGCTGCAAAGATTTCTAGATATGGTTGTTGTATATCTTTTGTGGCACTTGACAGCATTCTACAATGTGATTTATACTTTTGAGGTTAGGCCACTTGCCACAAATTGTAAGTCAAATTGTGGTGGGTTGAGGAAGATTGTATGAGAAAAGTGGGAGCAGTGCTACTACAAAAGAAACAACAAACTGCTGCAGAGCATAGGGCGAAGAAATTGAAAAATTCATTTATACGAGTTACAATCATTTTAAATTATTTATTATTAAGTTTGTGATAATTTTTTTTTTAATTTATTTATTTTTCATAATTTTTCGAAATTTAAATTTCGAATTTATAATTTTCAACATATCAGTTTTTACTTTATAATTACACAATGTAATTCGTAAAATAATTTTTTTTTTTGTTGAACACAAAATACAAATTGAAAAAAAATTTTATTTTTTTAATTAAATTATTTTTATTTTTAATATATTAGTTTATTTTTATATTATTTTTTTATTTTATTTATTTATTTTATATTTATTTTTTTATAATATTTTTTATATTTTTATTTTAATAAAATTTTTTTATTTTAAGTTAGATGTATTTAAAAACTGTTTATTTTTGAAATAAAAAATAAAATTGAAAAATAATATTATTTTTAATATATTATTTTATTTGTATTTTCTTTTATATTATTTTTTATTGTATATTTATTTTTTTATTCTATTATTTTTTATATTATTTTTATTTCATTTACATTTTTTTATTTTAAATTATATTTATTTAAAAAGTGTTTAGTTTTGGTTATCAGAGTTAGCATTTTTTAGATTAGACTTTACTGGAGTTTCATAGCTTTTTGTGGTCAAAACCCTGAACAAATTTCACTCATCACTAACTAAAATGCTTTATTATCCTTTTAGATGATAAAAAATTGTCATAAAACAAAAAGAAAACACCAGGCAGTGCAATTGCCACGCAGTGATTGCTTGATTAATAATTCAACATCAGCATCAATCTTTCGCTGCTAGTAGCATCAAGTGCTTACAACAACAAAACGGCAACTATACAAATAGCCATGGAAGGTAAAAAAAAGAAAAATGATAAAGACTGCACGTAGAAAGCGAAATAAATTACGCTTTGCATAGTTTAGCAGTTCTCTCTACCTTCGGCTTCCTGTCGACACAAACACACACACACACATACGCGCAGAGCTGCAGCAGAGCAAAGTAGACATTTATATTGAGCAGACAACAGTTAAGATTATGGCAGTTCATGCTGAGAGCGTCTAGAACTTTTCGAGTAGCAAAAGTGCCTGAAGAGAGCGTGAAATAATTTAAAAAATGATGATTACTTTTTTTTGATTTTTCAACCATCACTAAGAAGCAGTGTTGACGGCACTCAAGAACGAGACAGAAAAGCATATTTAAGTGCAAACTTGTAAAAAAAAGTGAGTAAAAGGTGAGAACGAAATTTAATGCATATGAAATGTTGCATGCAACTACTCGATTTTCTCTTCAGTCTTGCTTCATTGCAGCGGCAACAGCACCAGCAAATTGCACACAAACCACACCATTTCACGGCTGAATAAGCAAAGCAGCGGTGTGCTGTGCTTTGAGCCATGGCTCCATTTAATGTGGCCACTGGCTCCATTGCAGTCGCATCTTCCGCTGGCCATCAAACTAATCTACATTCAAACATATCACAATTGCTATTATAGATAGCAACAACAACAACACTGATCAAGAAAAACCAATCATAGGTTGAAAGGCTGCAAATAAAACGCATTCACTTGCAATGCCATAAAAACGTGTTGCACTATTTGAGTTGCATTGTCAATGCATGATTTGTGTCGGTCGTTTCCGTGCGCTGCTGATTATATCTCTTTCGTTCTTCTTCTCTCACCAGCTACAGATATATGCTCTGGTTTTGGATTGCGTGCAACTCATTTGGAAAATGATTTTCAAATAAACTTATCATAGCGTCGCTTGACGTGGCTGCTTGCGAATTTTATGGCTGTTGTCGCCTTTGTGTTAAAGGTTACATAGTTCGTTCGTTTACAATTCAATGAGTATTGCAGGGAATGTATATGCTGCACTTTTTAGTTAGATGGAAAATTATAATGTCACTTGAAATAAAGTTGCTCGATATTTAATATGAAAAGGAAATGGGGCAAACTAAATACAAAGTTTAGGGATTGCAATAAGAACTACAAAATTTCAGTTGTATGAAATTAATGTTACTCATACGCGCAGTTATATACAAAAAACTAGCATAGTTTGCAGTGTTTTTGTAGTTTAAAGCAATTCGTGTTACTCATACGCCCCGTTCAGTACAGGAAATACACCTAGTTTGCATAATTTTTTATTTTAAAGCAATTCGTGTTACTCACACGACCCGCTAGATTTAAAAACACGCCTAGTTGGACTCATTTTTGTAGTTGAAAGTAATACAAAATTAGTGTTACTCATACGCCCCGTTCAATACAGAAAACGCACACAGTTTGGAGCCTTTTTTATTTTAAAGCAACTCGTGTTACTCATACGCCCTGTTAGATATTATTATATTGACACACTTTTGTGCTTCAAAGTTATATACAAAATCCGTGTTCAGTCAACAGCTAAGAAAAAACTTTCGATATTGCTGTAGGATAAAATATTATTATTTTTAGGGCTTTAAATGCTTAATTCGTATTTGATTATTTATTTGTTTTCGATTGTGTGGAACCAAATGTTATTTAAAGCTCTGGGAGGGCATAGGAAATTTATTTAAATCATTTAATCCAAGTGAGAAGGTCTGGTAAGAGAAAAAATATGCACTGAAGACTACTAAATAAAATAAAAAAGACATTTTCACCACCTCAACGCTTTCGAACTCACTGTAAATCCGTTCACAAATGACGCTTTTTGCAAAAAATTCAATCAAATGCTTATTTCAGTCCCAAATAGAGTCACCAATACGTCCCAAATCACATTCATTATGGTTTTCGTTTCGCTTTCTTTCTTTATTTTCTTTCTTTCGACTCTCCCGCCAAAACGATTCAGCTACTACTTCCACAGCTTATTTTGCTCCACCCCAATACTCTAATGATTTCATCAATTAGCCATCCATTGCTTGGCAATGCTGCTCACGTCTGCGACCACACTAATTGCACAGATCAACTTGAATGTTTATTAATTTCAACGCAACGCGTTGTTTGCATTGTTCGACGGCGCGCCGGTGCATTGCAGAAAATTTCGTATACCACCCAAGTCCCTACAACCATTCGACCAGCGGCAAATCCCAGCACAGCCGTTGCGTCACTTCAACTCAACCATTCGCACGCTCACGCTCGCTGCTGCTCTAATCATTTCCCGCGTCGACTTACTTCCGCGCCAATGCATTCTTTAAGATTTTCCTTTTTTACACTTGAAAGATTATCACTATTTAACGCGCTGCACAAGCGCGCACGTCGCCGACTCTACGTCTCTACGTCTAGTTGTGCTACTTAATGCGGCATCATTGGCCGTTCAAGTGGAAAATTTTTACTGCATACTTTTTATCACACTTTTCTGCTTATGCTATCAATTTCATTATGGATTTTTATTATTGTCAGCAGCGCCGTCAAGTATGCAAAATATTGTAAAGAACAAAAAATTTCAAACCCCCACTGACAAGCCAGCAAATGCGGCACATTGTTTTTGCTGTCATATTCTTAGCACTGCGTTTCTTGCCGTTTCTTTTGCAGCTTTTGTATATTTTTTTCGCAGTCAATAGTGATTTTCCGCAACTATCTGCCTTCGGTTGCTTTGCTGCTTAACTTCTTGTTGTTTACTGATTGCAATCGGCGCATAATGTGCGCTTACGACAAGTCGTAAGCCGATTTTACAACAACCAGCAACCACCGTCAACAGTTTAACGTTGCTTAACGTCACCGATGGGTAGCCCGATTGGGTTGCAATGCTTTTTTGACCTTTTCATAAGGTCTATGCGGCAAAAATGCGGTTAATTGCCAGCTGAGCTGTTTGGCCAATGTGATGGCGAAAAGGCTAAAGAATGATTTTATGAGATAGAAAAAATGTGATAGGTAAAAGTGTGAACAATTTAAATTGGATACTTGAAGAGTTTCTCAGACCACACACAGGTGTCAAGAGTGTTAAACAGCCTAAACGTTTCAGTTGAAGAGAATCAAAGAAGCTGTATTAACCCCTCTGTTACCCTAGGAAAAACTCGCACATTTGACCCTCGGGTCATAAAATGACCCCGATTTATTTCTTTGTATTTTGTTCAAAAAAGTTAAGACAATGTGATTTTAACAATTAGTTATTACTTTTATTATTGTAAAGTGACTATTTGGCATTACTGGAGTCAAATATGTTCAACATGGAGAGCATGCCCAGGTTCTTGAGATTCTTCTCGGGCACTTTAATTCTTGCGATTTCTTCAGAAGTTAAAACTATATCGCAACTAATTTTTGGACAATTATATTATTTATAACAGATTATAATCATTAATCGTTAATCGCCCAAAAATAAATGATTTCGCAAGAAATCCTGTTCCCGTGACCCATAAAAAATTCCTCAGTTTAGAGGTTTAATTTATAAAAGTACGCCAAATATTAAAGTTATACTAGATATTGACACCAATGAACCAATACAAATTATAATATATATTAATTTATATTATTCGATTTCCCGAAGAAGAAAATGAATATATTCGGCTGACCCGAATTGCGCCCCATCGTTTCCTTTCACTGAGTGTCTTCTTCTTTAGTGAATGTACTGCTGAGGATAACTCATACGATTATATTATTGGCTTCCTTTCTTTTCGCAAAATTGAAGCCCGGGAAGTAACTTTTCCAATTCTTCATTTCAGGGATGAATTTCATATCACAAATGCAATGATGCCGCAAGGAATAATAGAGTTGCGAACTGCAGCAATGAGTAAATTGTTTGCTTGTCGCTGACACAAATATGTTTCAGAAATTTGATCTAGCTTGTTCACACTCCTTTTGGAATTTTTTAGAAATTTATTACTTGCTAGAAATCGTACTAGTTATATGTACCTACTATTTATATTGCTTCAATCAAGCTTCAATCAATATTTTATACCAGCAAACATAAAGTTTTCGTACTATTGGGTTTCGATCCCTTGAAACTTAAAAGCTCTTGTACTGCTCATTGAGATGTGTGGGCGAAGCTACGCCCTTTATTAAATGCCCTTTTCTCCTTCCTCCCTTTTCCCCTGTCGAAAAACATGACCCAATAGTAAGTTAAATTTTAGTATCATGTGCGACTTATAGTTCCAAAGTTATATACAAAATTTGGATCGTTAAAAAAGTGCCATGCCCATTATTAAACGCCCATGAAATATTTCCAGTGGAACAATATGTCTACATGGGGACACTGCACGAAATTGCAATGTTGTATGACTCATAATTTCGATTTTACTCCATAGTAGAAAGGGTGGTATAGCTAGTGCCACGCCCTCTTACCAACACAAAACAAAACAAAAATCCCAGAAACATTTATCCACGACACTTTGAAACCAAATCTAATAAAATTCACATCGCATCGACCAATTTCTTGTGTTCAGTACTATGGGTCATAAAATGACCCTAAGGTCAAATTTGTATAGTTGCTCATTTGCACGTAAACCAGTGTTGCAAATAAAATTAAATTTAGCGTATATTCAAATGGCATAAAATTAGTCACTGAGTCCAAAGGAAAACAATTCTTTACCAGAAATAAGAAAGTTACGGCTCTTTAAAATCAAATTTTACTCAAAAATGACCCTAAGGTAACAGAAGTGTTAATATTGAGAAAATTCAAGCCGCAAATTAGTGTATTAACAACACTAATATGCATTCCCTAAACATGAAGAATGTTGCCAAGTTTGCGTATCAATATTTGCTTGCTTTTGGTAGTAACTTTGAAACTTTGCTGCATACTTCTAGGCGCACTTTTAGCAAAATATTCTGACAGTAACAAAATGAGCTAAAGTGAAGTTAAGTGGTAAACTTTTTAGCGCTAAATAGATTGGAAATAGCAAAAAGCGACGCCAACTTGCGAGCAAAGTATTTAACGATTTTGTGGAGTATTGCATACTTTTGGCAGTAACAAAGTAAAGTACAAGTAAAGTGTTTGACTTATTAAATATCAACGCTGAAAAGCAATGCATATTTTCGAGCGTAAAGAAAACTAAAATAACGAGCATTTGAGCTGCTTTGTTTCTTTGCATAGTTTTGGGCAGCAAAAAGTATGAAAATGCTGACTTGAAAAGAAAAATATGAGGTAAAAAAAGCTTTGGTATGACAAAGCAAAAATTAAATGATTTTAACAGTCTCAACCAACAGGAAAGTAAAAAAAATGAAAGTAAATTAACGGTGAAAGACAATTCGAGAAGGGAAAAGAAGGAGAGAAAAGTAGTTTGGCAGCAATAAAAACGTAAACTAAAATAAATAATAAGATATAAGCAGCTTTTGTGAAGGTAACTAAAAGAAAAAATGGGGAGAGACGGTAACTGAAGAAAATTATAGAAAAAAAATAGTAACTGAACGAAAAATATAAGAAAAAAAGTAATTGGACGGAAAATGTTGGAAACAATGGCACCAAAGAAGTAATAAACGAACAGACAGATATGGTAGCAGTCGAATTAAAAGACTAGAAGCCATAGTCATAGTCATAGTCATAGTAATAGTAATAGACCATGACTGACGCTTGAGATACAATACTCAAAACGGCCTCCTTGACGTAATTACCTACCGGTATCCCAGGGGGAACTAACCGTCGGACAGTGATAGGGTTTTAGTGGGTTAAAGTCTCACACTGACTGGGTGGCTTTCGATGCTTTCCCCCTCAATAAAAAAACAAAAAAAAAAAAACGTCATAGTCATAGTCATAGTCATAGTCATAGTCATGGTCATAGTCATAGTCACAGTCATAGTCATAGTCATAGTCATAGTCATAGTCATAGTCAAAGTCATAGTCAAAGTCATAGTCAAAGTCAAAGTCATAGTCACAGTCATAGTCATAGTCATAGTCATAGCCATAGTCATAGTCATAGTCATAGTCATAGTCATAGTCATAGTCATAGTCATAGTCATGGTCATAGTCACAGTCATAGTCATAGTCATAGTCATAGTCATAGTCACAGTCATAGTCATAGTCATAGTCATATTCATAGTCACAGTCATACTCATAGTCATAGTCATAGTCACAGTCATAGTCATAGTCATAGTCACAGTCATAGTCATAGCCATAGTCATAGTCATAGTCACAGGCATAGTCATAGTCATAGTCATAGTCATAGTCATAGTCAAAGTCAAAGTCAAAGTCAAAGTCATAGTCATAGTCATAGTCATAGTCATAGTCATAGTCATAGTCACAGTCATAGTCATAGTCATAGTCATAGTCATAGTCATAGTCATAGTCATAGTCATAGTCATAGTCATAGTCATAGTCATAGTCATACTCATAGTCATAGTCATAGTCATAGTCATAGTCACAGTCATAGTCATAGTCATAGTCATAGTAATTGTCACTGCAAAAATTGCAGCTGTAAATGAATTATTGATGCTTTAATTAAATTCAAATAACGACACAGTCAAACATGAAACAACAGCAAATAAAATAAAATAAAATAAATGCACATAAACGTGCCCAGACACACTCACAGACACTCAAACGAATGTAAGACCACTTAATAACGAATTTAATTACACTGCAGCAGCCAACATTCACAGCGACGGCATGGCAACGCCGTCCAGGCGGCCAAACTGTCATAAGCGCTGCAGCTGCAATGGCATTATGACGTTGACAGTTGTTACTGTCACAAGCCACAAACACACACACAAACCTGCTTAACGGCCAACACAAAACTACACCCGCCACACGAACGCAACAAAGTGACAAAATTAATTGCATCCATGTCAGGTGCGCCGCACAAAAGCGAACAAAAATCGACAGCACTGTCCTTGATCCGGCATAGTAGTGCAAGGGCGCGCCGCAAAGTGCCAATTGCAGGGGAGAGCGGGGAGAGCGTGGGCAGAGGCCGTATTGGAATAATGCCAAAATAAAAGCATTAACTTTGACACTTAACGCTGTTTTAATAAGCAGCGCGCTGTTTGCAATATTAACTACAACACACCTACACATGCACCCACATAAATCTAAAAAGTAAATACACAGCGCACAATCAGCCAAAGGCGCCGCATACTTTTAGGCGTGCGCGCATAACATAATTTATTTGCTTAATTAAGCCAAACTTTTAATTAAACTGAGGCGCTGGCATTGAACAAACGCGCGAAGGCAGCCAATGCGCCTATTGGCCGCGGAGCGTTGCTGCGGTTGGCGCGCGCAAGTTCTTTGCATGGCATAATTCTAGGCGTTTACATGCGCCAGCAAAGTTTTGCGCGAAGCGATGCTGAAAATATGAAAATGTGCTGCTGCCTGAGATATGTATTTATGTCAGCTCGACGCAAGGCTAATGAATTTTTAATGCATTCAAGTGATAAGCAATTTTTTGCAAATTCAATAAAAAAAAACATACTTTTAGGCGGTAAGCATGTCAGAGCTTGATGTTAGAAAACTCGAGCAATTTCAAGTAGCTACTGATTAGCGTAAAGTGTGAGGTTTATAATGAAGCTGAATTGTTGGCAGCATGTGTTGTATGCTTTTGGGCGTAGGCTGTTTTGTTTCCAGCTGACGCATTTCTATGGTGAAGTTTTTAATTGAAGTAATTAATTTTCTGTTTAT
The DNA here is from genome assembly GCA_963668005.1 of Melieria crassipennis. NCBI lineage: Eukaryota > Metazoa > Arthropoda > Insecta > Diptera > Ulidiidae > Melieria > Melieria crassipennis. The sequence continues at coordinate 60,582,621 of OY764961.1, read as the reverse complement.
TGTTTGCTGTTAATAGGCTGCCGGAAAGAAGCTGTTTATTGAAGTAATTCTGAAATTTTTGTATGAACATAAAATTAAAGTATTAATTAAGATTTTCAATATTGTTTCTTTTGTAAACTTAAAATGTTGTGGAAAATAAGACTTTGAAGTGATTTAGCGTATGGCGAGTTCATTATTTAATAGACTTTTTGTTATTAAATTTATTCTTTTTAAATTTAGAATTAAATTTCTTCATATTTTTCTAATACACACAGAAAGTGGCCAGAAATAAGACATTGAAGTATTCCACCGTACAGCAAATTTTAAACAGTATTAATTTTGTCAATGTTGTGAGTTGAGAAACATACTTATTGCTCAAAAATTAACCGTTTCCGGTATGTATTGAAATTTATTACTCAATTACACGCCTAAAAATGTTCTTTTGCCTAAGCAATAAAAGTCAAAGAAACCTTGTTTTCTTTTATGCATTTCTATCTCAAGACTCCCACACCCACTTAGGTGCCCCTGTTCTCTCCCAATTAAATGGGGTCCCCAAGCACGATGCTAGGACGTTGCTAAACTTTACTAGAAACATTCAAAATCTTACTAATAGTTTTTAAGGCAACCTGTGACACTAAGAAGCTCTAACTCGTATCGCTAGGGACCTAACAGTCTCCAAGTGTGGCCACTCTGGGCCTAATTTTAATTAATCTAACCTAAACGACAATATTTTTTTGTTGCATACTTTTAAGATTTTCAATAAAAAAATTGTATCTTTCAGTATATTTCGTAGTCTATAGTATATGCTTAAAAATTTATAAAAAAAATTTTCATGTGTCCACCATTTTTTCTTTTTAAACCCTTTTTAATTTTTCGTTGCATACTTTTGGACTGCTTCGTAATTAGAAAACTTCTCATCGAAGTGGAAACGCATTACACAAAATCAATATTTGTTGTATTTGTAATGGAAAAGACCTTAAGACCCTGCGAACCTGCCTCGCGGCGTCTATACACGCGACACGCAATTTGTGCCTAAAAGTATGCACACCCAGCTGCTTGTTCTTTGTGTAAAAGCCAGTTGGAAGGTAAAGTCTACCAAAGATATGGCAGAAGGGTTGCTTGAACTTTCACACAGGCTGCACAACATTACCAACAACAACACTAACAAAAAAGGACTAATAGTAACTGCACAAAAAAGAGCAAGAAGCGTAACAGAAATGGTCAGCGCCATTGGCCAATCGGTTCTAGTAGGCTACATAGTTGGTATAGTTACAAAAATAAAAACAACTAGTCAAGATTTTGGATAAAAGAGGCAGACCAACTTCAATACATAACAACAACAACAACAATTGTATACAAACGATCCAAAAAGCAGTTGAATTCTATTGATGACCACACAGTTACTCCGGCTGGCTGTTTGTGGCAAGTTTTCGGTGCAGAAAAACAGCTGTGTCAGAACAACAACAACAACAACAGACATTAGATGAACGACTAATGTGTGGGGTGGGAGAAAATTGGGTAAAATGGGAAACGTGTTGAAATACGAGAAAACTTTGCCATTTCACAATTTGCGACCTCGGGCCTAAGCAATCGCCAGCACTTGCGGCAGAAATAAAAAAAATAGTAGCATATACGTAGGCGCACTGGCCGCAAAAGCAGCTGTCCAAGCAATGTCAGCATTGGCCGCAAAGAGCATTGCGGCTAGTTGTGGTAACCACAAATTCAACGAACTCTTCGCATATTTGTAAAAGTGCTTAAAGCGAAAAAAGCGGCATATTTTCAGGCGCACTAAAAATAACTAATCAAAATTAAAATCAATTTGTTTTTTGCTAAAATGTTTTCATCTAATTTCTAGGAAACAGAATAAAGACCTTTCCGTGCCGAAAAGTATGCTACCAAATGCCCATAGCAACACATAGAGATGCAAACAATTCTCACTATACTATACACACCAACAATTCTATTTTTTCCACTATTTTCATTTCACTATTTATTGCGCCGGAAGCTACTTGAAATGTTGTTATTGCTATGACGCCTTCAGCTATGCAGCGAAAATTTTGCATGCACAGTTTGCCGCTCAGTGCAGTATTAACGTGGCCATTTCCATAGTGTTGCATTTATGCCATAGTGTGCGTTTTGTTGGGGGAACCCAAAGCCGTGGCCAGCCGACGCAAAATGCTTCAAGGGCGCTGGACTGAAATTGCGCACATACCGCGGGTCAGTGCAATGTTGTTTTCTTGTTATTGCAAATATTGCAGTTATTGTTGTTATTGTTGTATGGATTCATTTATGGCACATGACGATTTGCAATTTTGTGCGCGCCCAGCCTTCGATCGATAATGGTCAGCTAAGCGTTTAGGTTTGTGCTGTTTTTAGACGTATGGCTTATAGTTTATTGTTGTTGTTGTTGTTGTGTGTGTCAAGTTGTTGGAATTGTTTTTGTCACGGACTGATACATTAACTTAATTAAAATTGATTGGTTAAATGAGTTAAATAAGTTGCTTACGCAGCATTTGTGCGCTAATACTTTGACTGATTATTGATTTTCTTTCAGTTAGTTATTATAGCAATATTGCATAGTTTTAGGCGCTCAGGGTCTCTATCCAATTAACGATAATCACCTTTGAGTATAACAAACTTTTTAATTGAATAAACGGAAATAGAAAAATGAAGATGAGATGCGAAAAGAAGTACAGTCGTGTCTGGATATAGTGAACTAATTAGTGCAAGGCCTGTTCACAGTATTGAGGTTGTTCACTATATCAAGGTCAACATTTTTGTCCAAAAACTCGTTTTATTTGCTCAAAATAAAATTTTTGTTTTTTGCTTGAAAATTTGTTTCTATATTTAGAGGCTCGATGTCAAAATTTGGGTGTTCACTATATCGAGGTGTTCACTATATAGGGGGTTCACTATACCTACCCAGGCACGACTGTATTAATATGCGAATACATACATTTTCAGTGTAACGTATAGCATACTTTTAGGCGTTTGAGAGAATTTAACGGTTTTCAAGAACTATTGACAGTGTACGACAGACAAGACATGGCAACGATTGGTTTGCTTCTTGTAACCTTTAAACTTCGAACTCATTTATTTATTTATTTATTTTGTCGTTCTAGAGAACTTCTCTTACTAAAAACAGACCAGATGAGAACCATGGTTGGGGTTCTGATGGGTTACTGTTTAGGATGGGTTTGCTCTCTAAAAACTTCTCTCGAAGCGGTTGGAACTAGACAAATGAAGAAACGTACTTCACCTTCTATATATTTGTCCTCAGTGGAACCGTCCCCCGAACACAAAAATTCCTGGTACAATAATATGGTTTCGAATGGTATTCGGCTTAAACTTCCGCTCAAATGAAATCCCGTGTGCGCCACTGCTTGTATTTCATTATCTCGAAGAAAGTAGAGTCATCTGGACAGCTTCTTCTTGGACAATCCAGGAGATCTGACCACTACAAGTATTCACAGTCTACTAGGTTTTTGAAGGAGCTCAACCTGGTTCCATGAGTGAGCAGATCTTAGTTCGATTGATTCTGGTATCACAATGAGCCTTTATGGCCTAAGGGGGCTTCACCTTCTTGCAGCCACTTCTACCTACGTGGGAGCTATGGGGAGCTAAAACGGTGATATTTTGTTTGACTGGATTATAAATAAATAAATAAAAAAATAAATATGTATAAAAAAATATCAATTTCTGTGTCAACTTTCCATGCAAATTGGGTCAAATAGTAGAGCCTTTTGAGGGCCTCAAGCAGCATAGAGAGAGTAATCAAGGGAAAATATGTCAGACTTTACCAACATTCAGCTCTTTGATTGCTTTGACCAGACAGTTAGCATTTTGGGCCACAAGCAAGTGGGTCATAACTCATTGGGCCTGTACGTCCATCAATCCTTGAACTGTTGGGTGTCACATATTACTGTAGCTTTCTTATGATTCACAGTACTATTCGATGCCATCCTACGGTTTTCGTGCTACTGCAGTGCTGACTCTTTCCTAGCATTTCTATACTCGTATTTATTACAGTATTGCACAAATCCTTACGAAAAAATAATAATAATTTATAGTACATTTCTGTGTATTTTCGAATGATTTACAAAATCCCTAATGGCCTAAAAGTATGCAAAAATATATTCAATTAATTACCCATCTGTCAAATAGCACATTTGCAATATACATTAATCAGTCACTGGCGGCTAAGCAAACTGATTTAATTTTGATATTATTTTTAGTACAACAACAATGCAACACAATACAAACCAACAATCAGAAAATCAATCAATCAATGAAACAGTCAAATGCTGTGCAAATGTTGTTGCTGTCCTTTGGGACTGCCAACTGTACAGTTGCAGCCCCATGCAGCAATTCTATCAAACCTCAACAATTCTATAAGCACAATAATGCAGCACTCTCGAAAAACTTTAGTAGATATCAAATAAAATTTCGAAAAGTAAATAAAAACACAAAGTGACAATGAGGCAAGAATTCGCTTGCGGCACGTTTTGCAGTTTTGTTGCTATTGTTGTTGTTATTGTGTGGTGCAAATGCAATGCGATTGCAATAAAACTTGAATGCGAAATAAAATCAGTGTTTGATTTTTGCTTCTCTAGCAACCAATAAACGGCTCCCACCCACAGCTGTTGCCGCCATTGCTGCCGCCACTAACTGCAGTTTATGTCACAGCTATCAAATGAAATTTAATGCTTCCTAGCATCAAGTTGCACTGACTGATTGCCACGCACGCTGGGGAAATTGCGAATAATGGCAATTGAATGGTTTTTGAGTGCTTGACGCGCATGCAAAGAGAGAGAGGAAGAGAAGAAGAGAAGGCCAAAGCGAGGGAGAGCCGTTCAATCGCTGACTTGCTGTTGCGGCACTCTCGAGTGTGGCCGCATCGAGTGTATTATACGACTATATAATACATGATGTACATACATTGCAATAACGGCTCTTACCAGCAGCCAACACTAGTGCGGCAAGCGAAATAATGAGTGCGATGAGTGAGAGGGAGAAGCGGAAAGTGTGAGAAAGAGTGACAAAGTGTGAGAGAGTGTATCAAGATATGTGTGAGTTAAGTGGTAGGTGGCGTAGTTGAACCAAGTAGCAGAAAGTTAGGCCCACAAACAATAAAAATTGGCATAAAATTTATAGTCGAAAATTTGATTGATTAGTTTCTCAATATTAGCAAACTTGTAGGCACCTTAAAATAGGCAGCCAACAAATTGCAAACAATTGAAGCCACCAAAACAGTATTTGTGGGTGTACTTTCCGTGACTATTTCAATTCTAAGAAAATTTTCATACTAAAACTTTTGTTAATGTATACAACAAGAAGGTCTAGGGTTACATTTTGGCACAAACAAGGCAAATTGAAATTCTGTGTTGGCCTAAAAGAGCAGAAATTTAATTAAGTTTATGCAGCAAAGCGATTTTAAAGATTTTAAATGGAAAACGATTTTAAAAGAATTTTTAAAAAGAACCATATTTTCTCACCAGCTGAATTGTTTAGTTGATTTTCTTTAAAGCACCCAAAAGTATGCAACACTTTTCCCTTTCATTGTATTTTCAGCCTATTGAATTTTATATGTTGAGAAATAATTATAATTGTAAATAAGTTATAAAGCAAAATAAAAATTGAAAACCAAAAACAACAACAAACATGAAAATGAAAGTGAAAAAGAAAAAATGCGAAATCCCAATCATTGAAAATTCACTGAACAGCCGCATTCATTGACCAGCAACCAACACACTCGTATTAAGTTATTTTGTTGTTGTGGTTGTTGAAACTTTATGGCAGTTATTTGCTTCGCAATTTAAGCTGCCAATGTTGCTGTGAAATGGTAAAGGCCGAATAAACATGAAAAAGGTTTATTCGTATGGGATTTTATCAAATTATAATATTTGGAATTTTCCACACTTAGTTATTCGGCAATCTTTTTTGTTTGCTCAATTCAACAACGAGGGTTTCATAGTCTATTTTCAAGCGTAGCCAAATTGGCTTTTGCTTTATTATATTTGTTAACCAATAACGCCTTCTTGTAGGCTACTTCGAGCACTCTCCGGAGACTAATTCAATGGGCAGGTAGCAGGTATTGCTTTGAATTCAATTCTATGGGGAGATTTTTAAAAAGTGAAAGAAAGTTAAATTTTTGAAGCTCTGAACTGTTTGCATATTTTCTAATGCATTTTAATTTTTTTGTATAAACGCTGGTAAATAGTTCTGTTACTATTTGTGAATAGTAAAAAAATAATAAACATTTTTTTTATTGTATTTTTTATTTTATTTTACTAAATATATAAAAAAATTTTAACACTTTTTTTATTATTAACTTATGAAGCTTTGAACCAAAAATACAAAAGCACTCTCTACGTTAGTCATAAATTAGCTAAATAATATACAGACAACCAGAACTATCCGATACTGGCTACTGAACTAGTCTCTTGAACTGCCACAAAAAACTTATTAATTCTTGTGGCAGTTCAACAGAATTTTCTATAAGAAAGAGTAGCTACGGACAGGCTATCAATTTGATACCCAGAATCAAGTAGTTTTGGTCTGGATACCAAGGATGAAGTCAACAATAGAACGAACATATAAGCCAAGAGGGATGTAGAGAACACATTCATAGGACCAGCTCCAATGTTTGGTTTTAGTAAAACTGAAGTGGAATAGGATCCAGGACATAGGATCCATCCACAATTAGGCTCAAAAACGCCAACAAGATTACTCGTACAAGATGAAAAGACTATATCAGTCTGAAAAGTTCCCAAACATTAACCAGAAAAGAGACATACCACCTTAGGACTTTATGGACCCAATGCAAATATCACAGAACGGTCTGATTCGGTCTGGCAATACCCAGAATCAAGTAGTTTTGGTCTGGATGCCAAGGATGAAGTCAACAATAGAACGAACATATAAGCCAAGAGGGATGTAGAGAACCCATTCATAGGACCAGCTCCAATGTTTGGTTTTAGTAAAACTGAAGTGGAATAGGATCCAGGACATAGGATCCATCCACAATTAGGCTCAAAAACGCCAACAAGATTACTCGCACAAGATGAAAAGACTATATCAGTCTGGAAAGTTCCTAAATATTAACCAGAAAAGAGACATACCACCTTAGGACTTTATGGACCCAATGCAATTATCACAGAAGGGTCTGATTCAATACCTGAGCATATAAAACTCCAGAAGATTTTCAGAGCACAATAAACCTTTTAGTTTGCAATGAGCCAGGACCAACCCGTAATTATTACATTACATTGCATACAGACTGCCCCAAAAATTCTCTCTAAAAGTATTTAAAGTCCACAACCTCTCAACCAACTTACACAACATTCCAAACTTCAACTTAACTTTATACAATTACCATTTGCCAAAAGTAACTTTACCAACCTGAACGTGACTCAAGCAATCTTAAACTCAGTTAATCAGCCAATGAAAACTACTTCGAACTATGTTATTTCCACACAGCAAACGCAACTTATAGGCGCCACAAAGTAGACCACAACAAATTCCAATGACGATGTAAGAAAATTAAGCAATTCAGCAACTCAACGCAATAGTAAAACTATAAAACAACCAAACGATGTAAGAAAATTAAGCAATTCAGCAACTTAATGCAACCATAAAAACATTAAAAACTATAAAACTAACCAAACAGAAACCAACAACAATTAAACCCATCACTTAAAATGTACTAAAAACCCAACCGAAACCCTATAAAATGGCTACAGCAACGGCCATATTCAGCTAAAGCCAACTTGGGTTAATGGCGCTTAAATTTCTGCACACAGCCTAAAAGTATACTACAGCACATCATAAAACTGCATAGCAAAGTGAAAATGTCCAAAAATATGTGGCAAATGGAATTTGAATTGTAAAACTTGCCGCCAAAGCAACGCCGCTTCAAAAAACTCTGTGCACAGCCTAAAGGTAGGCTACACTTTTTGGTACTCAGTTCGCTGAGCGTTTTATTTGCGCCCAAGTGTGTTATTTCACTTAACTATTAATGTAAACAAAAGTTCTTATTTATTTTACTTACTGAATTTATATTCTTGTTGTTGTTGCTGCAACTAGTTTGTTGCCCTTTTAAATTTTGAAAGCAATATTTGTTTGGGCGGCTGTTGTTGTTGTTTGCCAGCATTTATAACTCAAAATGCTACCACTCAAATTACCCACAAACACACATACAGAAATACAAACTCAAACAAACACACACACACACACACACAGCTACAAGGGCAGCCCATACAGTTTGCGCCACGCGGCGTTGTAACCTGAAATTCAATTATTTCAACCAGAATGCTATGTTAGCCAGGAGAGGTGAAAGGCGCAATTGAGGCCACAACAGTTTATTACAAGTTTTTTTTCCAACTTGTTACAATTTCTCACGCGCTCTCTCTTTCATTTGACACGCCCGTGTACAAGTTTTATTCATGTCAAAAAAATGTTCGTGACCACGAAATTTGCTCTTTCTTTTATTTCATTTTTTTTTAGTCAAACGTGAGAGCTAGAAATTGTTCAATATTCCATGGAAATATGGCAGTCGATTGTTTGCTGACTTTGACTGCGTTCGATTGTTGGGTTACGGAGTAGGGGACAGACCGTAACGTCAAATGAAATGATAGCTGTACGACAGCACTGCACTGATAGCAGCACATTGAGTGCTTTATTTAATTTATTGCTGGTATTTGGTTGGCATTTTCAAATCGTTTATTAATGCAACTCACAGTAAGCGTCGTTAGTTCGAAGTGGGCTTCAAGGTTCAAAAACGTGTGAAGAATTTAAATGGTAAGCAAACACTTTAGTGGCAAAAAAAAATCGTAAAAGATGGGCAGTGAAAATCGAATCAATTGGTCAGTGAGCCAAATATTAAAAAAGGAAAAAGAAGGAGATTAGTTGGAATAAAAATAGGGGAATGAATAGTTAGTGAAAAGTTAGAAGCAGATATGGAGAAATGAATAGGAAAAAAGGAGAGGACAAATGAGAGGAAAGAATAGTTAGAGAATAGAATTTATGAAGACCAAAAGAATGCATGAAAAGTAAGATGGCATCGAAGAGTGAGAGAGCAGACTGACCAGAAAGGAAAAAACCAGAACTCGAATCAAAAGTTTGTTGATTGAGTAAAATTTGGGATGCTTCCAATGGGGTGAATGGTTTTAAATTACTTAGCATTCAATAGGGTCTCGCATTTAAGATCCTTTCGAAAGCAGATGAAACCTTGCGACTAACCTTTTTTTAATGACATGAATGGTTTACAGTTTGTTAGTATTCAGACTCTTTAAGAATCTTTAAGAATGTGATTTACTAAGGCTCTGAGGTTCGTATGGTTTTAAATTAGCATTCAATAGGATCTCAAATTTTAGATCCTTTCGAAAGCAGATGAAACCTCGGACTAACCTTTTTTTAACTCTTCAATTCCCAGTGTCACCTGTAGGTGACAGATGCTTAATCTTTTTTTTCAACACATAGGTTTTTATTTTTTAATTCTAACAATTGTATAGCAAAGTCAAGCCTATCTTTCAGATTATTAACAACTATTAATGCCCAGTGACACCTGTAGGTGACCCCCGTAAAAAAAAATGAGGGTAGTTTAAAAATTGTTAATGTATTTTTTTGTCTTATTCAAACGTATCTAAGCTATTTTATTTAAAAAAAAAATTTCTTTTTCATTATTTTGGGCATGGGAATTGAAGAGTTAAGGACATGAATGGTTTGAAAATTTATTAATATTCAGACTCTTTAAGGATCTTTACGAAGAATTAATTAACTAAGGAATTGATTTACTAAGGTTCTGAGGTTCGTATGGTTTTAAATTAGCAGTCAATAGGGTCTCAAATTTCATATTCTTTTGAACGCAGATGGAGCCTCACGACTGTTCTTTTTTCAACGACATGAATGGTTTACAATTTATTAGTATTCAGACTCTTTAAGATTCTTTCAGAAATCGATTTACTGTGGTTGTAAGGTTCCAATTTTTTAAAACTAGCATTCAATAAGCTCTGAACGCTGATGGAACCTCTCGACTGGTATTTCTTTACTGATATAAATGGTTTCAAATTCGTTAGTATTCATAATCTTTCTGAATCTTTCAGAAATCGATTTACTGTGGTTCCAAGGTTCCAATTTTTTTAAACTAGCATTTAATAAGCTCTGAACGCTGATCGAACCTCCCGACTGCCTCTCGACTGTTATTTCTTCACTGATATAAATGATTTCAAATTTGTTAGTATTCAGACTCTTTAAGAATCTTTGAGAAATCGATTTACTAAGGTTCTGAGGTTCAATTCAATTCAATTTTATGGCAAACTAATTATTCCAGCAAGTTTTATAAAGTTGTACACGTAAAAGTATGCTACGAAATGCTCAACAACTTGTAAAGGAACTGCAAAAAAAAGTCATTGCATACATTTTAAAGCAACGCACAGTGATTCGACTCCATACAACCGCGGGACAAAATAAGAAGGAGTGGTCCGTTCTTCATAAAATTTGGTAAACTAGTTAATCATGGTCTGCTAAGTTGAAATCTTTATTTTTTTTTTCTTAAAATTTTGTAGTTTGACAATGCCTGAGACTTAATTTTGCAAATTTCGTCATTTTTGGAGAGCTATAGCTACGAGTGTGTTGGCTAGATTTTTCAGATTTTACATTTAATCGGTAACGTCAACATTGATAATTGCAAAGAGTAACAGAAATTGTCTTAGGACCCTCTAGGTTTGCAATAAAAACGATAATAATAGATGAATGTTTTGCTTTTTTGCAGTTTTCTCAATTTTTCATGCTGATTGCATACTTTTAGAGATGAAAAAAATTAATTTTGTCGAAAAATAGGTGTTTAGACCACTTTTCATATTGAATTATTTTCTGAGATCGGAAGATATCGGAGGATGTAATTACATTATCCGACAAAGAAAGAATGCTTCTTAAAATGAAAAAAAATCCAGGAACATACTTTCACATACTTTTTAGATATTTTCCACTAAGTTTTGCCAATTTTCAGATTTTTAATTTAGAAAAATATTTTAAATTAAAAGTGAAGCAAAAGCCTCAGCTTTGCAAATTTTGAGAAAACATTAAAAGCGAAAATGGTCACATCATTTCTTAATCTATATTGAAAGTTTTAGCAACTTCCTGGTAACCATGTATTTTTAAAATTGTTTGTACTCAATAGATTAAAAAACAGAAAATATGTGTTGCAATTTTTTTGTGAAAAATGTTTCAACTTTGAGCCGCGCTTGCACAGACACTAATTGATTTTTGCACAGATTTTTTGGGGTTTTCTTAGTTGGAGTTTTTTCTTTTAAATGACATCAAAATCGTTAAATTCTGAAACCATACATTTTTTGAATTTTGTCTATAGAACGAATCACTGTGCAACGTACTGAAAGCGCTATTCCCTAAAAGTGCCTAAAAGTATGTGCAAATATTTAAAGCCTAAAATGTAAAAATTTAACTAAAATGCCTGCATTAAAATTACCAAAACTCCCTTACAGCATTTAATTGTAGAATTTATTACTTGACATTTTCAAACCAATAAATTATTAATTTAGGCTTTTTTGCCTAAAAGTATGCTAACTTTACGCTACAAGAAAATGCTCGCTTGACATTTTAATTGATAAATATTGCAGCAATTTCGATAACCTACAATGACAGTGTACACCTGGCTACAGCGATTTGTCAACAACAACAACAACAAAAACAACGAACGCAATTTCCATTACAAAATGTCATAGCATACCTTGCGGCGAGTGGAAAGTAAATAAGCAAATTTAAGAGCAGCTGCTGCTGCTGCATCTGCAGATACAATAAATCTGATTTATGCGCGCACAAATGAAAATAAATGAACGTCCAATGCGACGCGGCTAAGCTGCTGCGAACGCGCACTGTAACGTTTATCCTTTGCGCGCATCACGCAGCGCTGAGTTTATTAAAAGTTTTTCAACAGCTTACCGCCCCAATGGATGACCAGCGCCGTTTACTCTTTCTATTCGCTGTGCGCCCTCTCGTTCTGTGTCTGCCTCTCTTTCTCCTTTTGGAATTTACTAACAAATTTTTGCTAAATAAAATGAAGACTTGGTGCATGAATGAAAACACGCGGGCTGGCAGCTTGTGCCATGACCTCACTTGATCTATTGTGCTACTCGCGGTGTATGCCTAAAAGTATGCTGCAAAAATGAAATCCAAAACAAAAATCAGCAAAAAATCTAGAAAAACAAGGGGACCAAATGACAAAGTGCGACAGCTCGCACCGGGTGCCTTATGAAAGATGAGACATTTTAAGCAATAACAACAACAACAACAAGGAAAGCGCACGAATGTGCAGTGACCACCAGAAGCAGAGAGTGTGAGTGTTGCGCCCAACACTTGGCCCACTTTGCTAAATGACGCTGTAAGCGTTAGAAAAGCAATAATAAATACAACAACAACAGCTTGAACAAGAACATTAACAACAACAACAGCTGACGCCGAAGACAACAGACAGTTTGTATGCGTTTTTAGTGGCTGCCGCGATGTCGTTGTCTCTGGCCGCCCTATGCCCGTTTAGCAACCTTGCAGCACTGTTGAGGGACCGCCTCACTTGTGGCAGTCTCAACAATGTTTTATTCTTTCCATTTTTTTTTTTTGGTGCCCTCATCATATACGCTGCCTTCTACCTCAGCTTTGGGTCGCTCCTTCGCCACTTTTACTTTGCCCTCGTACGCTTTTTGCACTGCTCAGCATTTATCTTAGTTTTCGCGCTCGACAGTACTTGAATGAATTATGGCGCACATGCAGCCAGCGAAATTCAGCTGCCTGTCAGTCGGCATCTTTTGTGGTGGTTCTTCTTTTCCACTGCCTCTTTCCACTTGTCCTCTTAGTTGGCTGCGAAAATCCACTCCAAAAATCAGACACATTCCTTTCGTTTACAAATTTCTTTACATGCGCATAAATCTGCTGCTCAATATTGTCGTTGTTGTTGTTGTTATTTTTATTGTTGCCACTGCTCAAAAATCCACATATGTATGTTTGTTCATTTGTGCTGCTATGGCTTTGCTCATATCTGCATTGCATACTTTTCAGCGTACAAATAAAATCCTTCATTGCTTTCTTTCACTCGTCTGCTACGTGTTTTGTTGGCATTTTTTTATATGGCCAACATTTATTTTCAGCTAAAAGCCTGCTAGCCTGAAAGTATGCTTGGATTCATAAATTTGCATTTCAACCCAAAAGTCTGTTAGTCAAAAAGTATGCTAAGATTTTTTGCAAAATCATCAATTTGCATTGCAAATGTAGAATGGAACATTTTTTTATTGATGTTGTGTAGGAAAAGTCAATTTTTTATTGTTATGCGCGTTAATTTTAAAAAGACAGTGAAAGACAGTTGGCATCATGAATGATGGAAATGGTAGGAAAATATTTAAGGAAATATTTTTAGCTCTTTTGTATGCTTAGCTGTGCAGCAATTGCTATGCTTGACCAGTGTCAGGTCAGTGAAGCGAGGAGATTTTTTCGCAGCTGCTGTTCAGTTTGATTGAACTTCTTGAAGGAACTGAAGGATTTTTAACTTTTTATGCCTTCGATGATTTTGCTTGGCTCGTAGGGACGCTGGACTTTGGTTAGATTAATAATGAATGAGCACTTAGGTGGACAGGTTACTGGGATTTTAGCATTTTGATTTTTGCTTTGTAGACACCTAAAAGTTGAGAGCTTTACAACTGCTTCTGTATGGGAGGCGCCCTCTGGTGATGCATTTTTGAACTTGAATTAATTTTGTATTTTTTACGCTGAAAAATATTGCCCATTGTTAAATAAATCATTAAAATCGGTTCAATAGTTTCCGAGATACAATGTTTCCTCGATTACTTTACTGCTACACTTACAAGTAGGAAGCAAATTCCATAGAAAATGACCAGTTTTGTATGTAGCCCCTTTAAGACTTGGAGATAGCGGGTAGGTATATTTGGAACAAACATTCAGAAGACAAAATAAATGAGTGTCGGTCTTACATTTGACACATTTGGGGCCAACTTGGGAGCAGTTTGAGCTTATTTTATAAAAATGATCATTTTGTATGGGAGCCCCATTAAGGGTTGGAGATAAGGTGTAATAATATTTGAAAGAAATGTTTAATAAGGAAAACTAGTGGGGGTCAGTCATAGACTTCAACCTTCTAAGGGCAATTTCTGAGCAGTTGTGTAGCAAATTGTCATATTTTTAAGCAATTTTGTGAATCTTAACCTCGATGCGACGGCTTTTTAACCCATTCCAGCTCCCAGATTTTTTTATTCATGCACTTTTTCATCAAACCGCATAAAAAAAGAGCTTCCTGACGCCATTATTAAGAATCTTCATACCACACTATCTCATGTCTACCTAACAACCACACCTAAGTGGAAGTCAGACTGGCATTGCTAAGGACCAAGGAGGGTCTATATACTTCTATACGGGGCCCTACTGGCAGCCAGTGTAAATTACTCCAACCTAACCTGACTCTGAAAAGGCAGTTTTATAATAAAACAAAGTTTTTATTCAAGTTTTGTTGTTCAAATTACCAAAGTGGACATTAAAATATAATTAACTGCATTTAAATTAAATTAAATTAGTCTAAATCTAATTTCTATTCTATTCCCAGTTGTAATGTTCAAACTTCATCTAACATAAAGTCATCCATAACATTTCAAGCATACTTTAGGGCACTCTAACCTTAATAAAACGCCACCTAGAAAGCACTAAACTGTCAAAACTTGTTTGCCAATTGATCTTTGCAGTCAACCATAACCCTTCATACATTAATTAGTGCCCATAAAACTCGATACGCTTCAACTGCCAAAAGTATGCTAAATCTAATTACATTTTAATTTATTTTCCCCCATTTGTCGAAGACTAGTTGCCTTGATTTATCAAGCAAATTATTAACAAATGGAGCAGCAGCAACAAGCAAACGGCAACAACAAACAAACACACACACCCACACAAAGACATATAAGAAGCTAACTAGCGATTTATTATAAGCCTCCAGAGGCTCACTAACAACGCGATGTCCTAATGTCACAGGAGCGCCAGTGGCTCAACATTCTTCTTATTATTTCTCCTCTTTGCGACACACCCTACTTCCAGCATGTTGAAAGAAGTGGCACGAGAGCAACAAATGCTGCCAATTTCAAATCTCAGTTCGATCCTCATCAATCAACAACGCAGCCCTACTGAGCAGCATAACAGGGTATTGTAATTGAATAGCAGCGGCAAACCCAACAACAAAAACAACAATTTCAACAAGAACAATTTTAACAAAATAACAAAAGCAGCCAAAGAAATCGACGCTACAGCAAATGCTGGTCGTGCTTGAAAAATGTTACGAAAAAAAAAAACAAATTAAACGAAAAACACGCTGGCGCGCTTCAATTGAAGCATTTTCAAATGCCAATTAAGTGGCAATAAAATCAAAATGGCGTAGATGGTGCGCGCGTGTGGCATTTGCTGAATACGCCCGGGGCGCCAAGTGTACACTAACAGCTGGCTGACCGCTGCTGTTCGGCGAGCCAACGGCCAATTGGACACACGTCTGAGTAATGGAGTACATTTGTTTGGCATTAAAGCGCCGCCAGAGCCCAAAGGGGCGGTTAGTGAACCAATAGACTGGAGCGCATACTTTTAGGCGGCGCAGAGTTGAGTATTGATGGAATAAGAAATTCAGGTTAGTTTTGCAATAAAGCATTCACATTTTATGTGAATTGCGGGCTGAATACTTTAACCCATTAGCGCCTGAAGTTGCGCTTTATAAGACTTTTTTGCAGCGACTCGTTTAGGTACTAAAATGAATTTCCAAGAAATTGGGTGTAAAGTTTTCTGGCGTCAAACTGTATGATCTTTTGAAAATTACACTCAAAAAATAAATTTAAAAATATAAAAATAAATTTAAATAAAAAAACCGTTGAAAAAATTTTCTTTCAATATTTTTACATTGAAATCTTAAAAAAATATCTTTATTGAAATCTATGCGTCCATGAACTTTGATATAGATAAAAAAACAAAAATTTTAGTTCGATCCCGGCCGATTAATCGGCTACGGCTTCGGCCACATTTGGCCACATTTGGCCACATTCCGCCAAAAAACGCAAAATCGGCAAAAAAACCGCAAAATCGGCCTATAATCGGCTTCGGCCACAATACAGACCGTAGGCCGAATATGATAAGGCAAAAGTAGCAATGTTAAAAGTGCTAGTAATCAAAATGGTTGTGCCTAATCATATTGCAACGATGAGGCACTCTGTGCTGTGCATGAATGCTTTTCCAAGCATACTTTTAGGCATGCACTTTGGAGTACGGCCAGTTGGCTATAATTCCGATATGGCAAGGATGGTTCGCGAAGGTGATGGGCTGTGCTACGACAATAGAGAGTACAACTAGAATGTGCAAGAAACATCGGCGCGATAAGAAAACAAGTATAAAAAGCAGCAGTGTGCAGCGCAGAGAGTCGAGTCTGTGTTGAGCAAGCAAAGGGAAAACATGCAATAGTAGTAGTAAAGTAGTAAAGTAGTAACAAGTGAAAATTTGTAAATAACGCGATTGTTGGTTTTTGACTGCGTTTGCGCTGAGTAACTGAAGTAGTTTTATTTTCAAGCACAATCCAAAACGAACTGAAGCGCTGAGTAACTGAAGTAGTTTTATTTTCAAGCACAATCCAAAACGAACTTAGAGAAATGTCATTTTCGTAACAATATTGTTACGAAAATCAGTTTGTGCTGGCCAACGCAGGCAGAGTTCGTATCACTGGTTTGTGTCACAATAAAAAAAAACATTGAAATTCTTTAGTTCAGTTTATGACAGTAGTCACTTAATTCGCATTTGCACAGTGACTCTATTTCACTTTACTTATCTGTCCACAATGCTCGGAGCGTGCACTGCCCACAATTTGAACATTTCAATGCATCAATTTCCCCAAAATGGTCAACTTTTTCCGATAGGAATATTTGGCTTTATTTTTGATGAGATTGGCGATTTCGACATTTGTCTCAAGAGAAGCTTGCAAACAAAAGGCTTGAATTTCATACAAAAATAATGGATTTCCTTTTATAAAAGAAGTCTCAACAAGGCTCTTTGCCCTCGAGAACTGTAAACAAGGTAACCAAAATGTGTGCAATTCGAGTAATGCAAAGTACGCGACTCCTTCACTCACACACCTCAAATCATGTCAGCAATTCAAGAAATTCAATCTACATATGTGTGTGTGTGTGTGTGAATGTATGTTCCCTTCTCTCCCCTCAATCTCTTTCCAATTGTGTCTCGTGCCTCTTTTGTCCCAACAATCTAACTTTTAAACAAACAAAATCTGCGTTTCGGCGCCAGAAAATATGCAAACAATGTTCTTAAAAGCTTTCTTTCTACTTGCTTGCTTTCTACAAATATACAAAAAAACATTTCGAAATTAAAAATAAATTAAAGCAGCCAAAGAAGCTGCTAAAGTGGCGCCAAAATTTTTCAATTAAAATACCATGACGACAATGTAAAAGCTAATAACGCAATTTTTGATAAAAGCAGAGCGGCAGAGGAGGCGCTGCAATTTTTTCCAATTATCCCCCAGTACCTCTTAAGGTTGCCCAGCTTTGTGTGAGTTCAGCGGCTGGTGTGCAGAGGGGAGACAATGAAATGAAAGCGTTCAATTTCGCATTTACGAAAATGTGGTAGTCTACCTGCACACGAACGCGTGTGCACGCGTGGCACATGTCAGCGTGTGCGCCAGATACAAAAATTACGAGTATACGGCAAATTCGTGCCGCTAGAATTGGCTCAATAACACAGCCGCCGTAATGGTGGCAAAAGCAATTGGCAACAAGTCGCTAAGGTCGGGCACAGTGAGTCTTCGTCGAGGCGTAGCACGTGGAGGCGTTTCAGTCAGCAGTGAGCTGCGTGCTGCGTTTGGAATGAAGCTAAGTACCAGTAACGGGAATCAATTTGGCAGCAACATAAATTACGCGCCTTATTGAATTGTGGTGATTATTTCTAGCCACCGTTTGGCTGCTGTATTGAAAGCAACGAAAGCACCAACGTGTCCTTCATATTTCAGTTATTTGATTAATTTTAGAACTTCAAACCTTTTGACTATTTAAACTTTACTGCATGCGCCTAAAAGCGTGCTTCATGCGTTTGTATAAATTTGTAATTTTCCAAGAAAGATACTTGTAAAACCACAAACTGCAAAACAGCTGCCACAATGCCATAAATAATGAAAAGTTGACCACAGTTTGTCAACGACTGGTTTGTTTGTCATTACTGAATGCCACTTTTTTCATATTTAAGTGAAAAAAATAAAAAAAGGCAACAAATAAATTATTCTTACAAGAAAAATGCCTTTAATGCGCCATCAAACGACAAATCAAGCAGTCACCTATAACAAATTTTCCATATATTTTATTGTTGTTGTTGCATTGAATATTAAAAGCAAGCAATTTAAATTCATTGCATAATTTTAGGGCACTTCAAAGAAAATATGCGCACACTTGGTTGAACAATAAAAAAATATATTCAATGATAAAAAATATATTCAATGAAACATTTTAAACAAATTGAAAGCTTTTGTGCGCCTATAAATATGCAAGAGTAATTGCTTATAATAAAAAATATTTACAATAAAAGCAGCAATAAATGAAAATTTTACATACATAAGCAGTTTTTTGTTTGTTTTAATTTTTTTTTTAATTTTCAGAATATTGTATTTATTTAAATTGTTTGATTATTTGTTTGCTGTGTATGTTTGCATATTTGCAGGCGCAGCAAGTAATTGTTGAGCGTAACTGGTAATTTTTTTATTTTAATTTGCAAATATTTTTTTGTGTAATGAAATAAGGTTTAAATCGGTTCTCAAACTTGTTTTCGGATATTTACTACTCAAGTGCAATGTGAATCGGTCTCGTATCACCAGTGAAGGCCTCACTTACGACTGGTGGTAGGCGTGTCACAGTTCAAGAACCGCTGATCTAGAAAGTTGATGATGTTGTTCTACATGTAAGAAAAAGTCCACCAATTGTCTCTTTACGGCGCTGAGCTAATTTTCTGCTAAAACTTTAATTTCGCGCCAGAGCAAGTAAATAGTTAAGTAAATCTTTGAAAGACAATTGTAATATACAATAGATGATGTTTGCTGCCCAAAGACCATTTCCAGGTGTCCTTTGAGTCCTTTGTGGCCTAATGTTCAGATAAGAAAGATTTTATAGATCTGCCCGAGCTTTTTGAGCAATGATCGTCAAAGAGAGATCACTTTTGAAGGGGTGGAGATCTTTTTGAAGACTTTGAGTCCTTTAAACAGGACTATTATACAGTTGCCTTTGATGTCCATCTGGCCTAATATTCAAATCAGAAAGATTTTATAGATCTGTCCGAGCGTATGATCAGAGACCGTCCTTTGAGTCCTTTAAACAGGACTATTATACAGTTGCCTTTGATGTCCATGTGGCCTAATATTCAAATAAGAAAGATTTTCTATATCTGTCCGAGCTTTTTGAGCAGAGACCGTCAAAGAGAGATCACTTTTAATGTGATGGAGATCTTTTTGAAGACTGAGTCCTTTAAACAGGACTATTATACAGTTGCCTTTGATGTCCATGTGGCCTAATATTCAAATCAGAAAGATTTTATAGATCTGTCCGAGGTTTTTGAGCAATGATCGGCAAAGAGAGATCACTTTTGAAGTGGTGGAGATCTTTTTGAAGACTTTGAGTAGTGGCTGACTGTCTGCAAAAATTCAAATAATTCCAATAAGGCCTTGAAGATGGCTATTACCTTCGTAGAGAAGATATTTAAATAATGCGGAAGACCCAAGCTGAGGGTTTTCGCACAATACAACAACCACTATTCTAGCAGCTAAATTGGAATCTTATTCATCCAGCTCGACTCTTACTTGCCTAAACATATTCTCAGCAATATTTCGTACTATTAACTTTACTAATTCTCTACATAAATTGACTCTAAAAAATCTACCATTAACTTTGCTTACGACTGTCAGCTCAAACTCATTGTCCAAAAATATTGCATGCAATAAATTTTACTAATTCTCTGTACACGTTGACTTTGACTCAGAAAAATTGCCCATTAACTCGGCTCACGGCTCTCAGTCGGAAGCGGATTTTTATCACATTTAAATACTGGACATTTGTCATTGCTACTGCCAGCACTTGGCCACTGTAATAATTTCAGAATTTACTGCAAAGCTAATGCAACATTAATTTCTGATTCATTCATTTGAATGCCTAAAAATGTTGGCGCGTGGCAATGCCTCGCTCGGCCGGCAACTAATTGTCGGCACAATCCTTTTACTATTTCTGGCAACACCAAACAACAACAATGCCAGCACTTGGTGTTGTATTCAATTGTTGTGTTTTTATTGAATGGACCACAGTTAGAAACAGAAGCGAGCGGCGTGGCGACTGTGCGTGCGCGTGCACTAATTTAATTGCCGCATAAGTCACGCCAGGCAAACACAAACACACTCACTCACGCAAACGTTCACTCACTCAGTCATTCACTCTCTTTGTTACTTGCATTCAGTGACGCTTTTGCGT
The DNA here is from genome assembly GCA_963668005.1 of Melieria crassipennis. NCBI lineage: Eukaryota > Metazoa > Arthropoda > Insecta > Diptera > Ulidiidae > Melieria > Melieria crassipennis. The sequence goes on along the minus strand of OY764961.1, from coordinate 60,562,099 downwards.
GCGAAGCGCTAAAAATTAATTGCCCGCAAGTGGCAAGTTGGCGACGTTCTTCTTAAACTTGCAGCCTATGACGTACGAAGAAATATGCCAGGAAATGAAAAACAAAACAAACATTGTTATATATAAAAGCCTAACGCAGATACAAATATAACTCAAACCAGAAAAGGGGTGCATTTAAAAATAGAAAATAACAGAAATAACCACAGTGCACAGCATTGGCTGACCCGCGACTTAACTTGGCCGCTTTTGCGTTACGCCCACGCGCGCTATTCGCTTTTCGCAATGCGCTGAGCCACAGCACGCTCGGCCAACCAAATGCAAAAGTCATTTGAAAATTGCTTTATTCGCAGCCAAGCAACCATGCAAATTTGCTTAGAACAACATAAAAGCAAATTGCAGCAGTTGAAAACAAGAAATTGCCAACTTGATTAAAAAGTACAAAGAGTAGAGGTCGGTTTCGAGGGAGCAGGGAGGACGGCAACAACGAGCGTGAAGCGTCAGAAGAACGTCAGTTGATTTTCATTTAATTTAAATGCAAATTAAATGCCAGTCGACAACGTGTCGCTGACTTTTGTATTCATGAAATTGTTGAAATTGCGTTGGTAAAACGAAAAAAATGAAAACAAAAAAAAACGATGTAAAAATGTGGAAATCTACCTGGCGTCGGTGATGTTGTGTGGTAAAACAAAATAAAACACCAAAAAGTGTTGGCAGCCCTACAGGAAGAAGGAAGAGAAGAGAGCAGGTGGCGGCGCACAATTGCATTTCAATTGTTTGTGTTGCTACCAATGGCCACCGAGTTGAGTTGAGTGGAGTTGTGCGCTGTGGCGCCTGAATGTATGCAATGGTTCACAAAAATGTCAAGTGGCACAAACCGGAAGATTTTTGTGGAATTAAGAGGCCTTTTTGAATGCTGCTGTTTTAAGGCGTTTTTAGTAAACGAAATTAATTAAATTAGTAAATTTAAAATAAAATTGATTAAAGGCAGCAAAGAGGACACAGAAGAAAGAAAGAAACAAGTTGAGGAAGCCCTGTCATCAGTTGGTTTGACCAACTGAAGAAGACGCCTGGTAACGGGTTGTTATGACCAGTTAATAGCAACAACAAAGTCTAAGTATTTTATAAAAAAAAAAATCCTAAAATTTTAAAACTCAGCTCAACTTTAAAATCATCAAACAAACAGCGTGAATATATCGAACTTAACAAATCAATTAGAATTAGCAATTAGAAAACTTGTATATATATATCTTTGTTTTAAATCTTAACACTCAGTTCAGTCAATGCGCCTTAAGGTATGCTATGAAAGGTGAGACAATTTAATATTTTTGAAGTAATTGACTTAATTCTTTGGTTTTCAAACAGCTCTGCAGATATCATAAACAAAACAAATTTCATTAATCTCAAGCTAAAAATTGCTTAACCCTTTCAGTACTTTAATGCTCATATGACAACATGAGAGTTTTTGGATACCTGAACTCTGTATGGCTCCAGGAATCAAATTATTTTTTGGTTCTAAGAATAGTTTGAATTATTTGGAATAATAGAGGTAACCTTTTGCCAGCTGACTCGTACAATAAAGCAACGAAAAGGGGAGGTTAATGGGGTTTCGACAATACAATTTGACTTTTGCTTCATAGAATCCCAAAAGTTAATAAACCCCACAGCTAGGATGGTATGGGAAACGCCCTCTGGTGGCGAAATTCTGTACCTTAATTAATTTTGTATTTTTTTTACTAAAGAATGTTGCCGATCGCTGAATAAATCATTCAAATCGACTCAGTAGTTTCCGAGATACAATGGAAGACGCCCTCTGGTGGCGAAATTCTGTATTTTAATTAATTTTGTATTTTTTATACTAAAGAATATTGCCGATCACTGAATAAATCATTCAAATCGACTTAGTAGTTTCCAAGATACAATGGGAGATGCCCTCTGGTGGCGAAATTCTGAACTTTAATTAATTTTGTATTTTTTATACTAAAGAATGTTGGCGATCGCTGAATAAATCATTCAAATCGACTCAGTAGTGTCCAAGATACAATGGGAGATGCCCTCTGCTGGCGAAATTCTGTACTTTAATTAATTTCGTATTTTTTATACTAAAGAATGTTGCCGATCGCTGAATAAATCATTCAAATCGACTCAGTAGTTGCCGAGATATAAGGTTTCTTCGATTACTTCGAACTACTACATTTGCGATTGGGAACCCAATTCCATAGAAAATGGCAAATTTTGAATGGCAGCTTGAAGATAGCTTGGAGATAGCGAATAGGTTTGTTTGGAAGAAACATTCGGAAGAGAAAATAAATGAGTGTCGGTCATACATTTGATACATCTGGAGCCAACCTGGGAACAGTTGGAAGCTATTTTATAAAAACGAGAATTTTTTTGAGAGCCGCATTAAGGGTTGGAGATTGGGTAAAAATATGTTTGAAACAAATTTCAGTAAGGAAGAAAGTTCAATAAGGAAAACTAATGAGGTTCAGTTATAGACTTTAACCCTCTCAGAGCACTCGAGCATTCTAGCCCCACAATTTTTGGGCTCATCTACTTTTTCACCAAACCGCAAAAAATGAAATGTTCTTCAGCATCGAGAACCCACTAAATAATGTCCACTGTGCATGTGTTTAGTGATCTTCATTCTCGCCTTCACTGAGCTCACTAAGTAAAAAAGTGTACAGACCTTCTTAAAAACTTCATTGAAATTAAAAAAAAATAATTCCCATGCTTTTTCTTCAACTTGTCTTCTTGTTGTTTATTGCACACGAATGCACTTTTTCAATTTTCCCAGCATGCGTGTTGAACAAAAATTAAATACTTAGAGAATTTTCATCATTGCTGTTTTTGTTGTTGTTGTTGTAGTTGCACACAGTTGTGGCGCACATTTGATGTATATTGCTTTGATTTTGCACGTGGCGGTCGTTAAGTGCAGCAACGCGTTTACTGCTCTTACAGCTTCTCTCTCGCACTCAGTATTGCTTACACACTCGTTAAACACACACACACAGACGTAGAGACACACAGACACAAATACTCGCTCGCCAAGTTTTCCTCGCCAAGTTTTTACAGCAACGCCACTACATCAACTATGACCACTGTAGTTGCTGCTGCTGTTTTTCATTGCTGTTGCTTCTGCTGCAATAACAACAGCAACAAGATTAATATCCTTGTTGTTGTTATTATTATGCCATGACACATTATTTTTCTTTTGCAAAAATTTAGCAGCAGCTGCCGCCAATATTGCAAACGTTGCGTGTGTTTGCTCAAACTACGAGCCACTGAAAATGTCTGTACGCTAGTTTGTGTGTGTGTGTGTGTGAGGTTTTTGTGCTTGACATATGTTGTAGTGGTGCTGAGGCTGGTTATAATGGAGTCAAGCATTTAATGGCGGTTGTACACTGCGGCAGTCTCACTCAATGCGTTGCAGCCGCCGCTAATTTGGCTTAGAATCAACTTTTCTTATTTTTCTTGAATTCTATATGTTTTTTTATTTCTTTTCTGCTACGCTGCCGGGCACTGATTGGCATGAAAGAAGCAAAAACGAATGGCTTAAAAATAAAATTGCCAATATTGCGGTGCAATGTAAGCAATAATATTGACTTTTAAAAGCATATAAACAAAAAATATTGCATGCGAGATGTATTTGACAAGAAGTGGTGAGTAATTTTTGTTAAAGCAAGAATGCTTAAGATTTCAAAGTTGATTCTTATAAGCTTAGTTATGGCTGTTGTTAGGACAATAGAAGTTGAGCAAATTTTAAGAGCAGAAATTTTATGAATAAGAAAAGTTGCTGGAAATTGAAGAAGTGAAATTTAGTATTCAACATAGATTCAAAAATTGAACACATTGGAGAGCAAAATAAAGTTTCATATGTATGACAAAAAGTGCACCAGTTAGATTTTGGTGCTCTCACGAAAGGAATTGAAGGACCGTTCTGGAATTACAAACGAGTCACTGCCTGGTGGAAGCCCACTCTCACAGGCTGAGCCTCATTGACATTGATATGAGCACAATGTGAGGAAAACAGGTCGTCTGTGCCTCTGTACTGGGCTCTCAAGACTCAAATGGGCTCACTCTGTTTACACTGGAGGCACTGGAAGTATCATGCAAACTAAAGGACCAATAACTGTCGCCTACAAAGGTTCTTATATTTATAGATCTTTGTATCTACTATACTGAGACCAGTTATCTGGTAATGCTTAGAACCCAAACAGAGTCTCGGCGAGACCTTAAAGCCAGCCAGTTTACTCTAACCAAACCTAAGCAGAACTTAATTCAAGAATTAATTAAAATTACACAAAGATGAGCTACGAGAAAGCTTGAACTTAAATTGACATCTTACTTGAGGCTTTTCAAATTCTGACAAATTACCAAATCCTGACACAAATCAAGTCACATTATAAACTCTCAGCCTATAAAAAGTCAAAGGCAATTTTGTATTTTTTTCTCACTTCAATTCAATTCCAACGCCCTAAACAATAAAAAAAAGCATTACCTTCACTTCTTCTTTCTCAATAAATGTTTTTATCAGCTCTCAAATGAACAGACATAGAAGTGCTCAAGTGTTCAGCTCAATCGAAATTTCTTTGCACATTCATTTTTTATCATATAAACAACAACAACAACGAACCCCATAAACTTTACGACAAACCTTAAAAATTACTCAATTGTTAAGGGTAACAAAAAATAAACAACGAAAAAAATGTGTACATAAGAGGAATGCAACATTTTTATAGTATGCAATAAATGCCATAAAAATGACTGGTACTGAGTGATTGTAACATTTCTCGCATTGTTTTTGTTGTTGTTGATTGTGCAAATTTCAGCACGATTTGAGGCAAGTTTGTTGTTATTGTTTCTTGGTTTGACAACAAATGTCTTAATTATTTTAAAATTAAAATTTTTTAAAAATTTAAAAATTATTATTAATTAAATTAAAAATTATTAAAATTTATTATTCATTTGACAGCAAATGTCTTTGTCTCACTGTTCAGGAAATATACAACAACAATTGTAAGCAAATTAAAAATGCTGCAATTGCACAAAATGCAATGCTGAAACCTTTCAAATATAATTTTTGTTTTTTTTGGCTTGGCAACTAAATCTCATAAAAAGTTGAAAACTGAAAATCCCAGTGCCAAACTATTTGAACAAGAAAAAACTATTAAAAAAATTCATTTTTTTGCAAACAGCCATAAATAAAAGTCAAGAAGTATTTCAAGTGTTGAAAACTTGAGAGCTTATGCCGCCCATAAGTATGCTACAAAAATTGCTGCATGCGCACAAATACTTGAAAAGCACACAAAATGGGCACAAAGTGGTTGGAATTTTTGGAAGCAACACGAAATAATAAGAAAATCGTTAATATGCAATAACAATTGGAGAATAATGAGAAAATGAAGGGAGCGATGAATAAGAATAAGATGAATAAGAAAATGCGTGGAAATGTGAACTAAAACAAAGAAAAGGAAGTTCAAGAGGAAGGAAGAGCAAAACAGGTTCTACTGCGCGTAAAATTTTGTCAACCTTAAACTTTTGTCATCCCAGAGAACTTTTCTCACTAAAACTGGACCAGATGAGAAACGTAATTACTGTTCTGCCGTGTCTCATTGGCACCCACGCAGGTTTACTTTCTAATCACTTTTATGAAAGCTGTATGGACAAGAGAGGGGTAGACCCCAAGAAAAATTTGGCCAACCTTAAACTTTTGTCAGCCTAAAGAACTTTTCTCACTAAAACTGGACCAGATGAGAAACGTGATTAGTGTTCTGACGTGTCTAAGTATGATTGGCACCCACGCAAAAAGGTGAGGTTTGCTTTCAAGCGACCTTTGTCGAAGCGCACTTCACCATCCATGACAGAAAGAAGATGGATCTAATTACTTCTTCTTCCACAATCTATGGAATCTAATTGACAGAATAATTTTTAGTCTACTACGCTAAAGCTGAAGCGAAAGATAAAAAGAAGAACAGGCAAAGATAATGAAAACAGAACAAAAAAATAGATCAAGAAAAATGTTGGTACATTTGGTACAAAAATAAATAAATAAATGAATAAATAAATAAATTAATAAATAAAACGCCAAGATTTTTAGAAAATATAAATATTTGTTGAATTTTAGTATTTAGAAAAGATTGCAAAAAAAACAATGAAGTAAGAAAATGTATTGAAATGTTTGGAGTCATGGACTGAAATTGAATACTGAATGCATTTATCATCTTTCAGAGAGAATAAAGAGTAGAAAAATATTTACAAAGGACAAACAAGTAACTGAAAGCAAAGACTGTCCGCCGAAAAAAACAGTAAAAGACCAGTGCCGCAGGCTGACAAAAGACGTAAAAAGTTGTACAGGAAATGTGAGATCCAGAATTTCATAGAAACACAAAATTGAAAAATAAAACAGGACCGAGAAAATCAGCATGGAGCGTCGACTATATCCGACAAGCAATAATTGAAAGAAACGAAACTTGTGTTGGCAACTGAAAAACTTGCAACCTCAAAGCGGTGCAACGTTCGCTGGTGCCAGAGCTGAAGTGAAAAACTTTTACCAACTTGCAGTGAAATGCAAAAGATGAAAGAATGCCAAAGCGACATTTGCCAAGAGCAATCGAAATTTGCAATTGCACATTTATTTATTTTTTTCGTAATAAATTTTACAACTGCAGCCTTTTTCTGACAGCTTCCACGCGGCTAACCTTAGGCCCACTTAAGACGCCGCCTTTAACCTTAACCCTCCTATGGCCTACAGAGACAGCAGCTCACACTTCTCTCTGTTACTTTTATCTTTTGGCATTTTTGCATTGGTTGAAAAAAAAAATGAAAAATTCTTACTAATTCTATGAAAAAGTTTCGGCTGCATCTTCTCAATGCATCCATTCTGTCTGCTTACTCACTAACTGCGCATCTCTGAAACTTCTCATTGCAGCCTAAAGAATTGCAGTGCGTTTGCAGTTTGTTTCCCTTTGCTTTTCATGCCATTTTCATTTTTCACTCAACTTTTCCACTGCCTTACGTTCACCTCGTCTTCAGTTTCTTCTACTTCAACTTTCTCTTCTGACTCTTCCATTTGCTGTGCTCTACTCTACAACAACAGCAAATAAACTTCTGTGCTTTATTGCATTGAAACTGTTAAAGTTCTGCCACATGAAATTTTTTAAATTCATGTTCAAGTTCCCGTTGCCGCTCTGCACAGCTTTTGGCGTTCGCAGTTGTCTGGCGTTCAGTTGCCTCAAGTTTCCTGTTTCACAACGTTTTCCTGTTTTTTCCCCACAATTTTTTCATTTTTCGTTTCCTTGTTAAAATTGTTGTTGTACTTCGTCCAGTCATTTCTGCCGGGTATATCCGCCGAGGTGCGTTTCTCAGCAGTCGTCGTGCTAAAGGTTAAAAAAATGTTTGTTTATGGGCATTGCGTGTGGCCGAAAACTTTTGTCGTATTTCATTGAGCGCAGCTAATCTTTTGCTCTTATATTTCTTTTTAGTTTAGCTCGTTTTGTTTCTTATACTTTTTAATTCTTCATTGCCTTATTTGCTGTTGTTGTTGTTGTTTGTATTTCAGTTGTTGTTGTTGCAGTTTTTGTATGTCTAACTTATGTATGCCCACAAATTGTGGCCAAGTGAATAGTTAAAGCTGCTCCAACACACTCAACTGAGCACTTTTGTGCACCTCACACAACGCACTTTTGGTACTTATACGCACTGTTGGGCCAATGCTGCATGCAGGTAAAGAGTTTGTTGAAGTAACGCTTAGGTAAGCCACAACGCCTAGATTTATGCAACAAACTTTTAATGCGAGCAATAACAAAACAACTAATAAACTTGAGAAAAGTCTGAGAAAACGTGGAGGTAACAAAAGTCGCTAGCGAACTCGAAATCAGAATAGAGGTCAAAGTCGGAAAGGATTCAATAGATGGTGTCGTAGAGAAAACTAGGAGCCCAAAGCTCTCTGAAGAAGTCTGAAAAAGTTCTTATAAGAATTCTTATAAGAACTTTAAATATAAAAACCGAAGGCTAGCTCCAAAAAGGAATGAGAATCAGAGTCGAAAGATTTCAGAAGATGATGTTGAAGAGGCCTGAATTTGAAGGCCTCTTTAGTCCATGTAATAGAACTAGAAATCTAAGAAAGAAAGAGACAGTTTCAAACAGAAATTTAGAATTCGTAGGGAACGCATTGCACAAACCATCAGAGAAACTTTTAAAGGGACTTGAACAGGAGCTAAAAAGCTGGGTGTTCTAAGATCTATTTAACTGATCTGAAAAGAGAAACACAAAAAATGTCGATGAGGCAATAAAGTAAAGGAATATTGAACGAAAAGACTCAAGAAAGGTGTTTAGAATTTGTACGGAGCGCATTGCTCAAAACATTTGAGGGACTTTGAAATGTATTTAAAGAAAAACGAATTGAAAGAATATGCTGGACATTATTTGATAACAGTGTGGAATTGCCAAGAGCTAAACGAAAAATATAATGAATGCCTTAAATATCCAAAATTGTTCTAATTTTTCTACTTTTATATATTATATCGAGAGCTTTCTTTTGTACGGTGACTTATAGTGAAATTTTGGTTTCAACATTTTTCCCATACACACTAACTCTCAAAAATCAAGTTTTGTAGGAGATTTTAGTACCAATTTTGATTAAGTACGAAATAAACACTTAAACACATTTTCAGATTTGGCTTAATTCTGGCGTTGAATTTAATTTCTGAGCTTTGATGTATTCATATACCTATAGTAGAATTGTATGGCGAATATTTTCGCGGTACATTTTGTCCTTAAAAAGTCCTGTTTTACAGGACATTTTTGGCATTTTAGAAAAAAGGGTCAAATTGACCCATACAAATAGGAGCTACAGGGTTAAAATGCTCCACAAAAATGTTTTTTGTAGTATTTTACATCAAATTGCTGAACACATGACATACCTAAAATGTAAGGTTCCATGGTTTTCGTATGCCGATTCACCATAAGAATGTGCAAAAAAGGGAAAACTTTGACCCCCCTAAAAAAAATTCAGACGTAAACTTTCAAAACGCCGATACACGTATATTTTTTTCCCCCCTCTACCAGAATCCGTTGTCAGAACTTTGTTATTTAAAAAAAATTTTGATTTTGTTGTGCAGTTTAATTGATCTGAAAACACTTAAGGGGGGTTTCTACCTTGTGCGGTAAAAAAAATCGATTTTTTTTTTCATGCATTTTTGGATTAATACATGATTGTAGAATACGCTCCCAAAATTTGAAGTTGAAATCTTTCGAATTACGGAAGCAATTTATAGAAACAGGTAGCGGTGTCGAGCGCGCCGACCTGCTGAAGCAAAACTTTGAACGCGTTTTTCTCAAAACTACATTTTTTGACCTGGCGGAAGTGATTTAGGCCACACGAGTTGAGCAATAGCTACGAAATTTTAAACAGTCATTTATCAAGGTCTTAGCTATGGCACGAACTAGGATCTTCAAGAAATAATAATTTTTTCTCATTAAAAATAGAAATTTGTATTAAAAAAAGTAGGTAAAAATTGAGTTTTTTAGTCAAAATCGCATATATCCTTCATTTTTCATTTGTTTTTTAAAATCCTAGTTCCTGCCATAGACAAAAGGATACAGAATAAGAAAAAATTTCATTTTTGTGTTTCAAGTCATCTCAAACAGCGGCAGGACTTCCGCGAGTAAGGAAGTCCTGCCGCCATTGCTCGATGGCCCCCTCCCCCCCTTTGCATATTTTATCTTGAAACTTTTTTTACTTGTACAATAAACATATACCTACATCTGAAGAAATTTTCCAGTGTTTATCTTAAAAACCTTCCTATTAAAAATGTTTCAAAAAACATGTTTTCTCGGCCGCACAAGGTAGAAACCTGCCTTAATCTATGCTAATGTCAAGGAAAGCCCTCGAAGAGACACAGAAGATGTCAATAGATTTGGAATTGATTGTTAGAGGATATTAAAGGCAAAGACTGAAGCAGAGTGTTTGGAATTTGTACGGAAAACATTACACAAACCCTGAGTGGATGTTTTGCAGCGAATTGAAATGAACTAAATCAGTAGCAAAGCAAAGTACTAAGACCTCAGAACTGATCTGAAAATATTTAATCGATGCTAACGTCGAAGAAGCCGTTGAAGGAGACACACAGAAGATGTCGATGAGACAGTGAAATGAAAGGTAAATTAAATATTGAAGGAAGACTGAGTTTTAGAATTGTAGGAAACGCAAAAGGAACTGTTAAAAAGAACTGAGAGGGACAGAATTATAAGCTGAATTTTCTAAGATCTTAGAACTGATCTGAAAAGACTTAATCAATGCTTAAATCGAAGAAGCCGTTGAAGAAGAGAAGCAGAAGATGTTGATGAGACTGTGGATAAGATGGTAAGGATTATATTGAAGGGAAGGACACGATGTTAAGGTATTTAAATAAATGGTTAGTTAAAAAAAAAATTGTTGAGTTAAAAGACTCAAAATTGATGTCAAAGTTGGGAAGCAAGTGTTATGAGGTCCTGGCTTTGGTTTGTAAAGAAGAAGTCAATACAAATGTCAAAATAGTAACTGGGCAGAGGACAGGGAAATAATCAACAAGAAAACCATTCCAAAAAGAACAAATTCTGCGAAAAAAAGGGTGGTTCAAGAAACAATAAATATACATGAAGGCGAAGTAGAAATGAAAAATGTTGCTGGAAAATCAAAAAATTAGATATACAATAAATTAAAAAGTGAAAAAGATGCCTTGAGAAGTGAAGTGGCAGTAAGTATTAAGACTTGACAAAAGACAACACTGATGTTTGAAAATCGAAAGACAAAACTGATGTTTGAAAATAAAAAAAAAAAAAAAAAGAACACATATAAAAAAACAAAAACAAAAATAGTGAACTAGCAGTGAAATGCAAAATATGATAGAATGCAAAAGTGATATTTGTCAAAAGCAATCAAAATTTGCAATTGCACATTTATTTGTTTTCTTAACACATTTTGTAAGAGCAGCCTTTTTCTGAAAAAAGATATAAAAAAGGACCATAGTAAACTATGAGAAAAAGTAGTTAAAAATTCTCTTAAAGAAAATACAAAATTCAGCGACATTGATGTAATTGTTGAGCTCTAAAGCGCTGCAAAATCCATTCTCGTCTGTTTGACCCAAATTTCCCGCCCGAAAATATACAACACGCTTAACAACAAACAATTTGCGCTCATTTGGCGCACAAAACTGTTGTATAAACATTTTCATTTTGTTATGCACAAATATTTGCATTGCAAAAATGTCAAACAATTGCAAAGGAACAACAAATTGTAATGCATACTTATACATTTAGGCAAAAGTCATAAATGCACACACATTAATGCGACATTCAGTTGTGGCCATAAATGTTGACAAACTGTCACAGCAGTTAGTACACACAAACACACACACACAGCCATACATTAATTACAACAATGTTGACACTATAAAACTGTATTCGCATTTGATTTGCACGCCAAAAAGTATGCAAGAGAAATGTGCAAATGCGCGTTGGGCCAGTGGCGGTTTGTCGGTTCGTTGCTTGCATACGACAAGCGTTGCCACCAACGACCGCATATTAATGTCATCGTCGGCATCAACGTCGACAGCATTGTCGGCAATAACAGCAACGTTGCTGGCGGCAACAATCAGCACCGAAGCGAAAAACGCAGCGGCCAACGGAAGAGAACGAAAAAGCGACGCACATAAAAGTCAAACCCTGTTGCCCACATTTCGAACGCAGCTTCCGCTCCACATTTGGCAAACAATTTTGCAATGCTGTCTGCCATTTGACGGTGTCGGCACCGACACAAACGCAGCAGGAGTGAATTGTGCGAGTGAGTGGTGCGAGTGTGTGCGCTACAATGGACCGAAGCGTTGGAAGCGCACAATACGCTGGCACCACAAGTGCGGCGTGCGTCCAGTGTGGCAATCAATCACAAAGTGAAGTGAAAAAATTGGATTGCCTATGGTGAAGGGGAAGCGAAAGCAGCAGGAGCGCACCTAATGACAGATAAAACTTTACGTTGCTCGATGCGTCACTCCAACCAATTCAATAGACAGACATTAATAAATTAGTCCTGCATTGTAAGTTATACGCCCCCATGGAACGAACGGAGAGGCCGATATGTGGGTTTATAAGGAATATTTATGGGATACCAATAAAGGCGTAAAATATCGTTTCAATATTTTTGATGTGATTCTTTGATATTATGGCATTATGATCAGACGATTCACAGTACCCAAGGATATTCATAAATTTTGTGTTGTAAATATTTGTAAGTCAAATTGTGTGCGCCGCTGCTCCACCAATCAACATGACAACAGCATTTTACTACCCACACTGGCGCCAATCATTTCACTTAAAATATGCGCGCAGTTAATTTTAATGCGCACATTTTTGGCTTCACGACAGATATGTTTGCTGGTTTTAGGCAGAAAACGCTCCGCCCCGGTTGCTGAATTGATGTACTCTTCTCACTCACTCAGTCAGTCAGTCAGCACACCACCGCTCGCAATTGGTTCATCAACATGCCAAGCTGTGGCCAACTATTTGTCTGCCTGTCTGTCTGTTTGGACTATTCCACAGACGCATCAGTACAAAAGGTTAAAGTGCCGCACACCATCGAATGGCAACTTTGCTTCATCACTTAACGCTCTGATTTGGTTTGATGATTTCGAATTAGTAGTTGTTATTGTTGTTGGTTTTCATCGCCATTATCTGCTTGTCAACTGAACGTAATTGGACATTTTATGTGCTCATTAATGAAGCGGATTTTTGGAACCATTTGTGAAGCATTATTTTCGAAAAATATTTCAGCACTAACTAAACACATCTTGAATTACGTACACACTGCTTAGTTGTCCTTAATAGTGCTGCATACCGAAATGTCGGCTATTTTTCCACTAAAATGGCTTGCAATTAACCGCTCTGCCAGCAGCTCATTATCGCTTAAGCGATAAATTTGTAAATGGTTTATTAGACTAGTAATGTGGTGCATTGACGGATTGTTGAGTGTTGAACACCATTTAGGCATTAAGCGAGACGTTATTATGGTTTGAAGCATTAGATGGGCACTCAATGAATGTTAATTGTCGCTTAAGCGATAAATTTTATTGGTAGTTCAAAGCAAGAGCTTTTTATATGGAAGTCGAAGCCACAGTGGACAAATACTTTAGTTAAACTTTTATGTTCTACTTTGCACAGAATTTGAACTATTTAGCCATAAAAAACAAGATTATCGCTTAAGCGAAACATTTTTGTAAAATTTTTGCTCATAACATGTGCAATAAATGTAAAATTTTTTTTAAAAATCTTTATAAATGCCTTAAAACTAATCAAAAAACATTTTATAACTAATGAGATACATAACTTTTATAATAAAATTGCGTTTCTCGCTTAAGCGAAAATTTTTGGTAAAATTACTAAATTTCTTAAAATTAAAAAAACAAACAAATAAATTATAAACAATAAAATATTTAACTTTTATTATAAAAATATATTTAACGCTTAAGCGAAAAATGTTTGCTTAGTTTCTGTTCATAATTCGTGCAATGTATGCAAAATTTGGCCACGAATGCTTTATAAATGCGTTGAAGATAATAGAAAAAATGTTATAAATAATAAAATATTTAACTTTTATAATAAAAATGTGTTATAAATAATAAAAGACTGAATTTTTATAATACAACTTTTATAACACTATTATTATAAATGCCTCGAAAATAATCCAAACAAATATTATAAATAATAATATACTTAACATTTATAATAAAAATATATTTATCGCTTAAGCCAAAATTTTTTGTTTCATTTTCGTTCACAACACGTGCAGTCAATGCAAAAATTGTCCACGAAATCTTTACAAATGCCTTAAAACTAATCAAAAAAAATTTTATAACTATGAAATACATAACTTTTATAATAAAATTGTGTTTCTCGCTTAAGCGAAAATTTTTGGTCAAATTTATGCACTTAAAACGTGCAACGAATGCAGAATATGGGCACCAAATCTTTAAAAAGGCCTCAAAAATAATCCCAAAAAAATTCGAATAAATGAAATACAAAATTTTTTTTTAATAAAAATTTCTCTATCCCTTAAGTGAAAATTTTGGGTTAAATTTCTGTTCATAACATATGCAGTGAGTGCAAAAATTGGCCACAAATTCTTTATAAATACCTTGAAAATGATCAAAATAAATTAAAAAAATTTTTAAAGAATTAACTTTTATAATAAAAATGTGTTTATCGCTTAAACGATAATCTTGCTGCTTATATGAGGAAAACATTTCTTTTTGTTTAATGTAATAAATTAAGTTTGAATTCTAATTTTTGACTAAAGTTGTTAGCTTACAACAAACGAAAAAATCGTTTAAACAATAAATTCAAAATTCGAAAAATTAAAAACAGGAAAATTGTATATTAAATTACATTTATTAAATGAAATTCATGAATTTAAATTTGCAATCCTTTTACTAACACTTCATGAAGATTCTATTTAGTCCTCCAAAGCCAACGAAAATACCACAAATTGTGTCCAAACTCAACTTGAAAATTGCTTCAAACTCCAACAAAAATGTTTCCATGATAAATATTATTTTCGGTCTCCCAACACGCATTGCATCTAAAACGTTTATATAAACAATTTACAATAAAAAAAAACACAACTCTTCATGCAGCTCAATGTATCAAAATCCGTGCAATTGCTCTGCATATTTTTCTCCTTTCACGATTTATGCTCAACGCCAAACATGTATTTAAAGGCAGTAAGCTGCAATCTGCCAGTGCGCCTTGAAATATGCAAAGAGTCTTAAAGTATTATATACTTGCTGCATTAGCATTACAAGCAGTTGATGTACAAAATGTGTGTTTTGTTGTTGCATTGCAACCATCAACACTTGAGTGCACATTGGCAGTCATGACAGCACAAGCACAACAACAACAAAAATAACAATGAGGTGTAGTGTAACGCAACAGCTTTAACAACTAATAAAAACAACAAAAACAAAACAAATCTAGTTATTTGTTTCTTTCGGCAAATTAATAATGAATGAGCGAAAAGTTTTTGCGCTCTCACGAAAATATCTTTTTTTCTCGTCGCCCATTTTTGTTTGGCAAACGAAGCAAAGTGTGTATGCATAAAATGCTCTCGACAAATTTTATTGCAATTTTCCATGCAACAGTATTAAGTTTTACCAGATGCCGGCTGAAGTGCAGTGAAGCTGAGCGAAAAAGTTTTTGTGTGAATATTTTTAGTTTTTTTTATTTTCGTTTTTTTTTGTAATCAGAGAATCTTTCTGTATAAATAAATAATAGAATATGGAGGAAATTATAGTGAAATATTTCTGTGATTTTCAAAAATCTGCTCAAGGCTCCATTAGCTCAAATTTTATCGGCTAATCAGTCCAATTGTAAACCTTAAACTATTGCAGACAGCATAAAGCCTAAAAGTATGCCATCAGAAGAATTAAACTTTTAACTGTTTCGGATCTACAGTTTCTAATGAACTCTTAGACGCTTTAAGCCTTTTTTGTAATATGCTTTTAGGCGGAATCAGTTAAATATTTAAATTCTTTGTGATTTCCCAAAACCGGCAAAACTCAATAAGTTCGAATTTCATCGAATAGTCAGCCCAACTGCAGACAGCATTAAGCCTAAGACTGTGCGATCAAAAGCATTAATCTGTTACCTGTATGGTTCCCATAGTTCCCACAGTTTTAAATGAACTTATAGATGCTTCAAACCATCTTTATAGTAAAAATAAAAAATCGTAAAAATCCAACTTTATTCATTCGTCCCTTCACAATGCATAAGTATTTATTTATTTTTTTTATATTCAAAAATACTACGAAATATTACTATACGAAAATTCGTTCAAATATATAGAAATTTAAAAAAGTAATAATTTGTTTTTAAGTCTGAATTTCTGCTTTTCAATAATTGAAATCAACTCTTTTGACCCACGTTTTCTCTCTCTCCAAATCACCACTGCCAAAGCGAAATTCACTGGAAACAATTAATCCAGTTGCAGCGAGTAAAAATAGTTTAATTAACATGCATTAGTAAGCCAAGTTAAATTAGTTTACAGAACGAGACTAACCAAACGCAATTAACACCTACAACAAATACATTTAAACGCTCGACCGGCCTTCGCGCAACAACAACACTAACCTCCCCTGACCTGCGGAAACATCTCTGTCTTTCTCCAATGATATTTCCATCTCGCTTTCCAGCCATTGACTGTTTGTATTTGTGTTAACGTAATAAACAAATTTTACTATAACTGTTGTTGTACAGGCGAAACAACAACAAACAATAAGCACAAATTTGTATATATGGAACAACAATAAAAACATCAATGTTACTTTATTCACAAATCATATTAATTTTTAATATAAAATTAACGAAAATGTGCAAATGAAGTGTTGGCGTTTTGTTTTCGTTTCAATGGCCAAAAGAAATAAATAGTTCACTTTGTGTCCAATGCTGTCAGGTTGATTTTTAAAAATAAATTTTAAATTTTAATGTTACTTAACAATGTTTTTAACAAAAGCAAGAGCACAAGTATGACTTTAAAAAATGATTTTAGAAAATTTTTATTTAAAAAAAATTTTTTTTTTATTTTGTTAAAAATTCAAAACATTTTTTTATTTTTTTTTAATTTAAAAAAAATAAAAAAAATTTTTTTTAAATCCTGATAAAAAATTAAAAAATTCTTTTTTTTTAATTATTTAATGGCATTTTGTGTGATTTATTAGCTTCGTCGTGCCATACTCTCTCGCGCTCTCTCTCTCTCTGTGTCACGTTTATATTTTTTACTGACTTGCCTTGTCATAATTTGTCTTTAACCAAGCAGTCAGTTGGCCAATAAAGATTTTAACATATTCATAACAAATAAAGCCAACGTCATTCGCCTGCAAATTGTTTCAGCTGACTTTCAGCAATTAACACCTTCGCTTTGTATGGTTCACAGCTGCGCTCAGCTAATGTCCCAACAAACATGTAGTGCTGCCTGCTATTGAATACAAGCTATGATCCACTGTGCACAACGTGCAGCGCGAACAAGAATAATAATTAACAGCTGCACTGAAGCGCTCAAAAGTCGGGTCATTGCTATGCCATCAGGCAATTAAATGGAGCTTTCTGTAAGGC
This sequence comes from Melieria crassipennis, assembly GCA_963668005.1. NCBI lineage: Eukaryota > Metazoa > Arthropoda > Insecta > Diptera > Ulidiidae > Melieria > Melieria crassipennis. Next base: position 60,544,966 of record OY764961.1, on the reverse strand, counting down.
AAAAGATTAGAGGCCAACGATTTTCGTGACTTCAAGGAATGTAAGACGAGGGCAACAACAAAATATTAAACTTGAAAATATTAAACTTAAAGTCATTGTTGATTGTTTGGTGGGAAAACAAAAAGAAAATGTATTTAAACAAGAAATGTATAAACATTTTAAACAAAAGACTAGTGAATTTATTTGGCTTTTGAAAATAATGAATATTTAGAACGAATCGCTCATATCTCCCGTAATAATGTTGTAGCTCCGGAGAAAAAGATGTTCGACCGAGAGCGAGACCATGTCTCCGTTAGAAGGACAGTCTATCTTGGTGTGGCCAAAGAGAAAGCTCGCCTAAGAAGAGTAAAGCCGAAGAAATTCCATTGTTCTGCTTTGGCTTGTAGAAAACTTTTTCACCTGGCCAGTCTGTCAAGCACCAACTTTAAAGACCTCACCCGGTTCCTAAATGCCTCTCTATGGCTATTCACTTCCAGTTGAAAAGTGTTTAGTTCGAGAAAATTTTCATTATTTTAAGAAAACTCGACGAGCCAAAATTGAGTGAACTCCCTAAACTGTCACTCTAACCTAACCAACTTGGAACACCTCATTGAATATAAGTTCGTTTTTCAATCCGACGAACCTGATGATGTTTTATTGGATAATTAGAAGAACACCTCAGTTACTCTCCCAGCTGGTCATTGGACCTTGAGTAAGCACACCAAGAAGTTGAATCTCTCTTTCAATTGCCGCAGCTGACGTTCGCCAGAAGAAAAAGAGAACGTTTGACATCGAATGTATTTGTGTCTTGCTCTGGTCCGGAGAAGACTTTATCACTTGTGGGCTCTTTTTCTAGTGAACCTGGCCAGTCTCTCTGCTACATAAAGGACTCTCAATGGTTTCCCTCTTCTACCCGGGGGACGTTTAGTTAAAAATGTGTCCCTTATTCTAAGATAACACAACGGACCAAGTTGAGCCTTAAGCTAGCACCCTAACCTAATTAACTTAGAACCACTCATCATGGACATAAATTCGTATTTTAAGCTGATGAAACTGATGACTCACTAATTGATCGTTTGGGTCTTCTTTCATGGCTATCAGTTTACTTAAAAACCTGAGTTCGTGATCCAACTGATGATGATGACTCATTGCCAATTAGAAGAACAACAGATTGCAGTCATAAGTTTGCATGACAACTTAAATTTGTGATAAATTTTATGACCATTAAAACCTCATCATGGCTATAGGTTGGTATATGTATATATAAGTCAGATGATAATGATAATTAATTTTAATAAAGGTAAGGACATCCCATCATTACTGCAATTATTCTCATTTGAAACTCTTATTGGAAGACACATATTTGACTCGCACGGCTAAAAAATGGTAATGGCAATTTTTGATCTTATTCCTAATAAGCAAAATCAAAACCTAACCTTATATTCACACATAACCTCAAATCTTAAGCTATTTGTCACCTTGAACATTTTTTTTTGCCATGCTAATAAAGCCTCTAGTGATTTATTTCAATGCATTCATTCAAATGCAAATAAGGCAAAAATTCCAAAAACATTATCCTATACATTTGAAAAATTTGCACAAATATATCTCATGCAATATTTTTTGCACATCAACCGAACTCAACGCAAGCAAATTGACAGTTTTTACACAAAAGCATATAGAATATATGTTTGTGGCAATAAACATTACAAATCTACACTTAATGACAAATTTGCATGTCAACAACAATAGCAACAACAACAACACCAGCACTTGATGCCAAACGCGTTAATGGCGCGAAAACATTTGACATGCGGATTAGCGGCAAGAGCGACTGTGGTGGAAAAGTGAAACGTTGACAAATGGTGGACGTAAATAAAATTAACGACTGGCTAAAAGTTGAACACAAAGGGAAAGAAAAGAGAATGGAGAGTGAGAAAAAGGAGCGAGAGATCAGTACGAACAAGTGTAAAGGAATCAGAAGAGTCAAAAGAAGAGTCAGAAGACGAATCAGCCAGAAAAATGCCAAAAAAATTTGCAAACGTGTGCTTAATTAATACTTTGCTAATTACCAACAACAGCAATACTAACAACAATGATAGATCTTCTTGACGAGACTTGAAATATGGCGAAAGAAAGCCAAATTGCTAGTCTAAAAAAACACACACACATGTAACGCCCACTTACATGTGACTGTGTGCGTGTTTGTTGCGTTTTGTTGCCTCAAGCGTTGATAATTCTCTATAATTTGGTTGAAATTATGCAAATGACTTGACATAAATAAGTTGACTTTTCATTTTTTTGGTGTTTTGTTTTGTTTTTTTTTGTTCGAAAATTTGCAACATTGCATTAATGTCGTTCGCACCGAAAACGTTGATATTATGAAATTATGAAAAATGACAAACGCTTTTCGCTTTATGAAGTGCTTATTTTCCATTTTCCGACACATAACTGACTGCCGGCGGCGTTGCGTTCCTTGTTGCCAGTTGGATGCAGAAGACAAATAAGCAAAGCAAATGTCTGGGCAGGAAAATTGTGTGAAAGCGTTCGCATCAAAATATCAAAAAAAATTTATATATATCAGATAATAAGAAAAATGCATAACTGAAAATATAAAAATCGCTTGCGGTCATATGATGACTTGTTGGTATGTTTGCGCTGTCAAAATATGCGCTCGCGCTGCTTCAACATTCAGCGGTGCGTTTGTGTTAGTGTTGCGTTGTGCTCATTATGGCCATTGGTGGTGTAACGCTTCTCACATTTCTTCACTCTTTGTTACTTGCTTCTATTATGTTCTTTTTGTTTGTGCTGTGGTGAAATTTTGGAAAATTAATTCTTGTAGCAATTTTCTACTTTACATGCAAACAAAGTGCACAATGTTACCGCTGGAGCTCGTAATTTTACTATGAATTTTCTGAAGTCAGGGGCGGATTCAGAAAAATATTTCGGGGGGCGGGTTTCAAAAAGTAATTCTTTAATATTCATGAAATGCCAAAAATGCCTTTTAATTTGAATGTACTTTTAAAGTCGATCCTAATATTTGGGGGGGCGGTTTCAACCCCCCTGAATCCGCCACTGAGTGAGGTCCATAATTTTGCATTTGCATTTTTATTAAGGTTAGCTGAAGCCTTGAATGGAAATGCCTTCAAGTGCAATTGGCCCAAAAGTGAGTGGAACAGTTTAAATTACAAGCATTGGAAAGGAGTTGGACTGAGCGCAAATTGCTGGTAATAAGCGAGAGAAGCACAAATTACAGTTATGCTAATGATTTAAATGAAACACAAAGTTATTTTGAGCCAGAATAAAAGAAGAAGAATTAATTGAAGTCAACCTAAGCCAATACAAAGAGACCAAAATGAATAAAGCCCAAATGAATAGAAAACAACTACGGATTCAGGTTCCATTCTAATCTTGAATCCAACTTTTTACTTAAGTGATGACCTCACACAAGCAAAACTATCATTTACAAAATTTTACCAAATATGTCAACAAAATCAACGAGGACCCTGTCAAATGCAGAAAATAGAATTCACTTTTACCAAACCGTTGTCAGAGTTGCATTGTTGTGGTTTTTAGTTTGCAAATGAAATAAATAAAATATTTACACTCACATTTTTTGGTGCAGCTGAGTTCGTAAGCTATGACATAAAAGCAAAATGCTTTAAATACAATAATTTTATTTTTATTTTATTTACTTTCTCATTTTTTATTCAGTCGAACAAACAGATCTTGCAACAGTATCACACCCAACGCCTGGGGGTATGCTACATAAGTGTACAACAAGCTTACTGTTAAAAACTATTGCATGTACAAATAAACAATTTTTTTTAGAATAAATTATATTTATTAAAAAAATATATAAAAAAATGTATAAAAAAATAAAAATATAAAAAAATATATAAAATTGTTATTATGAATATAAAAATTTATTTAGATTTGTTTAAAACATTTCTTAGTTTGAGGTAAAATGTTGTGGAGAGAAAAATGCGAGAACGCATAAACGTTTAGTCCGATCCATGAAAAGTCTAAAAGTTTTTTCTTAACAGAAGTTCAAAGCATAGTTGAGCAATTGAAACCCAAACAGAGACGGACTGATGTGCAATTTCAAGGAATGTTGAACCAAGGAAACCAAACCGGAAAAGACGAATGGAAAATGTGAGGTAAAATTCTTACTCTCAATTATATAGAAAAAGAATAGAATAGAATGGAAAAACAGACAGAGATGGGCTGATGGAGAGACGTTCAATGGAAAGTTGAACCAATGAAACCAAACCGGTAAAGACAAATGAAAACATGGAGAGAAGCATACAGGGTAGGCCTCCTTTCTGTCGTAAAAACAACGAATAGAACTGAATAGAAAAACAAACAGAGGCAAGCTGACGAAAAGTTTGAAAGAAAGTCAAACTATAGAAAACCACTCCGATAGGCAGTCTGATGGAAAGTTGAGCCAAAGGAACCGAATCTGAAAGAACGCACAGAAATACGGTCAGAAGCCCAAACGACATTCCTCCTTCCAGTTATAAGAACAACGATTATAATTGAATAGAAGCACAGACAAAGACAGACTGATGAACGGTTTGATAGAAAGTCAAACCATAGGAACCAAATCTGAAAGGCAGTTTGATGGAAAGTTGATGCAAAGGAACTGAATCTGAAAGAACGCACAGAAACACAGATGGAAGGCTTTCTTCTAATTATAGAGAAAACAAATATAATTGAATAGAAAAAAGATAGAAACAAACTGATGGGCAGAGAGACGTTCAATGGAAAGTTGAACCAAAGGAACCAAACCAGAAAAGACGAATGGAAACATGGAGAGAAGCACAGACGGCAGGCCTAGTTCCAGTTATAAGAACATCTAATAGAATTGTATAGAAAAACAGACAGAGACACGCTGCTGATTAGTTCAATAGAAACTCAAACCATAGGAACCAAATCTGAAAGGCAGTTTGATGGAAAGTAGAACCAAAGGAATTGAATCTGTAAGAAAGCACAAAAACACGGACAGAGACACAGACGAAAGGCGTTCTTCCAATTATAGAGAAACGAATAAAAAGGCAAAGAGATGACTAGGCAAGTGAACGGAAAATTGTACCAAAGGATCAGGTAAAAAGAAGGATTAGATAGAGAAATAAAGAAAGCCGAGTGGTGAATGGTTTAGTAGAAAGGAAATTGAAAGACCGGGCGAAAAACCGAGTAGAAGGGCTGCTCCCAATTAAAAGTAGAGAGAAAATTAAAGAAGTAGATGGACAAAAAAGTTGATGGACACATGGTCCGAACGATCAAATTAGTAGAAGACGGACCAAAGAATTAATTGAAGGAACGGGTGAAAAAACAAGTAGAAAGTAGACTTAGTCCCAAATAAAATTAGGGAGAAAGATGGATAGTAAGTAAGAAGAATGGATAAAAACGAAGAAACAAATGGACAGTTGTATTAAAAATCTGACTGAAGAATCAGCTAAAAGAGACCACAGGTATTCAGCAGAACAAAGTAAGCTGTGAGAAAACGAATGGGCAATTGGATGAAATGTTTGGCCAAAGAAGAGAAGAAATCAGTGAGTCATACAGAAAGTGGCATAAAGGAATGAGAAGATGAGAGAGCGGTTGTACGGAAAGTTCAACCTAAGATCTATCGGCTAGGCTGGTATGGCCATGCCTGCCGCATGAACTATGAAGCTACGGCGAAAGGTGTTCGATGCAGTAGTTGGAGGTCGACAGCAAAGAGAGAGACCATGTCTCCAGTAAAAAGACAATGTCGAGGAGGCCCTATCATCTCTTGGTGGAACCAACTGTAAAGAAAAAACTTTAGCGGCAGGATGTGACCACGTAACTGGTTGTTAAAGTTAAGTAAATATGTAAGTAAGTGAACGTCTAAAGGATCTCCTTGTGGAAATAGTGAAGGACATCTGAAAGATTGTGAAGACGGAGAAACCGAAAACACCCACTTAAAAATAAATGGAAGGGCGGATCAAAGAAAGAGAAGACAAATAAGTGGTTAGATTGAATGATAAACCAAAGAAACAGATAAAAGGACTCGCGATAGAAGAGCAAACCAGAGGTTGAATGGAAAAGGAAATTAAAAATAAGCTGTTTGATGAAGGGAATGGCAGACGAAAGCCGCTCCCCTCCTCGACTATCAGGCAGATAGAAAAACAAATGAGAAAACAATTAGACTGATGGAAAGAAAGACGACTGTGTTGGCAAACAGTGGAATGAAGGATTCCTGCGAACTGACAACACCAACAACAACGAACCTAACACTCACTTGTCTCACTTAATTAGTCGTTTTTCATGTGCAACAACAACAACAACACAATGCCCCCGTTTTGGCACGCTATCTGTGCCACCAATGTAAATCGCCCTCACCACTCATTTCATCTCGACACGTTGAGCCGTCGCCGTTGCGAGATTAACAAATCAACACAATTTACACCTTTAACGTGCAACAGACAACCGTTGTGTGGCATTCGGAGAGTATTCATTGTTTGAAAAACGCTTAAGCAAAGCGTAGTTTCATGCCGAAAAAAACAAGGTGCGAAAAATAAATAAAGCAAAGTTGCGATACCATCGAAACACGTACGGCCGCCTACTTTTTCTTTATTTGCATTGCTTTTGAATTAAGTTTGCTTGGCATTTGGTTAGAGTTTTTCACGGGTTGGCAGCGTAACCGAAATGTCTTAATTTCACATGTGCCACCGTTCTCAGCTGGGGTGCATGTCTGTGTATGTGTGTGTGTGTGTGTGTTTGCACTTGGCGCTCGACTTGTAATGTTTGCGTTATTCTTACTTTCTGATTTATAGCCAAATTCAATTGGTTGCAACGCATTTTGGCCCACAACAAGTTGCCGAACTTATGTTTAGACAGTTTTTTTTTGTGTTTTCTTTAGGCAGAAATTAATTTATTTTTTCCCTGTTTTATGCGTCAAATAAATATAGATTTGCGCTTGAAAAGACCGCGCAATGGGCGGTCGACACTTTGATTTAGTTTTGATTGTTTGGCCTTTTCGGAAAATATGAGGTTGGGCGAATTGTTTTGTGGGTGATTAGTGTGAGAACGGCGCCATGGTGCGTAATTATTGATGATAAATAGTGGTCATAATTTTTGGTAAAACTGTAGCGACAGCAATAATGAGAGTGAATAAAGAAGGAGAGCGCAAAAACCGATTGGAACGAGGAGTGAAATATCAAATCGTGCAATTGAAGATATGGAAGAAAAAGAGCAGAAAAAAGTGACAAAAACTAACAGAAGTAATCAGAGTTGCCGTTTTGGTCTTTTCAGACCAAAATTTGTCAGATTTTTTTACTTTGACCCGCTGATCTGCTTAAACGAATTTCGGTCCGTTTTGTAATGTGAATATCTTTTCATTAGGACACAAAATTTATTAAAAAAATCAAATTGTAATTTAAAAATTACTTTAAAGATAACGCAAATTTGTATTTTGGTCGGTTGAGGTCGGATTTGGTCGGAAGTTTAGTCGGGAAAAAAATTTTCAAGTGGCAACACTGGAAATAAAATAATTATTAGAGGAAAGTGAAATGAGAGATAAGAAAAGGTAGGTAAGAAGAAAAGAAGAGAGCTGCGCAAGTAGCGTAAAGCAACTATGAGTATAAACAGAAAAGAGCAAGAAAAGAGAAAGTTAGATGTGGAATAGGGAACTGAAAGATAACTTTGAAGAGGCAAAGAACGATATGAATGAAGAGCAGAGAGGTCCAAAAGACATGACGAAGTAAAGGGCGGAATAGGAAACTCGAAAGGCAAAGGAAGAGACAAGGAACGAACGGAAAACACATGGTCAATAGTTGAGAGGAACACGATAGATGAGGAGGAGAATGATAGGAAAAACATGACAAATAGTAAAGAGGGACATGAAAGGCAAAAAAGGGAAGCATGGAAAAACATGACGAATAGTTGAAAGGACCGCGATAGACGAGAAAAAGAAGGATGGAATAAAGAACATTTTGAATAGTTGAAATAGATGTGATAGACGAGAAAGAGAAGGATAGAAAAAACATGACGAATAGTTGAAGGGGCGCGATAGATGAGAAAGAGAAGGATAGGAAAAACATGACGAAAAGTTGAAAGGGACGCGATAGACGAGAAAGAAAAAGACAGGAAAAAATGTGACAAAAAGTTAAAAGAAACATTTCGAATAGTTGAAACAGATGTGATAAACGAGAAAGAGAAAGATAGGAAAAAACATAGCGAATGATGTGATGGACGAGAAAGAGAAAGATAGGAAAAACATGACGAACAGTTGAAGGGGCGCGATAGATGAGAAAGAGAAGGATAGGAAAAACATGACGAAAAGTTGAAAGGGACGCGATAGACGAGAAAGAAAAAGACAGGAAAAAATGTGACAAAAAGTTAAAAGAAACATTTCGAATAGTTGAAACAGATGTGATAAACGAGAAAGAGAAAGATAGGAAAAAACATAGCGAATGATGTGATGGACGAGAAAGAGAAAGATAGGAAAAACATGACGAACAGTTGAAGGGGCGCGATAGATGAGAAAGAGAAGGATAGGAAAAACATGACGAATAGGTGAAAGGGACGCGATAGACGAGAAAAGAAAGACAGGAATAAACGTGACAAAAAGTTAAAAGAAACATTTCGAATAGTTGAAACAGATGTGATAAACGAGAAAGAAAAAGATAGGAAAAAACATAGCGAATAGTTGAAAGAGACGTGATAGACGAGAAAGAGAAAGACAGGAAAAAACGTGACAAAAGGTTGAGAGTGAAGGAAAGATAGGATAAACATGATGAATAGTTGAGAGGGGGCGATATACGAGAAAGAGACCCATAGAAAAAACATGACGAATAGCTAAGAGAAACATGATAGACGAAAAAAAGAAAGATAGGATAAACATGATGAATAGTTTAGACGGACGCTATAGACAAGAAAGAGAAACATGGGAAAACCATGACAAAAAGTTGAAAGGGACCCGATAGACGAGGCAGAGAAAGATAGCAGCATTGAATGTCAGAAAAGATAAGATGGGGAAACATGAAAAAGAACAGTAACTAAGGAAAATATCTGTCGAAAAATTTGTCAGCAAAGAAAGAAAAAATACAAACAATGAATTCATAACTCATAAACCCTTCAGCTTAACCACTTTAACGCTCGCATGCTAATGAAACATGTCTTCAATTTCAATTTATCTCGATTAAATTGTCGAATACCAAATCCGCATTGAACACTCCACACGCCACGTAAGTGAGATCAGTGTCGCCGAAACAAAAAACTGTGTCAGACCTTTGTCAGTTCATAATCTATGCAGAAAAAGCATAGCAAAATGTCCCACTCAAACCTGACACAATTCTAATGCCCAAAATGCCACATAAGAGCCACACAGCGATAATAATTCAATTCGCCGGCGAATAATTTGATATTAGTCACTATCGGTGCTTGTATGCGGCTTACTCACTTAACTCGGAAGTAAATAAACGCCAGAATATGATTTATGAGACACTCGCTTCATGGCTTTGGCCGTGCAATGCACTTGTAAATTGCCGGTATTAATAAACACTCCAGACATTTATCAGCGTTGTTATCGCGTTCAGCTATCGGATGTGTGCTTTGCGCGACTTGTAAATGTTTTATCATATTTGGTATTTAGATTTTTGCTGCTCGATAGCGGTGGTTTTTAGCGGATTTACGCGAAAGAAAATGAAATTTCTTTGAAGACGTGCACACTTACATATGAATGGATGGTATATCACTTGAAAAAGACTTGTCTACAAAACAATTTTGAATTTGATAAGATTTTAACAACGAAACAGCTCATAACAAGTGATAGCAAGTGACACAGCAAACGTAAGATTGCTGAGGGCTGTGTGGAAGGCGAGTTTTGGTGGGTTAATTGAAGCAGTCATAAATATTTATAATGAATACAAATTTTGTCTGGAATATCAAAGGTAATCAAGTTTAATGAAATTACATTAAATTAAATAGTTGTCGAAGAAAGGAGAACCTATGGATATCCATTTTCGTGTAGAGAGAGTCGGGGAGAGAAGGTTACTTTCAATCTCTTCCTACTCTTCACTTTGAGATGACTCAATTTTCAATGAAACAATAGATGGAATAGGATAGGATAGCATTTTTTTCCTGTGGCATAGGATAGGATAGGGTGAGATAGGTTACGATACGATACGATATGATACGATGCGATACGATACGATACGATACGATACGATACGATACGATACGATACGATACGATACGATACGATACGATACGATACGATACGATACGATACGATACGATACGATACGATACGATACGATACGATACGATACGATACGATACGATACGATACGATACGATACGATACGATACGATACGATACGATACGATACGATACGATACGATACGATACGATACGATACGATACGATACGATACGATACGATACGATACGATACGATACGATACGATACGATACGATACGATACGATACGATACGATACGATACGATACGATACGATACGATATGATACGATACGATACGATACGATACGATACGATACGATACAATACGATACGATACAACACGATACGATACGATCCGATACGATACGATACGATACGATACGATACAACACGATACGATACGATACGATACGATACGATACGATACGATACGATACGATACGATACGATACGATACGATACGACACGATACGATACGATACGATACGATACAACACGATGCGATACGATACGATACGAGACGACACGATACGATACGATACGATACGATACGATACGATACGATACGATACGATACGATGCGATACTTCTTCTCCATAAGCTTTGGGCCTGACTACTGCAGCGTCTTTTAGGCAAAGCTGAAGGACATATATCAGGCATCTATGTGGCTCACTCATAACGGTATTTCTGTTACAAATACCCAAATCTTTTCTAATAAACAGGAAGCCACAAAGTTTTTGACTGATGTGCCCACTAAATCAAAGCTGATCCTCAATTACGCATTAAATTTTACTGACTACTAACTAACATATTAGCTACTACTGACATAGGGACATTTGAGACAACTTGGGGGCTTATGATCTCATTACTTAGATCGAGCACACTACTGAGCGACAACGTCTCCCTCCTCTCGGGATGTCGAAGCTTATCTTCCGTCAGTGAACCTTAACCGATGCTACCTCGAGGTGCAAGATATGGATAGTCAAATCTCCCAGACTAACTAGACACCAACACTTAATTCCAATACCGCACTGATACAGGCACCTTACGTCAGTTAAACTGATCCTTAACCGACACTATCCTAAAGTAGCGTATTAGATGTAAATAATCAAATCTGCCAGACTATCCATACAGCAACACTAACTTCCCACACACTATTGAAACTAATTTAAATTTCCACAAATTATTTTACATTGAAAAATGTGAAAATTTGTTTATTCGCCGACAGCTTTCAATAACAGTTTTTTCCAACAAAACAACAAAATAAGTTTAACTATTCACTGCTTTTCAAATTGAATTAAATTTGCAAGCGTTGCAATCTGCCTGGAGTCCAACAACTAACGCTTAGCTGGTCGCTATATCACGTCACATCAATCGCCGCCCTCGGGACATTAGATGTGAAGTGAATAGTATGGAAAACATGGAAGTACATTTTTATTTCACAACAACAACAAAATATTTGCCAAAAAAATCACCACATCAAAGGGCGGTTTAATTAAAAAAGTTATTAACAGTGGCCGTATGCAGTTTGTGGCAGTTAGCTGGAATACTGGTCACATGGCCAATTGAAAGGTAGTTGTGGTTTTTATTAATTTTTTATGAAAATATTCACTTGTAGAGAAAGTTTACAATAGTGAAAACAATCGATCGATTCATCATGTCAATTAGAAAAAAAATCAATAGCAAACTTTTGCATTGAATCAGCATGTCAGGAGACTAAAAATGTTATACAACTTTAATCTGATTTCGTAAAATTTATGTGAAGTGGCAGGTGGACAATGGGTACTGAAAAGAACTCTGAATAGTTAGTAATTTATGTACAAAAGCAGGTTTTAAAACTGCTTTTTGGGAATCCCCATGGAACCTTTAAATAACTGTGGAGCCATAAGAAAGTAACAGTTCAGCCATTGGATGCTTTAATGGACATTGGGTATTTAAAAACCTTTAAAAACCTTTGACGCGTTATGCAAAATGGAAAAAATATGAAAAGCATGGATTTTTATGCAGCTTTTGACTCAACAATAAACCATTTGAGTGTTTTTTTTTGAGTTGAATTTTTTAGACGAGCTATCCGAGCCAGAATAATTCTTTTAAAATTTGATCAAATTGAATTTCCCGACTTTTTGCTACCGAAAAATTTTTTTATTGTTTAAATATCACATCGTCTATGATTTTTTGGACTAAAAACCACTTCGTAATGCCTAATGCCTTAGCCATCGTATTTAGCGGCCCCCAGCGAATTTTCACACCTCTGAAAAGACCCTTTAAAATTCTGAGATATACCACTATTTAGGAGATAAATCGATGAAGGAACTGAAAACGCATATCAGAAAAGCTTAATTTTTATATCTAACGGAGATTACTTTGACCTCGTAACTATTAGAGAATATTTTATAATGTGGAATCCATTATTGTCTGTTGTTTTGAGAAGAAAGTGAGGTTAGATAAGTGTTGACTGGAGGCTCAAAGAAGCCACTAAGTGATATCAGGAGCTTTAACCAGTAAAAAAGGGCATAAAAGGACAGTAAATGAAAACTATACATCGCCGTGTATTAGGGAAATATTTGTTCGACTATTTCATAAAATGGTCTAGTGCTACCTATTTTACTTTGAGTTATTAGAAAATATGAAATTTTTAAGTTTTAAAATTATTAAGTTGAGAGCTGGTTACGACAAAGTCGATCCTGAAAGACAGGATAGTTTTAGATTTTCGATCCAACTGTTCTACTTTCATACTGCTTTAGGAGAATGTTTCAGAAATACTTTGCCTCAATGAACTAAAAACAAATGCCTAAAATTGAAGCTTTTCTGAACAATGGTGGCCTCAAAACAATTGCAATTTGTTGGTAAAATGCACCAAAAAAAATACAACTGACAAAACAGCAGACAGAAACGGCTTCAGCGAATAAAACATTATTCCGAAAGTTATTTTTTGAAATTCTTCAAAAACTCTATATGACAAATATTATGACAAATTTTATCAAAATATTTCCAAAATATAAAAAAAAAATATTTAAATTGAAAAATATAAAATATTTAAAAAAATATTATAAAACATTAGTATGACAAATATTTAAAAATAACAATAATTAAAAATTTTTCAACAATTTTAAGTTAAGTTCAAATTAAATTTTAAATTAATTTAAATTTTTTGGATATTTTTACAAATACTATATGACAAAAATTATAACAATTTTTACTAAATATTATTGTGAAAAATATTTGAAAATATTGTAATAAAAATAAAAATACAAAAAATGGATATGCCAATTCCAACCGAACTAAATTTTTTGTATATTCTGACAAATATTTTATGACAAATATTGCGCCAAATTTATTTGAAATATTATGTTCACATTAATATTATAATTTTTTATTATAAAATTTTGTAATGAAAAGTATTCATTTTTATATAATAAACAAAAGTTTAATACTCCAGAAAATTTTGCAAAATCCAAAAAAAAAATCAAATAAAATCCAAACCAAGTTAAACTTGAAACATTTTTGAAATTATTTACTGGTTAAATTAATTTTATTTATTTACTGATTAAAGAAGCGCCCTTTCGTATTAATTATAATTTAATTTTAATATTATAAAATATTATTTTACAAAATATTAATTTAATTATGAAAAAACATTTATTTATTATTATTTATTATAAAATATGATTATAAAAAATATTAATTTAATTATAAAAAACACATTTACTACGCCAAGAAATTTTACAAAATTTTAAGAAATAAAATAAAATTCAAACCAAGTCAAACTTAAAGCATTCTTGAAATTTATGTACTGATTAAGAAAGCGCCCTTTCATTTTAGAAATTTTATATTATAAAATATTAACATGAAAAAAATTATTTTGATTATAAAAAAAATATTTATTACCCCAAAAAAATTAAAAAAATCTAAACCAAATCACATAAAATTCTAATCGAGTTTAACTTGAAACATTTTGAAAATGTATTAACCAAACTGATTAAAAAAGCGCCCTTTATGTGCCGGCCCTGTCAAAATACCGCCACACACACACACATGCACACAAGTACTAAATCACACACATGTGCAGCATGCAACTTGCAGCTTACATTTTATCTACTCCACGTTTAGCCGACGCATTTGCAATGTGTTCAGTGAGAAGCACAACACACACGCACGCACGTGAGCTAGGAGGAAAAAATGAAAATGAGGACATTGCACGCGTCTGCTGTAAGCAGTGCAGCGTCCATTGGCGCCTTCAAAGCAGCGCACAACAGTCCTTTTCCCACCCTCGCATCGTTTGCCGCTCTGCGCGTTAAGTTTTCTGATTTATTTTGCTGTCTGCCTTTCTACACACGCCGCATCTGTCTGTCTGTCTGCTTTTCCGTGGCATTTCGAGCGCACTTTTTTATGATTGAAATTTTGTTACTACTTTTTCGCTCCCAGCTTGACACAATTTAGCGAGTCAGGTCAACGCCTACAAAGCAATTTGGTCACCTTTAGAAGTTTTCTCTGTCTTTCAATTTTCCATTGTTTTGAGGTTTTCTTCTATGTTTTTCCTACCCGTTCTATTTGCTGCTAAATTTTTTTTCGAGTTTTCCTTATTTTCTTTTAATATTTCTTTCTTTTAATATTTGTGCACATTTTGCTTGCTTTGCTTTTGCCTTCATTTCCATGCAGTTTTCGTTCAATTTTCTGCGAAGGCATTTGTTTGTTATTTGGTGCTACGGCGCAGACATTTTGTCTGCCAAAATTCATTGCACACATACACCCGCACACTCGCATAGAAAAACAAGCAGCGCTACAGAGCCACTCACACACACGCACACACACACACACACACAGCCATAGGCACAGACAGTCACTCGCCTCGCTCATGTCAGCCAACAATGCGGGACATCAATTTTCACTGGGCGAATTTTCATCGAATGAACGCACCTTTTTTCTTGCACTCATTGTTGAGCATTTATGTACTTTCGTTATTTGTGTGTTTTCACTTCGCTGGCTGCACTTTTGGGGCGTATTTTTCCACAAGCATTTTGCCACACAGGCACACAACAAATAAATCACTGCAGCATTTTCGGCACCTTTGCGCAATTTTCCCGCACCAAACATAGAAATATTGACAAACAAAATGTTCACTTTACGCCCAACGAATTTCCTCACATCTATAATTCTTCTTTCTCTATCGGATTTTTGTTAAAATGTTTTTTCTATATTTTTTTTAGTAATTTTATTTTTATAAATTTTATCGGCATACTCACTCTGCAATGCTTTTAGATAGCGGCCATCGCTCCATGGATGCCTGATATTTCATATTCTCGATTTGCTTCTTTAATGCGTCCCGATCCATGTTTTGTAGAGCACTGGGATCCATGGCGGCTAAAATTTATCCACATACCACCCCTGGAAAATGCGCCAGCGACCGAAAAACGAGAACAAAGGAAATACGGTAAATTTTTGTCGTGTAGCCATAAAATCTCGCTCAAATCTCAACAGCCATAATGGCCAACGATGCTCTCGCATGCGTTAGCCAGCCAGCCACTCTCTCTCTCTCTCGCTCTCATTTGTTGCTGCCGCTTTATCGGCTGCGCTGTACGGCGATAACAACGTGCAAATGTTTCAACTTCAACACTTACGCGTGCTTGTTGTTGTTGTTGTTAGTGTTGCTGTACAACCAACTTGATACGCCGACACAGCGGCAGTCACTTGAATTTTGAGGCCAGCCAAAGCCAACACCAACTGTCCGTCCAACCAACCAGCCCGCCCGCCAGCCGACCATCTAGTCAGCTCAGGCAGCCGCGTGGTAATTTCTTTTGTTATGATTTTTGTCTTCTTCGACTGCGGCGGCATAACAAAATCGTGATGGAACTCTTTTTGTGTTTGGTTTTTGGTTTTGGGAAATTTTTGCTCTAAAACATTCGCTCTCAGAGGAAATTTCGGGTGATTTTTTATTTGTTTGTTTTTTGTTTTGTCAACGCTAGTCAGGTTTTCCCGGTTATTTTAGCTGAGCTGAGCATACTGGCCGCTGACGGTTAGCTGGTTGCCTCGTTGTCGAGACTGTTGGCCTGGCCCGGTTTTTTGGCCCAACCTCAGAGCTCTCCGCTCGCCGCCAATCGTTCTAACTCAACTCAAACACCCTGTTGCCCAACTGACCCCCACCGCTTCGACACAGCTGCACGCGCTGTTTTGTTGTTTTGTTGTTTCTTCTTTGCTCCATTCGGAACAACGATAATGGGTGCCATTATGACTGCCAACTTAACGGCCGCACGCAGTTCAGTTCAGGGGTTGGATGTTTTTTGTTATAACTTCCGGTAATTATTTTTTGAATAGGTGTGTGCGCCAAAAGTACTGCAGTGGCAGCTAAATGGATATTTGTTGCCTGATTAATAGAAAAACGGCGAAGGGGGTGTTGACATTTTTTGACTCTGTGGTGTTGTGTGTGTGATGAGAATTTGAAAGTTTGGAAAAACTTCACTGAAGTATGTCAATGTTTTCATATTTTGGAACAATTTTGAGCTATGGTCTTTTAAAATTTAGTAATACACTTATACTGAAAATTACACTCAAATGATAGTTAAAAAACACTGTGTTCCAACATATGTTAGAGCACACATTTCAAGGTGAAAGCGATCCACATTTCATGTGGATAGCGATAGAAGTAGACGAGTGTTTCACCAGTCCGAGCTGGGAATCGAACCTAGGGCCTCTGGTATGACAAGCTAGCGCGCTACCCGCAGAACTATCGAGGCCAGCTTAACTGAATACAGGGGTATCCCCTGCGCGTTGGATCGTATTTAAAAAAAAAAAAATATTTAATATAAATTTTTTACAAACTTGTTTTCTGCTAGTAAATTGCATTAAAATTTAAAAACAATAAACAAATTCAAGCATTTGAGGCATATTGAGAATATTGACAAAATAATCCACAGACAAAATAATCCAAAAAAATGTTCATATAGGGTTAAGAAAAGATGCAAGGAATATCAAAACATGCTCCTAAAGGGTTAAAAGAAAGAAATAGGAATACTCACAAATCACTACCCAGCTGTTCAAAAGATACTCATAGACTGTTAAAGTAAGAAAGCAAGGAATATCTACAAACTACGACACAGCTTCTAAAAAATTGTTTCTAAATTAATTAAATGTAGTGCAGACTCCAATAATGTATTCTTTCAAACATGTTTTTCGATCATCATCTTCAACTCTGACAGGGGCCTTCATAGAAAATAATTTTTTTTTTGTTTTCAAATCAATTCACTACTTCCATATGGCTCCTATAAAATTTAAGGCAACCCTCGTTATTTGTTCTTCCAAAACTCTCACTGGTTCGTTTGGAAAGCTTTGTGGATCACTTTCTCACAAAATCCAAAATAAAAAACGCATGCAGTAATCTCGACCTTATCTCCCATGGAGTCGTCATCGTCACAGTTGATTTCTATCCTACAATTCAATACTTGCTTTCTCGAATCAGTTATCTTCGTAACTACTTCAACTCTCAACTACTTCAAAACCCTGTTTGCATTTTCAAACTTTTGAAACCAAAGTTTTGAGTTCCTCAAAATCTCTAAAATATGCAAAAATTAAATTCAAAATCCTTTTGCATCTTTAAAATATTAAAACCAAAATTTTGAGGTTCAACATTTGGAACATGTAGTTTCTGAAATAAAGATTCTAATATTAAAATTTTGTACATCCTTTGGTGACCTGAGTTTGAACCTGAGAAGGAAATTTGTCATAATAGAACAAAACTTTATGGTCCAATATTTTGGAAGAACGTTGCGTCTAATTTTAAGACTCTGGAAGCTCTGTGAGCTACAGCTTCAAATGCATATTTTTAAGCTTTTTTAACGATATAAATTTTTAAGTGAGAAGAGAATTCGACACAGTTGGACTTGGAAGATGACCAACTAATTTGATTTTTGCATTGTAATTTCACCTTAAATTTTATGATTATAAGAGTCTGGCTTGGATATGAATTCCTAACTAGAAGGAAGAGCTTTTATCGCTTTTATCGCATGAAATTACTTTAAGCAATGGCAGATTTAAAAGTTTAATTAATTTATTCTTTTGAAAATATATTTTGCATTGGTTAATTCAAAACAATTTATAATTGCAAAAATAATAATTAATTATTAATAAATAATAACTAATTATTAATAAATAATAAATGTATTAATAAATAACAATTTATTTATTTATTGGTTAGTTTATTAGCAGCCGCCGTGGCTCAGTTGGTTAGTGCGTTGGACCGCGAGTCGCAGTCAGCAACCTCAGGTTCAAATACTGCCTGTAATAACACCTAAAAAAATAACGGGAAAACTCGTTTTCTCTTTCGGTGGCTGTCCTCTCAGCTGGAAATGGCAAACCTCTGAGAGTAAAAATTGCTTATGAAAAAGCTCCCAACCTGCCGTTCGGAACCGGCATAAAACTGTAGGTCCCTTCAACCCGCGTACAAATTCACACGCACAACACGGGTGGTTGCGGGAAGCTAGGCCTTAGTCTCGCGTAAGCGGGCTGTCGTGCCAGTCAATTATTAAATAAAATTAAAATTATTAGTTGCTCATATCATTTAAATACTTCGAAGAATAACTAATTAAAATTCATAAAATTAATAAAATAAAATAAATTTAAAAAAAATGAAGTTATAATTAAAAAAATTATAAAACAAAATATTAATAAATTAAAGCAAATCAGATAATTAATAAATCAATGAATTAAAATAATACAAAAAATTTATTTATTATTTATTATTAATTTTATTTAAAAAAAAAATTAATTAATTAATATCGTACAAAAATTTGTTAAATTTGTTAAACTCAATTTTAAATTTTTTAAAATTACAAAAATTAAATTAAATTTTAAAAATTAAAAATTAAATTTAACAAAAATGAAATTATAATTAAAAAAATTATAAAAATAAATATAATAAATTAAAGCAAATCAGATAATTAATAAATCAATGAATTAAAATAATACAAAAAATTTATTTATTATTTATTATTAATTTTATTTAAAAAAAAAATTAATTAATTAATATCGTACAAAAATTTGTTAAATTTGTTAAACTCAATTTTAAATTTTTTAAAATTAGAAAAATTAAATTAAATTTTAAATAAGATTAAATCAATTAAAAATATAAAATAATTTTAAACAATATATTAAAAAAAATTAGCTAAAATAATACCAAAAATGTAATTTAATTTAAAAAGAAATAAATTATTTAATAACTTCAAAATATTTGTTAAATTTGTTAAACTAAATTAAATTTTAAAAAATTACAAAAATTAAATTAAATTTTAAATAACATTAAATCAATTAAAAAATTTTCAGAATTAAAAAAAAAATTAATTTTAAAAAATCAAATCAATTAATAACTTTCAAATAGTTGTTTTTCATATTGCTGACCCTGTTTGTGCAAAATTTTGTGGCAGGCTTCAGGCAAATTATCGCCGTACAACACCCTCTGCTTTACAGACCATAAGACCTAACCTTAATTTCATAGCTATGCAGAATTTTATAGCACAACCTATGCAGGACTTTTCATGCGCTCGCCACGCTTTCGCTCTTGCTGTCTTTCTCTCACTTGGGAGCTGTGTGACTTTTGAGCAATGCTTGGTTTGACAACTGAGAGGGAAATTATTATGGCAAGCAGTATTCATAGGCAAAAAATTTGACAGATAATTACAACAAGAACAAACGTAAAAGTAACATAAAAATCAGAAACAAAAGCAACAAAAGGATATTTTCAAAATTCAAAACCAGCAACAACAACTAAGACCAACTAAATGTCAAAGCAAAAGCAATAACAGCAAAGTAAAAATAGCAACGGGATATTTGTAAAAGCAATACTAAAAATAACTAAGACTAACTTAACTAACGTGGAACTAATATTTTAAAAAGAAATAAAGTGAGAGATGAGAGAAGTAAAGATGAACAAAAGTAAAGAAAAAAATAAATTTAAATTAAATGAAAATAAAATTTAAAATTTAGCATCAACATATCAAAATGGCATAGCAACATTTTCTTGAAAAATAACACCATTTTCCAAGAAAAATATTGACACTAGCAACAAAAAACTTGTTCAAATGCCTACATTGGATCATTTAAATAGAACGCAAAAAAAAAAATAACGAAAAAAATCACACAACTACATTGAAATTTTCACAAATGAGAATAGTAGAATATTTTCATAGTTTAACAAAAACCCATATCTGAACTAACAGCCAGAAATGCGCACAATTGGCGCCGACGGGAAATTTTCCCAAAAAAAGACAACGCAAAAAACAACAAAACCATTAGCCCAAAACTAACAGCAGGATATTTACAAAAGCAAATACAACAACAACAACATTGTTGCAAATGTCAACGACAGGATATTTTAAGACCAGCGCCTGCGCATAGGCCACGCAACGAATCAATAGCATCAAAAACTCAAATGCCCCGGACAAATGTCCTACCCAGCCAGCTGCAAAGCGCTCTCGCTCTGTTGCTGCACATTGTACACTTCGCTTCTGGCTTTGGGGGAGGGGTGTGTGCGCTCTTCGCGAATGTTCGGGCACTGTACGCAACCCTCAGCTCGAAAATTGCTCCTGGGAGAAACAAGCAAAAAACACATCGAAACAACAACAAAAACAACAACAACAAATCAAGAACATTGCCCACAATCAGAGGCTATAAAAGGCAAATACAACAAGAACAACAACAACAGTGACAAAAAACAGCATTTGCTAAGCTGCCCATCAGCGCCTACAAATATGCACTGCACGATGTGTGCTTCTTCTTAGCGCGCGCTGATGTTACTTTGCGACTATTTTTGCCGCCTGCTCGCTGTGTTCGCTTTTATCTGTGTGTGTGTGTGTGTGTGCGCGGTTGTTTGCTTTTCGGTGGCAAAAACCTATACAAATACAAATACAAATGATGGTTTTTGTTTTTGTTGGCGAAAAGGGTGCGTCCGCGCCGCATGTGACCAAACGCTCAGCTTCGGTTCAACTTCTTCAGTTCAATCTCCACTACCACAACAACAACAACAACAGCAGCAGCAGCAGCAGCACAACATGCAGTTATTGCTATTGGACTGAATTGTTGTTGTTGTGTTTTATTTTCTTTTTAGTGTTGAAAAGACGAAACACATTTCTTGCTTGCTTTTTGTTTTTTTTTTCGTTTCCCTTTTGCATTAAAACTTTTTTCAGCGCCGATGGTCAGTACTTGGTATCTTGTAGTACTTGATGGAAAATTTATAGCATGCAATAAATTTTTGAATGTATAGGCACAGTGCCTGTGATGGGCAAGTGATGATATTTTTATTGTATCATAAAGAAGACAAGTAAAGGTTAGCTACGAAATAAATAAAACTTAGGCCTTTGGTATTTTTCGATTTTCCATGAGAATTTAATAAAAAATAGATATTTCCAAAATAGCCTAAAACTATGCTATACATTTCATGCAATAACTAGCACATTGAAGCCTTTAGTTAGCAAAGTCACAAACCATGCGCTACAAATATGTGCCTACACAATTCTCTCGCATGCAACAAAATACTCAGTTTCAGTTCATTTTAACCATTCAGAGCAGATGAAAACGCAAGTAACTCGCAACACCAACCAATTCAACCACAAATACGCACATTGCCGGCAATCAAATCTGCATTGTTGTTGTTGATTCTACAAAAAAATACTCACTCATGGCTTTTGTTGGCTTTGAATTTATTTCAAATTGTTTTCCTTGCTTTTAGCTTTTGGTTTTTTATGTTTAATTTTGACTTTGTTTGCATTTGTTTTTTTTCTCATTTCTTAGCACTTATTACATTCTCTTTGCTTTTGCTGGGCTTACTACTCAACCCATGTTAATAGTGAGTCATTTTTTCATTACAACCTGTTCCCCACCCTTTACCCATTTGAGTCACGTAGTGGCTTGAGAAATAATAAAAACAAAAACAAAAACCTTAGGTTTACTTCCAGCTAATGCTTACTTAACAAAAACAAGAAAATCAAACAACAACAATAAATGAGATACGTCACACTGTACGTCAACTGGAAGCCGGCTGTGCACCGTTTTATTTTGTTTTTTTACTATGGTGTCGCTATGGCTTTTTCATTTTTTTTCATTTTGGTTTTTTTTTCTGTTCTTTCCAAACCAACAACACGTAAAAAGTGCGTGCTGCAGCAGTGCGTGTGCCGCGGCCAGGATGTGCCGGCATTGACCGGCATTGCTGGGAACGGCAATGCTGGTCGTTGAATGTTGATAGCTCATTCATCATTTTTAAGCGGGAAAAGCAATAGCCGAGTGTGTGAATGTGTGTGTGTGCGAGAAAATGTATGGGTGCGTACGTATGTGTGGGACAGATGCTGTCAGTTTTTTGCTGCTGCAACCAGTCATGTCACTAATTACGTGATATGTCATCAAGTGGTTGCGACATGGAAAGATGGCGCGTGTTGAGGAATTTTTTTTTAGCTTAAGAAAGAAGCACAAGGAGTGACTGAAGCACTTGAATCACCTGCTTGAATAACAAATGTTAGACAAAAAAATATAAATGTTCAAAATGGAAATGAATGGAAAGGTTATAAAAACAAGCGACCCTTTGTTTTATGGCTGAGAGTACTAAAGTCGTTTTCTAGGCTCTCTTTGCTAACACCCTGCGACAAAAATTAAAAAATTGTTCACACCGGAAAAAATCCATATGAGCATGAAACTTGAGGCCAAACATAGTAATACTGCGTACTAAACTTTTTATTTCTGCATCCTTTGTCTTTTTAAAAGGACTTCAAAATTTTGAAGCGGATAAAAAATAAACAAAAAATATACAAAATACTTAACCTCGTTAAAATATGGTGATATGTATATCAAATGAAAAAGGAAAGGCTCA
Organism: Melieria crassipennis; assembly: GCA_963668005.1. Lineage (NCBI taxonomy): Eukaryota > Metazoa > Arthropoda > Insecta > Diptera > Ulidiidae > Melieria > Melieria crassipennis. Next base: position 60,521,932 of record OY764961.1, on the reverse strand, counting down.
AGAATTTAAATAAATTATATTTTTTATCTATAGTATTTGGAACAAAAAATGATATGAAAAAGGTCGTTTGAAAATTGTAATCCTTTATATCCTTGAAAATTTACATCGCATTTTCTTGAAAAATAAGTATGTTAAAACCCAAAATTTCCTTGATCACGTGTCAAAATTTGATTATTCTCGCTTCATAGATTTTGTATCTTTTTATTATTTAAAATACTGATACTCAAACAAATAAGAATTTTTGTACTTCATTAGAAATGCAGGTTCCGCCTTTTTTTTAATAACTTTCGAACTAATAAAGTCAGTATAATGAAATTTTGACACGTGATCAGGGAGATTTGGGGTTTCAATATACTTACTTTTCAAGAAGATTCTATGTAAATTTTCGAGGATATAAAGGATTAAAATTTTCAAAGGACCTTTTTCATATCCTTTTTTTACAAATAGATAAAAAATTAATTTTTTTTTAATTCTTGAGTCTTTTCTCTTTCATTTTATATATACATATATCGCCATATTCTAACGAGGTTAAGTATTTTTTATATTTTTTATCCCCTTCAAAATTTTGAAGTCCTTTAAAAGGACAAAGGATGTAGAAATAGAAAACTGAGTACTCAGTATTACTATATTTGGTCTCTAGTTTCACGCACATATGGATTTTTCCCGGTGTGAAATTTTTTTTTAATTTTTGTCGCAACGCACAGTGATTCGACTCCATACAACCGCGGGACAAAATTAGAAGGAGTGGTCCGTTCTTCATAAAATTTGGTATACTAGTTAATCATTGGCTGCTGAATTGAAATCTCCATTTTGTTTTTCTTAAACTGTTGTAGTTTGGCAATGCCTGAGGCTTAATTTTGCAAATTTCGTCATATTTGGAAAGCTATAGCACCAACTGTGTTGGCTAGATTTTTCAGATTTTACATTTAATCGGTAACGTCAACATTGATTATTCCAAACAGTAACAGAAATTGTATCGGGACCCTCTGGTTTTGCAATAAAAACGATAATAATAGATGTATGTTTTGCATTTTTGCAGATTTTATTCGTTTTCGTGCTATTTGCATACTTTTAGGCATAAATTAAATACATTTTGTCGAAAAATACGTGTTTAGACCACTTTTCAAATTGAATTATTTTCTGAGATCGGAAGATATCGGAGGATATAATTACATTATCCGACAAAGAAAGAATGCTTCTTAAAATAAAAAAAAATCCAGGAACATACTTTCACATACTTTCACATACTAGATATTTTCGTATAAGTTTTGCCGATTTTCAGATTTTTAACTTAGAAAAATATTTTGAATTAAAAGTGAAGTAAACGCCTACGCTTTGCAAATTTTGGGAAAACATTAAAAGCGAAAATGGCCACATCATTTCTTATTCTATATTGAAAGTTTTAGCAACTTCGTGCTAACCAATTAGTTTTAAAATTTTTTGTACTCAATAGACTAAAAAACAGAAAATATGAGTTAAAATTTTTTTGTGAAAACATTTTCAACTTTGAGGCGTTTTTGCACAGACACTAATTGATTTTTTGGGGTTTTCTTAGTTGGAGTTTTTACTTTCAAATGACATCAAAATCGTTAAATTCTGAGACCATACATTTTTTTAATTTTGTCTATGGAACGAATCACTGTGCAACGGTGTAATCGACATCGTTGGACTGTTGTTCCAAAACTAGACATTCTAATGTTTTCCTAGCCGCTCTGGTTCTCTTATCGATCTGCTGTTTACTTCAAATATTCATATTGAACCTTTCAGTTTATTCCTTAATTGCAAGAAAGGACGGCTGCAAACGGTTTGACGTTTCAATATCGATCCTTTTGTCCTCCTACTTGGAATACAACTATTAAGACTGCTGTCAACTGTCCATTCAACTGTCGATCTATTTTTTGATTATTCTTCCAAATGTCTGTCTTGTTAATTGTCTTCTTATCAACCTTGGGGCACATTCAATGCTACCAACCACTTTCCATCTTGTCCAATGGTCATTCGTTAGGTGTTCTCTATTGTTTGCACACGCAACACCACAACTTTCCAACAACTTCTTCTAAACGCCGCACCTGGCCTACTTCATTAAATATTCCGCTCGCTCACGTTGTTCAACGCCTCGCACTTATCTTCAACACCAGCGTTTCCTGTTGGACATTTGAGCAGCTGCTCATAAAAATATCAAAAAAATAAAAAACACTTAAATTGGAGTTTTTAATAGCACACTATTAGGCGACTCTGCAGCGTTAATAGAAGGCAACGAAAACGTCAAATTGTGCTTTAGCAATAAATTTTTTATTTTTTCCCATTAAAATTAAATGAAATAATAATAAAAAAGTAGTGAAAGTGAAGTAGAAGCATTTGCCTACTCAGTAAAATAAGTTCATTTTTATGCGCCCAAAAGTATGCAAGCTGCATTTTGCTCTAATATATTTGCCTTAATTTATTAATTTTTCTTTTTGTGCCTTGAACTAAATTTTTGACATACAGCAAGTCACAGTTTTGATGTATTAAAATGAACACCAAATGAGTTTGCATTCTCACTCCACCAACAATGCGCATTACTTGAATGCATTACAACTTTGCCTAAAAGTAGGCAGCTAAAATGTATTTATGGCCTAACTGTAAACTGCAAACTTTACATAATTAACACAAAGGCCACAAACTAGCAGCTAACATCCATTTAAGAGAAGAAAGCAAGTAGCACTTAGCCGGGCAGCGAGCATAAAGCGAACGGCTTGAAGTTGGCCAAATAAAAATCAGCAGTACATAAAGTTTGTGTGCGCCGAAATCACGTTTGTACATTTCATGCTCGACTGCCGTAATGTGCTGTCGCGTTCAGAATAGGTGGAAGTGGGGTCGCGACCCCAACGGATTTTGCTTTCTGTCTGACACTGCAAATCTCCGCAGCAGCCGCCAGCGATTGACGCTGTTGTGGCTGTTTACTTTCACGCCACATTCCTTAGAGCCAACAATTTCACTTGCCATCCATCTGCACCAGCTCATCTCATCCCCCCTCTCGTCACTTCCACTTCCTCACTTGTGTAGCGGCGTGCGTGTTGCCGCCTTCAACTTGCCACTTTTTTCCGCTATTTAAATTTTGTTCGCTTGTTGACATTTGGTTACAGTTTCTTTCTTTCATCTCACACCCAGCGCTTTGTGAATTTCTCACTCCGCCCCCGCACACAATTCACCAAATATCGACACTGTGCGCTGAAGCGTGCACTGTGAGTGAGCAATCGTTAATATGAAATAAAAATGTTTGGCATTTAAATTTGGCAATGCGGCAGCCGCAGCGCCGGGCGACAGCAGTGACGTGTAAAGTCATTGAAGCCACAGAATTAAAACGGCTTTAGTGTTTATTGGGGAAGGAAGAGCGAGGTGTGGCACAGGCGCCAGTTGTCAGGCGCCGTTGTGTTTTTGCCGAATTTCTTATGGTCGAAATTCACTGAAGCTTTTGGAAAATTTAAGCATAATTTTGGGGATGCTGTAAAGCTGAACTTACAGGATTTTTAAACAACATAGAATGAACTTTAATGAGCATTAAAACAAAGGTGGATTGGACTTTAATGAGTATTAAAATCAAATATTCATGGAATAACGGTGTGCATTGGAAATTAATTTCCATTGGTCTACTTTTAGGCGCACTTAATAATCAATACTCCTAATAACCAATACTTCTAATCTAATAATTCTTCTTAGTTCAATTCAGTTTAAATTTCGAACACCATTAAAGTTGAGTTAACATACAAATTAAATCTACTTTAAGGCGCACTAAAGGGGCACAACTAGTTTGAAATTTTGAAAATTTCGTTTCTTTTGTTTTTGCATTTTTCGATAATTTATACCTTTAAAAATAACATATTAAAATCTTAAGTGAAAATCTTAAATAGTTTTTGAGTTACAGCCTTCTACATAGCAGCTTCTCATTATTTAGAATGGCGCGTTACTTGACGGCTGTACCTGAGTTATTGTTAAACGCGTTTTTCTCAAAACTACATTTTTCAAATTTGCTGCAGCTGTAACTTGATAACAAATCATATATATCAAATATAACCTAGTTAAGTAAAATTTTTGGTTTTTTTGATTTCAGGCACTGCGAAGGCTACAATCACTGCAGCAGTGGGAGAACGTTTTTTTTTTTGAAGACTCAGGAGATGGTGGATAACTTGCTGAAAATCGAATATTTTCATTTGAAAAAATTACTTTGTATTCATTATTTATGCATAAATATATCTGCAAAATTTTAAAACATTCGATGCAATACTTCACAAAATTCACAAAAATCTCCTTTTTTCAGGCGGTCAAACTAGTTGTGCCCCTTAATAACAAATACACTGATTAACATTACCACCTGTTCTTGTTTATTCAATTCAGTTCAAATCTCGACAACCATCGAAGTTTAACATTCAAAATTAACTTATGTGTAGCATACTTTCAGGCTGTGAATTTTAAATATTCCCACTGGGTCTGCACACACAAATATCCGAATTGTTTATCATGTAAACAGTGTAATTTCAGCTGCCAAATAACAGAAGCAAATATAATTCTTAAATTTGGCATATTCGCTATTTTGCTGCTGCTGTTGTTATTGTTTTAGCTATTGTCGTTGTTGTTGTTATTTTCTGGCATAAACAAACACTCGATATTATGTTACACATTGTCTACAACGTACAGACATAAGTTGCGCCAACCGTAAATGGCTTAATTCGACACGCGTTCGCTGCTGTTTTCCTATGCAAATTTTTAGCGCAAAAAGTGATTTCACGAGGCAGCCAACAAAAGAGTGACAAAGTGAGAGAGAGTTAGAATGCGAGTAGTGCAATTGAAATGCCATAAGTTGTGGCTGGCTTTAGAGTTAGTTGCCGCTATTTAAATTGACAGCATTTCATTTACAAAAACGCCAATTAGTACACAAACTTAACAAGCATTAAGCTTTTGTGATAGTGCCTAAATGTATGCTACTATAACGGAAAAATATGTATAATCAATGCAAATAGAGTAAACAAACCAAAATGAGTAGTGAGTTAGTAACAACATTCAAAATGTTGCCCAATGGAATGTATTTTCCTGTATCTTTGCATATGTTTAGGCGCCACACTAGCTTACAAATTTAATTAAGTTGCCAATAAGCTCACTCACCAGCCATTTAAACACACAGCAACAGCACACATCGATTGGCCTAAAAGCCGTTTTCAATATTCAAAGCGCACAACTTTTAATAGGAATTATTTGTTACCATTGTTGTTGTTGTTGCTTTTGTAAACCAATATAATTTTATCAAAATTCAAAATTGTGTGCATCCGTTTTTCGTGCCAGCACATTTCAATGGCGTCGCATTGACAATCCGAGTCGGCGAACGTTGCTGGGACGTGAAGTGTGCAGAAAGCGCAGCATGAACCATGGCTTGTGGCTTCGTATGCCGCGGCCAGTGCACAATGCCGCCTTTTTTGTACATATTTAACCGCAATATTGTCTGTGAGCGAGTGTGTGTGTGTGTGAATTTGTGTAAGTTTATCTGCGTGCAAGCTGCACGCTGGCGCGGCTGGCCAATGGATCACGTGGCCACATGGTCGCTCATTGTTTGGTCAACCGAAATTAGCATCATGGCACGTTCATTAAATAATTCGCTAGCAAATGGCAATTGTTATATTTCCACCAACAAAACATTTGGCCAACTAACCGACACGCCAAGCACTGACAACGGCAACAGCAACAACAACAGCAGGTAACAAGAGTAACAAAAACAAAAATCGTAATGAAATAATTCATTATAAATCATGTGCAAGTGTGGCGCTTTGATTTATGGGCAAATTGGGAGAATTTAATTAAATTGAGAAGCCATAATGTGGCTCAGAGAATAGCGTTTAATTTGTCAGTAATATAATAGCCGGCATTGTATTAGCGTCTTTGTGGTAATATTTAATTATATCATTATTGAACGAACCAAATAATGCTCGTTACAAGCTTATTACATGTTAAGCATCATCCTTAAAGTATGCTAGCAAATGTGATAGAGAAAAGCCGTAGCTTTAAGAAGTTGTTAGCACCTAATATTCATTGCATATTGTTAGGCTTTCATCTACAAATTGATTCAAAGTTGTATTTGAAAATTGTTTACGCATAGTTAAATTATTAGTTCTTATTTGCAATTGTCATTCTTCTTCGTCAACTCGTTGCTATTCGTCTATTTTTTTCATTCCATTTCTATAGAAAAATGCTATAACCACCTTTACGCTTTAATTAGTCCTTTCTGTGCCTCAATTCATCCATCTGCCCATAATAAGCCTATAAGAATTTCAAAATTTTGAAGGGGATACAAAATAAAAACAAATAAAAAAAAGAGGAAAGGTTCAAGAATATAAATAAAATTGTTTTTTATCTATTTGTAAAAAAGGATATGAAAAAGGTCCTTTGAAAATTGTAATCCTTTATATCCTTGAGAATTTATATAGAAGTTTTTTTTAAAGGATGTTAAAACCCAAAATCTCCTTGATCACGTGTCAAGTCCTTTTAAAAGGACAAAAGATGTAGAAACGAAAAACTGAGTACGCAGTATTACTATATTTAGTCTCTAGTTTCACCCACATATGGATTTTCCCCGGTGTGAAAAATGCTATCGCACGGTGTTATAAATATTTATAGTCCATTTACAGGTCTTTCGGTCCATCTGTGTTTGTTTCCAATCAGTTCATGTGTCTTATTTGACTACTCATATCCTTTTCTGTCCATCAATGAATTTGCTCTGAGAAGAGCAAACCATGATATCCATAGACTCGTTTCTGTCCACACACTCTTTCTGTTTACAATCACAACCAACAACCAGCTTTCTATACATAAATTCTCCCTTTTCCCACGGCCTTTCGGTCTGTCCACAAACTCTTCACAATCTCTGTCAACAGATTCTTTCTATATGTACATAAATCGTCTCTATCTATCCGTCCGTTCACAAACTCTATCTCCCTAGAGGGTACCTGGCTGTCTACAGAATTTATCTATACATACGGTGTCTGTGTATCTATAAGATAACTAACAATCTGGGCAGAGACTCGGTCCATCCATAGAATCTCTGCCTATAGATTTTGTCTATTTAAAGATATCCTCTGCCTATCCGCAGACACTGTTGATCTCTAGACTGTCTGCCTATTCATAGACTTTCTATCTACCCATGAACTCTGTGTATGCATAGACTCTCTGTATGACCAAAGTCTGTCTGAGAGTCTATCTATAGGTAGATAGACTCTCATAGGTCTCTGTATGTCGATAGACTCTGTCTATCTGTCGGGTCTACGTCGGTCCATCGACTCTGTCTACGTATACCAGTCCGTCTACTTATACCTACAGTCACTGCCTGACTACACTACAGACCCTCACTCTGTTTGTATAATCTATCCATAACTGCTCCTGCCTATTTGTAACCAGAGTCTATGCCCAGACTATGTATAGACAATCTGTTTGACACTAATCTCTGTCTATCCATAACATCTTTGTCTGTCTGTAAACTCTATCGAACTATAAGGTATATATCTTCATGCAGACCCTTTCCATCCATATACTCAGACAGTTCGGACACATACTTCATCTATCCATAAAGACAGATACAGAGTTGTCTTTCTATAGAATCTGTCTATCCATAGACTCCCTGTCCATAAACTCTATGCCTCTTAACTTGAACACAGACTCTGTCTATCCATAGACATCCTACTTTCTAAACACAACGGCTGTCTACAAATTCTATCTATTCATATTCTCTCGGAACAGACACACTATCTCTTAAACTCTCTCTCTCTCTCATTATACGCTCAACTTGCACGTAGACTCGGTCTATCTATAGACATCCTACTACTACACCTGCCTATAAGCTCTTTCTATCCGTATACTCTCAGTACGGACACAGGCTCCGTCTATATAATCTGTCTATCCATTCTCTGTTTATCCATAAACTCCATGTTTGTCTAAAGACTCTGTCCATCTATAGGTTTGCTAAATTTCAACTCTCTCTCTCTCATTTAACACTTCACCAGGACACAGTCTCTGTCTATCCTGCCTTTCTACAGACCCTCTCTATCCATATACTCTCAGTACAGGACAGTGACTCTGTCTATATGTCTTCCTACAGAATCTGTCTATACATAAATCTACCTATCAATCTATCTATCTCTGTATATCCATAGACTCTGTATTTGTCTACAGACTTTACCAATCTGTAGTTTCTCTGAATGTCAACTTTTTCTCCCTCTCATTATAAACTCAACCTGGGCACAGTCTCTATCCATAGATATTCTGTCTTCCCAAAGAATCTGTATATATGTACATAGTCTCCGTGCATATCCATAGGCTCTATGTTTGTATAAAGCTTCTGTCTATTTATAAGTTCTTTGAATTTCAACTCACTATCTCTCTCTCATTATACACTCAACCAGGACACAGACTCAGTCTATCCGGTCTCTCTACAGACCCTCTCTACTCATATACTCTCAGTACGGACACTGGCTCTATCCATAGATTTCCTGTCTTCATATAGAATCTGTCTATCCATAGATCTATTCATAGACTCTATGTTTGTCTACAGACTGTATCAATCTATAGTTTCTCAGAATTTCAACTCTCTCTCATTATAAGCTCACTCTGGGCACAGACTCCATCTGTCCGTAGACTCTCGGTCTATCCATGGACTCTATGTTTATCTACAGACTCTGTCAGACTGACAGACTCTTTATCGGTCTAGAAATTTCGTTTACCTCTAAACTATCTGTCTATATATAAACTCTATCTATGTATTCATGGAACCTCTGCCTGTCCGTAGCTATTCATCTACTTATCCAGATGCACTTCTTCCGGCCTTTCTTTGTTCTTGGCCGGTTTTGTCAACTACAGTCCCGCTCTGTCCCTCCTCTAACCATCGACATATCCATAATCAGTTCATTGTTGTGACTAGCGGTTTGTTGGTCTGACATTTTGCCTCTCTTTCTATCTATCTGCGTTCCAATTCACATATCCCTTACTCCTGACGTAATGCCGCATCATCATCAACCACACCATATGATGACTTACGATTGGACTAGACTATCGAAATCTCTTAACATATACACACACTAGCATCTTTACATACATATATGTAAAATGTAATACTCGCAAATTACCTCATAGGTCTCTACATTCTCGTACAAATTTATATGCAATAATTTTTTGCTCAAGCGATAAAAATCCCCTGCGCTGCAATGCTTTGCCCCTGCGGCACATAAATTTTACGCCAATACATAAAATTGCGTAAATTTCAATTTCAAAATTAAATAACACAAAATTTACATATTACCCCCTGGTCGTCGCGCACGCCCCTTTCCATTACATGACATAGCACTGCACCTGCCGCAGCATCGCAACTATAATAAAATCATTTCACCTGTTCAGGTAGCGCTTGCAAGCTTCAGAACGTTGCACATCACGCATGTAACATTTTGTGCATTTCACGCAGCCCGTCGTTGCAACTTCGCCCCGTTCCGTCCACCACACCGTTGCCTTGCGTAACAAATGCAGGATTCAGTGTTGTCTGCAAATGTCAAAAGTGAAATATTGCATGCAATGCCAGCGGCAGAGCCAATGAAAACAACCTGCAACATTTTTATTTTTTCACAGCACAATAATATAAAATATTATGTGCGAGCGCCACAATGTATGCAAAGCACACATGCAACAAACAAATAGAGACGACTCTGTGTGTGCGAGTGTGTGGGTAAATTTTAAAATGCAAGACATTTTAAAATCCTTTTATTTACGTTATTCCTTCTCACTCACTTTGTTCTCTCTCTTTCGCTCTTTCTCTGGCAACACAAGCGATTTTCAGCCATCGCCAGCACACCTAAAACTATACTACAATTAATGGCATTGTGCTGCGTGCATCTGTATTTGATATCTCTGTTCCCTCTACTACGTTGAGCCGTTAGTCTCTCTACGGCAATAGCAATAACAACAACTACAATCGAAACGCCAACATTTTAGGTTATCCACCTCGGCACAATAATTAAGTCTTATTTGACTTTTAGCATGGCTACTACTTGTTCTGCCTGTTATTTATGTTGTGTATTCACTGCAATTGCTGTTGTTGTTGTTGTTCAGCTTGTTGGTCGGTGTACCATTCCCATTCAGTGAATGCACACATACAACAAAACAACAAATCGATGAGGCAAATAAAACAAACATTGTAATTGCTTTTCGTTTTTCTTGTATTCTCTTGTGTCGTTGTAGGTTGTTGCTCTTCTTTTTTTTTTGGTCATTTATTGAGCCAAACAAGGTGAAATACAACAGTGCCAATAGCAACAACAACAAACATAGTGCAATGACAACAACGAACACAGCATAACCAATAATGTTGGCACTGGCGTAAACTTCAGTTAGACAACAACGAAATCGTGAAAAAAAACAACTAAAAAACAATTACAAGTAAATATGTGATTTTGTGTTCAATTTGAGTTTACATTTTTATATTAAGTCTCTACCAATGGTTAAGTTCTGGGCATTATACGAATGTCCGTCTATCATTCTGAAAGTTTTTGCGGTATTCTTCCATGGATCCATCTTTCTTTACATAATTTTATAAAACTGTGTCTTGAGCTCATCCGTTCATTCACTATCTGTTTATCCACTTGGAAATTTTTCAGTATGTTTACCTACAAGGTTTTTTTTATTCATCCATTTATCAGTTCATAAGGCTGTTTATTCATCCACCAATCCATCTATCTTGTCGTAACTCCATAAAACTACCGGCTGAGTTCATTTCTTAATTCATTAGCAGTCGATGTACTGAAGATATCAATGATTGATTGATTGATGATTATTAATACGAAAGTCTTTTTTTCAATCCTTTCATCGATTCATCTATCTTGTCTTGATTATATAAAAAGGCTTGTTAAGTTCATCACTTCATCCATTATCTATTGATCCATCTAAAAATCTCTTTTTATGTTCACCTACAAGTCGCACTATACGTCTATATATTTATCAACCCCTACATCTTTTAATGAATCTATGCAATGTTTCATCCATCTTGTCATGATTCCATAAAACCATCTATTCAGTTTATCTCTTCTTCAACTGTCACCATCGAGTTTTTTATTCACTTGTCCCTTTATCAGTTCGTAAGTTTGTTTGTGAATCCGCCAACTCATGCACCTATCTTCTCGTACATCCATAAAACTGCCTTTCTTCATTCAGTTCTTTTCTTCATTCCTTATCTGTTGATCCACTTAGAATTCCATCAGTGTGTTGACCTACAAGTCTCACTATCAGTCCATCCATTTATCAATCCATAAGTCTTTTTGTGGATCCATTTAATGATCCATCTATTTTGCCTTACATCTATAAAACTGCCTGTTGAGTCTGACTTTATTCATTATCGATAGGTATATCTACGAATCTACCAGAATGTCCACCTATAAGTTTAATTATACGTCTATCTATATATCAACCCGTAGATCTATTTATGAATCCATCCATCTTTCCGTACATTCCGTACTGCCTCCTGAGTGTTTTCTTCATTCATTATCTGTTGAACCACTTAAATTCATCAGTGTGTTTACCTACAAGTCTCATTATATGTCTATCTATCTATCAATCCGTAAAACTATTTGTCAATCCAAAACAAAACAACCTTTTGGGCTCATCTCTTCCTTTGTTACAAGTTTTGTTTTATTCATTCATTTTATCAATTCGTTAGTCTGTTTGTAAATCTATTCATCGATCCACCTGTCTTTCCTTTCATGAATAAAACTGCCTCCTGAGTTTTTTCTTCATTTATTACACAGTGCAACACTAAAAAAAGGGACAAGGTCAAACATGTCTCATTCGATAGAGGACCTCAATAGATGAAAAAGGGTCCAAGGATTTGTCCCGGCATGTTCCAGTTTTTTTTAAATACAGTTTAAAGATGGCGGCTTAGTGCCCCTTACTGAAACATTTAAAACATTATATCTTTTGACTTAAATGTCAGAAAGGAATAATTTTTACGTCAAATGAAAGCTAATGATATGAAGTCGAAAAAACAATATCCCTTTTTGAAAAATTTTATGAAATATGATATGAAGGACCTCAACTAAATTTTTATCTTTGAATATCCTGGAAAGCATGAGAGCTAAATTTATATAAGTGACTTCTGGTAAAAAAGCAAAATTGTTCCTTTCTGACATTTGAGTCAAGAGATATGATGTTTTAAAAGTTTCAGTAAGGGGCACTAAGCCGCCATCTTTAAACTGCATTTAAGAAAAAACTCGAACATCCCGGAAAAAAACACCTTTGCACTTGTTTGCGTACTGAGGTCCTCTATCGAATGAGATATGTTTGACCTTGTCCCTCGAAAGGGTTCACCTACAAGTCTCACTATTCGTCCGGCCAACTATTTATCAATCTTTAAGCTTATTTGTCCATATATCTTGTCATAATATTATATAACACTCTCTTAAGCCCATCTCTTCGATCATTTCCTATTGATCCACTTATTCGAATAAATCGATGAATATTTTCGTCTTCAAGTTTTATTATCCAATCGTGCTTTTATCAATTCTATGTATGATTCCAGTCATTGATCCATCTATCTTACATCTATAATATTATCTCTTCGGCTTATCTCTTCATTCATCATCGGTTTACCCACTTATGTATAAATCCATCGGTATGTTCACCAATAAGTCCCAATATGAATTCGCAAATCTGTTCAAGAATTTGTCCATCCATGCATCTATCTTGTCACAGCTATCTTACCATAACTATATCCCTAAAACTGTCTCTTCATTGATTATATTTGTATTCACTAAACATTCTATTGATTTTGAAGTTTATAGAGATTCATTTGTTAATTATTTACCCTCTAGTGAATCCACAAATCGGACTAAATAGAACAGGTTAGCATCTGTTGACTCTGTGGCACAGCAGAGCAGACTCCCGAACACATTATACTATATTGCGATGCGTCATGACGTTGCAGGATGCGTTACCTAAGCCAGTTCCGGCTGACAGAAGAGAACATCAAGCATCTAAACCCCCGTGAGTTACTAAGCTTCACTAGGTCCGTGGGTCTAGCGGATATTCTCTAACAAATTGTAGGGAGCACAATAGATCACTTCTTGTCTCAGTGCAACAAACCCTATCAAATTCTATTCTATTCTAATCCACAAATTATGAAGAGGTACCAAGGATCATTATTCCTTGATCCATACGTTCTATGGTCAACCTTCCCCTCATCTGTCCGGAAAACTATTCATTCGACCTATCCACCCATGAATTCGTTTTATCTATTCACCTCAACAAATTCATGCATATCCATCAGTTAATCCTTCCTGTCTCCTTACTCATATATAAGTTGGTCTCTCAGTCAATTACCAAGAAGTCTACTTTACTGGAAATCCCCTAAATGCTCATCTTTTCGTCTGACATTCTATTCAACAGCCACTTGTCATATCTATCTTCCATCCATTCCATCCCATCTTACATCGACTCCATACTCTATCCATCCACAAAGAGATCCCTGAATTGTGTTGACCTTTCGAAACAGTTCCACCTGTCATCACTTTAGACTAACCTTTAATACAAAAATGTTTCTATACTGTTTGCAGCAATAACCTTTTCCAAAACTTCACTGGACTTATACTCTTAAACACCCTGTATGTGCGCAAATAGACACCGCCAACGTGTATCGCAATTCGTTTATATGATAGCTGAAAGCAATTTCTCGAAATGTCATTTCGTATGGGTTCTGGCCAGTTTTGGCCAGCGAGACTGAAACGGCCAGCTGCATGTATTTTTGCTGCGCTGCCTGAAATATGGGAAGCAAGAGAGATTTGCTGGTGTGGCCGAAAGCAAATAATTCGACCGTGTACGGTGTTTGTTTTGTATGTAACTATGCAGTATTGTGTTTATTTATTTGTTGGCTAAAGTGATTAATTAGTGAAATTACAGTTGACACATTGGGCATTGTTAGATTGTTGCTTTGCATTGCTCAATTGATGTTTGCCTGTGCTACAACTTGTTACGGCAATGAAATTGCTATTCACTCAACGCTTAATGAGGTATTAAATGTAATGAGAACATTTTATTGCGCTCTTAAGCATTGCACAATTCTATTGAAGATATTTGAGAAGTTATTGGTATTTGCTAACAAATATATAATTTATAGCTGTGGCAATAAATTGACAAAGATTTGATGGAGTCAGTAACTTCGTATGTAACTTATGGCAAAGATTACTAAGTGTTGATTCGAAACAGATTTTTAGCTTTCTTCTGAGCCTTCACAATCAAAGCGTTATGGCATTAAATTCTCCGGTTATGCAACTGCTTTATTAATTAGGCGCACAAGTCTGTTCAATATCTGACAGCATTTCCGCTTGTAGGGTAATTATTTTAAAATCTATTAAGTCAAGAATTAGTGGTGCTTGTTGAGACTACGCAAACGCCGTTTGTGGGCTCACATTATTCTCAATTATGTTGCGCACTCGTTGCATGCCAGTGTTGCCGGCAAACGCTGAGCGGCTGGTAATTATCGCATCATTAAACAGGATATTATGAGATATTGCTCTATTAGTTGGTAGTTGTAATATCAACGACTGATATAAACATACATACAGATACATATACATTGTGTTTAGGGTTGCATAAGGCAAATATGGAGTATCTATCTTAATATAGATGAATCACATCATAATTAGTTGGATATGAATTTTAATTGTTTGTAGCTACTGACTATTTACTAGGCGGATTAAATTACCAAAACTACGATGTCGAAATATGTTTTCTTTTATGAGAAATTATTCAAGACTTGCTTTTGAGGAAAAATAAATTCATCAGAGCCACCAAATGGCTTTCATCTGTGGAAGAACACAATGGGTCATATGGCCCAAGTTATGCCCTAAAGAAAGGCTTTGATCACACGAACTACTCTTCTGTCTACGATACGATGACTTGAATGCAGGTCTGTGAGTGACTATTTTACTAAAAAGCCCTCATTGTCCTCGACCTTTAACTCAGCTTCTCTCCCTAAAACATACCAACTATCCCCATGAAAAAACTCCCCCCTCAAGTCGGAAGACAGTAGATCCATTAAGTCAAGTTTCTCCATACGAATTCTTAAACGTTAGATACACAATAAAAGAAGCCTTTTTAAGATTCTTTTTTCGCTTGACTACGCCCAAGAACTGTTCTCAGGAAAAAATTTTCTCTCTAGAGCATATTTTGGTCCTGAAAGTTCAAAATTGAAAATTTAGTTAAAAGGAGATATTTTTCCTCTTTCATTTGATACCCATATCTTCATCATTGCACAATCGCAAATATTTTAAAAAATATTTGAAAGGTGTATGTCCTTAAAATTTTAAAGTCCTTTAAGAAGGTTTTTGGGTCAGAAAATGAAAACCTGACTATGCCAGGATATTATAAATGACCTCTAGTTTCACGTGTATATCAAGATTTGGATGGGTCTCGGAAAAATAAAAAAATGTTTTCGCACGGTGTAATAAATGAAAAGTTGGTGTTTTCACTCCGTGCATCATAACTTTGTCATTTTTCTTTCAATTCTATTCATATTAGGCTTAATATTTGCTCAAATAATATAGGTTAGGTTAGGTTAGGTTAAAGTGGCTGCCTAGGCACGGGACCTGCCGAAAGACACACTTAGGCCACGAAAAGGGCCCGTTGTGATACCACAAGGAGGGAATGATCTGTCTTACTGCAAGTTAAGTGCCTTTGCAAGCCATTTTGTCTTGTGGATAAAACCTAGCAAGTCCCTGATGTTGACTGATCTAAGGTCGTCCAGATTGTCGAAGTAAGTAGAGCCTAAGGCTTTCCATCTTCGTATAGAGAGAGCCGGACAGTGACAGAGGAGGTGAATAATGGATTCTTCCTCCTCCTCATTCTGACAGCTTCGGCAAACTGTCCGACTGTCAATACCTAGTCTGTAGGCATGACGACCAAATGTACAATGTCCAGTCAGAATCGAGACGATCGTGCTGATGTGTCGTCTATTGAGAGAGACAAGAGTTCTAGTACGCCCGGGGTTAAAAGTGGGCCATAGTTGTTTAGTGATTGAGCAAGTGCTCTCCTCCTGCCATCGCTTGTTGGCTGTGCCGAGGAAAGAAGAGCGAATTTTGAGTTTACATGTAGCGAGAGGGATACCTACTGTAATGTTAATGTTGTCATCTGGAAGGGTGGTGCCACGTCTAGCGAGCTCATCGGCAATGCAATTTTCCCTAATATCTCTGTGGCCCGGTACCCAAGTCAGAGTGATGTTGTACTCGCACCCTAGCTCATTGAGCAGGGATCGGCAAAGAGAGACCACTTTTGATGTGGTGAAGGCCTTCTTGAGGGCTTTGATAGCTGCCTGACTGTCCGTGAAAATGAATGATGAATGACTGAATGAATATCTTTCATATATATATTTTACATATTTTAAAACCAGAGGAGATCATTTCTTTTATCTATAAAAAAACCATACAAAATTGTATAATTTTTGAAAATGGTCAAAAAATTCTTTTTTTTTTCAAATTTCATCGTCATTCACGTCCCCAAATCTCATCTTATTTGGACAGTATATATCGTTCGAAAGGTTAGTTAAAACGACGGGCCACTTGTATTAGTCGGATGGTAGGTTTACGAGATATGTGCTCATAACTGAAATAAGAGGGGAAAACGTGTTTTTCGAAGATTTTTCGAAAACGGTTCTTAAGAAAATTTTTTGATTTTCAGTTTCGTGTTTTGTTTTTAGGAGCACGCGATGAACCCATTTTTTGTCGAGTAGTGTAATCGATGGAAGAAGTCTTTTTAAGATTATTTTTTTTTTCTCTTGACTTGTGTAACTATGTCCAAGAACATGCCAACTGTCCTCAGGAAAAAAATCGTCTCTTAATTCTGAGGTTCTATAACTCATGTTCTTCTATACAACTTTTTAAAGCTCAGCTATGTAGACGATAAAAGAAGTCTTTTAAGAACCTTTTTTTCGATTTAATTGTGCAACTACGTTCAAGAACATGCAAACTTTTCTCATGAAAAAAGTCCTCTCTCTAAAGTCTGAAGTCCATCAACTCAAGTTTATCCATACAATTTTTCAAACGTTAGATATACGATAGAAAACGTATTTTTGCACTCCTTTTTTCGATTGAGTTGTGCCACTACGTTCAAGAACATGTAAAGTGTTCTTGTGTAAAGTGTTCATTAAAAAGTCTTCTCTCAATTCTGAGGTTTCTACAACTCATGTTCCTCCATACAACTGTTTAAAGCTCAGCGAGACGATAGACGAAGTCTTTTTTAAACACTTTTTATCACTTGAGTGGTCCAACTATGTTCAACAATATGCAAACTGTTCTCATGAAAAAAGTCCTCTCTCTAAAGTCTGAAGTCCATAAACTCAACTCAAAGTCTCCATACAATTTGTCAAACGTCAGATAGACGATAGAAGAAGTGTTTTAAGACTCCTTTTTTTCGATTGAGTTATGCAACTACATTCAAGAACATGCAAACTGTTCTCATGAAAAAAGTATTTCTCTAAAATCTGAAGTCGGGCCAATTGACTCATGTTTTTCCACAGAAAATTCCAAATGTTTTTTTTAGTTTTTTTCGTGTAAATTTTGCAACTCAACTGAGTCGAGTATGACCTGATCGATTGCCATCACAAGCTATAAAGTTGTGGTTTAACACTAGAACGCCTGGCCAACTGGACCTTTGCTATAATGCTTTGAAATTCTCGAATTATACTTTTGTGAAGACAGTAAGTATGCAATCATTCTGAGTAAAATGGTGGTGAGATTTCATATTCACAGCTTAAGCTGAATTGTTTGGATGGTTTTCTCTCCTTCAGGTATTTTTGTTGGTTTTTTGGGTATAACAACCCCATTCTAGAGTTCATTCGTGTAAATAACGACGGGAGATCACTGACTCGAGTCTCGATTGGATTACAAATCAACGAATAGTGGGTTCGGAAATCGTCTCAAATAACCACAACTAAAGACAGCTTTGCTATTAGCGACAAACCTTCAAAAGTAGAAGAAAAAATACCTTCGAAAATATTCCAATTGGGGTTTTGAAATCGTCGGCTTTAAGCTTTCAATCGATTCCGTTCATTTATAAGGCCACAAGCACAATGCAGATTGTGTAGAAAAGCATAGTCTTAGTCATTTTTAGGGCTCTTGTACCAGAATTTGTAAAAAGTGACAATGGAAAAGAGCCAAAAAGACTCTAATTCAATGGTCCTTAAGCCTCAAAAAAACCTAGTTAAACGCTAAAAAACTAGTTTACTTGCTTATGGCATTCTCCATGTAGGACTTCTACTCATATTTCAACAATAAAAACAACAATGAAATACACACTAAAATAGTCTTTGAACGTAATGGAAAATCAAAGAAGAAACAATTCACACCGTCGCGGACAATATAACACATCTAGTTAACAGCCGAAACCTTACAAATGACTGACACTCCCACACACACACACACACACACACGCACACTCTACAGGTATGTGGAGCAACATGAGGCAAATGTAAATGGAAATGTTACATCAGCGTAGTTCAGGGCTTTGTGCGCACCGTTTTTTCTTTTTTCTTTTTATGAACGGTTGCGCTGTTGAACTCAATTCGCATAGAATTCAATATACTAATATGTTTGAGGGTGAGTATGTATGTGTGTGTGTGCACTGAAAGCAAGAAAATAAATGAAAAAAACATATTCAAATGTCGCCCTCAACGAAGCAAACATATTACGCTATTGAACTATGCCGCCGCGTTGCCTGTTTCAATCAATAGGTGAAAAGTTTGTCATTTGGTAGGTGGTGAACTGCACTCACACAGACATAAACACACACACACATAAACACATACATAAAGGTTGATGGCAACACAAGAGCCGTTACCCAAAACAACTTAATTGAATTAGTTGCAAGGTATGCACTGTAAACACACACACACGTACATACAAATGCTCATATACATACTTATATATATAAATATATAGATGTCATGAGCTTTTATTGATGGTGTGTGTGTTTGTGTGAGTTGATGAAAAGTGGAACGACAAAAGTGCATATTGAGTGTGAATGTGCAATGCACAGCTACACAAGTTTTGTGGCTTTAAACACTTTGTTGATATATAAAATTTAAAATATTTTATCACAAAATTAAATTAACAATCCATCTACTCGCTGCTGACCTGTTTGTACTTGAATACATCTAAACACAAATGAAAGAGCCTAAAGAGTTCATGCTGACTTCAAAGAACAAAATGGAAAGTTCCAGCTGCTCAAAAGTATGCTACAAAAAATTTAAATTGAAAATAAAACCAGTTAACGAAGCAAAGTTATAGTCCACATAGTTAAAGCACGACAGAAGGTGAAATTTTGGCCGAACCCGAAGCTCTAATCGGCTGCAAGACTGGCATTCGGCTTTAACCGAAGCCGAAGGTGAAGGACTTATAAACCTGTTAACCCACCACTGTTATAGTGCACATAGCAGAAGCACGACCGAAGGTGAAATTTTGGCCGAAGCCAATTAATGGGTTGCAAAACTGACATTCGGCTATAACTGAAGCCGAAGGTGAATAACTTAAAAACCTGTTAACCCACCACTGTTATAGTGCACATAGCAAAAGCATGACCGAAGGTGAAGTTTTGGCCGAAGCCGAAGCTCTAATCGGCTGCAAGACTGACATTCGGCTACAACTGAAGCCGAAGGTGAAGGACTTAAAAACCAGTTAACGAACCAATGTTATTTTACACATAGAAAAAGCACGACCGAAGGTGAAATTTTGGCCGAAGCCAATTAATCGGTTGCAAAACTGACATTCGGCTACAACTGAAGCCGAAAATTAATAACTTAAAAACCTGTTAACCCACCACTGTTTAGTGCACATACGAGAAGCATGACCGAAGGTGAAATTTTGGCCGAAGCCAATTAATCGGCTGCAAAACTGGCATTCAGCTATAACCAAAACCGAATTTAAAAAAATATATAAAAGTAATCAAAATTTCTTTTACATTTCGCGAAAAAACTGCAGTAACTGCAAACTGCTTTTGCTGAACCCGATTAATCGGTCGGACTTTAGACATAACCATTACATACCTTTAGGCTTACAATTAACTGTAAACCACCGCAACTAAGCGGAAATTTCTCATTTTCAATACAAATGCTTCAAAAAATGGGTTCAAAGCAATGAAGCCGAATTTGTTGTTGTAATTTACAATGAATCCTTTAATATGATTTTTTTCGCTGCCAGCGCCACTTTACACTATTTGAAGCATCAGCTTTTCAATAGTTATGATGCCTTTGAAGCCATTTTGCTACTGATGCGGAAAATGAGATGCAATTCGACGTGTGGAAAAATCAAAGTATATTCTGGCAAGCGTGAGTGTATGTGTGTGCAGCACAAACACACACACATACAAAGCGCCAACTCGAATGGGCGTTTGGCCAACGTTGTGGTGCAACAGACCACAAGCACGAATCTGTTTGTATGAAAGCGTACACCAACTTTTTTCATGGCTCAATGCATTTTTTTGTTATTTCATTGCATTTTTCTCTTTTTTTAACTTTTCATGCTGTGGCGCGGCATTTTTCGAAATCATGTTTTAACACAGACACACACACACACACACACTGATCCTCATCAATGTGCAGCTTTTTTTCTAACAAAGCTGCATTTACTGCTGCAGCAACAAAATCGCCGAGCAGCGAAAATGTATCTGAGTTTCACGCGCCGCACGAGGGTCACAAACAGTTTTCAACGGCACTGCACACGCCCAATTGTGTGTTCGAGGGCTGCTTGTTAGCATGCAGCAAACGCTGTCGATGTTCCACTTTCGACACCAGCGCTGCGCGGTGCAGAACCTGGCGTGGCAGCAACAACAACAACAACAACGACAACTGCGAGGCGTTGAAAGTGAAATATGGAGCTGCCGCACAGGCAGCCAGCAAATAAATCCGCCCGGCATACTTCTTAATTTGAAAGGCCAAAGCGCAGCCACAGCAACAACAACAATGACACTTAAGTGAACAGCAAAACAACAACAACAACATCAATGCGATGGCATTACCAGTCGCACCTGGCAGCACTGACTGCAACATTGACTGCACGTAGTCGCCTTTTGGGCGCTGCGCCTGTTTACGTGTGCGTGTGTGTGTGTGAGAGTTGAAAAGTTGCCATTCGAAGATTTCGTGTGGCACAAGTTTATAGAAATTTTAATTTGCAACATGTGTTAGCTGGCGGTTTGCTGGTTTGTTACCTATTAGTGTTGCCAGTTATTGTTGTTGTTGTTGCTGTCATTTCACAGCCTAAAGTTGTGGAGTTTTGTTTTAATTCACCGCAAGCATGTCTGCAAGGCCAAAAAGTTACTCCGGCAAGTGTGTCGCCCATGTGTCGTTCGTTCGCTATTTTTGTTGTTGTTGTTTTGTTATTGTTGTTGCACATTTGTAGCATGTTATCACCTGCCTGTTGGCATGCAACTTTTCTGCACTTGCTGCACATTTCATAAGCTGCATTGTGCGCCCCCACCAATTTGCATGTGTTGCAAATAGTTGGCAGCAAAAGTTGATTTTATCGCACACATTTTCGCATAAGCGAAATTTAGCAAAACAACAAAACGCTGCGAACAACAAAATTGCGAGTGGAAAACTTGGCTGAATTAAATGGAAATTTGTTATTGTTGCATTTGCCGGTTACTTGCGCAGCTGTGCGTTGTGATTTTAATGCGCTGCGAAATTTCACGCGAAACGTGGTAAAGTTGGATTGTTTGCCAAAGCGACAGTGATCAGTGCCGTAAATTGAAAACAAATTCGAAATACTGAAAACTTGCCCTAAGATATAAAAAAACATATTTAATACGAACATCATTTACAATGTCTGCTATGATGATTGAGAACATTATCGCTTAAGCGATAGTTACGTTTTTAATTCATTTTCTAGGTATGGAAAATTTCTGATTTTTCTAGTGTTAAGCAATAAGTTCTTAGTTATTATTATAATTATTATTATTAAGCAATAAGTTCTAAATTATTTTAAATTTAAATGTAATTTTTTTGTTTTTTTCTTTGCCGAGAATCTAAATGTAAAAGAAATTTCATTTAGAAACAAAAAACATCAAAATTGTTTATAAATTATAAAGATCCTTCTCGCTTAAGCGATAAATTATAAATAATTATTTTCAGATACTTTTTTTTGTTTCTTATAGCTTGAACAATTTAAATTAGTGACCATTTCCAATTTTTAACTTTCAAGTTGAAGTAACATTGAAGCCACTTTCGCATAAACGATAATTTTTATAAAAATGTATTTAAATTTTATTTAAATATTTTTTGACCAAGAATCTAAATGGAACAGAAATATAATTTTTTTTTAAAACAGACATGTTTTAATAATTATAAACATCTTACTCGCTTAAGCGATAAGTTCTAAATAATTATTTTCAGATACATTTTTTCTTTTCCCACAGCTTGAGCAATTTTAATTGGTGACCTTTTCCAATTTTTTACTTTTAAGTTGAAATAACATTGAAGCCACTTTTGCTTAACCCATTTTCGCGGTTTTTGCGATAAAAATTATTATTCAAGTAAAATCTATATATGTATATGCTATCAGATATTCTTAAAAAACTTATCGAAATCGAAATCATCGAAAATTGAATTCATTTGTCGAACTACGCGCCAACTTTGCGTACACGCAACACAGATTCGAGACTTATCTAGAACACGCATAATGACACCCAGATAATTCACACACCAATTATAATTTTTCCTTGCCTTTATGTGAACGTATTTTCATGTCGACCAAAAAAAGAATTAACGTTTGACAATTTTTAGTGTGCGATTCAAAATTTGTCTGAAAAACATGTGTCTACAATGCGTAGCAGCGTGCCCATCTGTGGTCTACACATACAAGTGTGTGTGTCAGTGTGTGTTTTGTAGGTGGTTGAGATATGGAGGAGAAGAAAGCCTAAGGATATACCTTCCGAACAAAAAAAAATTTATCGCAATACCTCACACACACTGCACATACGAATTTTTTAAATAGTAACGTTGCATATGCGCAACAGAGGAAGGAAATCGGTTAAACGATAATTTTTATAAAAATTTATTTAAATTTAATTTAAATATTTTTTAACCAAAAATCCTAATGGAACAGAAATATAATTTTTTTTAAAACAGTCATGTTTTAACAATTATAAACATCTTTCTCGCTTAAGCGATAATTTCTAAATAATTATTTTCAGATAAATTTTTTCATTTCCCACAGCTTGAGCAATTTAAGTTAGTGACCTTTTGCAATTTTTAACTTTCAAGTTGAAATAACATTGAAGCCGCTTTCGCTTAAACGATAATTTTTATAAAAATTTATTAAAATTTAATTTAAATATTTTTTGACCAAGAATCTAACTGGAACAGAAATATAATTTTTTTTTAAAACAGACATGTTTTAACAATTATAAACATCTTTCTCGCTTAAGCGATAATTTCTAAATAATTATTTTCAGATACATGTTTTGTTTTCCCACAGCTTGAGCAATTTAAATTAGTGACATTTTGCAATTTTTAACTTTTCAGTTGAAATAACATTGAAGCCACTTTCGCTTAAACGATAAGTTTTATAAAAATTTATTTAAATTTAATTTAAATATTTTTTGACCAAGCATCTAAATGGAACAGAAATATAATTTTTTTTAAACAGACATGTTTTAACAATTATAAACTTCCTTCTCGCTTAAGCGATAAGTTCTAAATAATTATTTGCAGATACATTTTTTCTTTTCCCACAGCTTGAGCCATTTAAATTAGTGACTTTTTGCAATATTTAACTTTCAAGTTGAAATAACATTGCAGCCACTTTCGCTTAAACGATAATTTTTATAAAAATTTATTTAAATTTAATTTTAATATTTTTTGACGAAGAATCTAAATGTAACAGAAATATCATTTTTTTTTTTAAACAGACATGTTTTAACAATTATAAACTTTCTCGCTTAAGCGATAAATGCTTTTAAGTTAAACTAACATTGAGGTCATTTGAGTACTTTCGCTTAAGCGATAATTTTTATAAAAATAATTATTTTCATTTTTTAATTTAAGTTTTTTTTTTAATTAATTAATTAATTCATTTCATTAAAATTTCATTTAATTTAAAGTTCATAAATACCAATGAAAACCAATAACTATGAACATTTCAAATGGGCTAACAACCTCTCAACATTTTTTCGCTTGAGCGATATTTTCTCTTACTTTGCTTTTTATATTTGTAATTTCAAATAGCCACTTTGAATTCAGACAATTGAAAAGTCACTCCCTCACTTCTCTCATATCAATAAGTCGCATGCTGCATTCGCACAATAATTCAGACCTGAATAATTTCTAACGCTTAAGCGACAATCTGTTCTCTCAATTCACCAATTTCCAAACAAATAATGCCTTTCAAGTGCAACGGAAATTTGACTATCAAATTTTCAGTGCGCTTCATTGCTTGCCGCTGCTTGAAACTGTCTTCCGGCCCCGAAGATGTTGCAACGTGCACAATGCACAAATCTCACAAGGAAGCTGCAGCAGCAATGGAAACAACAACCAAACACACAGACAACTCAATACACTTACATGCATCATACTCACCCACATGTCAGTATTTATGTGTGTGTGTGTGTGTGTATGGATGAGTGAGTAAGTGCAGCTGTGCAGGTTGCTATCTCCATTGCGCATTTCTTTCAATGCATTTGTCATGCATAATATTGCCACAATAAAGGTAACAACAACAACAAAAATAAACAATAAACAACAATGTCAATAAACAAAATTTCAAGCTTTCTACAAATACTGCACACTTACACACACATTTACATCAATATTGCTGCTGCAATTTTTCTACTTCGCTATGTGGATTTTCCTCCCTTTCGTAAAACGTTAAATAAATGAAATTTTTCCGATTTGGCTGAGAGTGCGGAAAAATGCACATCATGATTTCTGTCCATGTTGCCTGTCATATGAAAGTACTCAGCAAATATTTAGTGCTGCTCAGAGTGCAACATATTGCTGCTGCTGCTGATGTATGGCAATATTCAGGAGAAATGCCAGATTAGATTTTTCTGAATACCTTTGCAATTATTGCTTTTTTGACGCTAAGGGCATGAAATTTCCGTCTATCAAATATTTGAAAATTGTTTTAATTTATTTTTTAACTTATTTCAGTTTGAGCTTTTTCTGGGATGTCTCTATTTAATTTAAAATTTGAGGCATTTAAAAATTTTTCAAAATATCCAATCGTTCAAACACGGAGTCATCAAAAATATGTTAGCTGATTCATGAAAAATATCTGCAATCAAATCTGACTCAATTAGAACAAAATATATGTAAAATATCTCAAATTGAGAGATTGACTTGGTCAGAAAAGAGAATCTCAAATTCAATTTGAGATATTTCCTAGAATTTTTATTCTGATTGAATCGCATTCAATTTGAGATATTTTCTAGATTTTCTATTCTGAGTCCGATTCAATTTGAGATATTTTCTAGATTTTCTATTCTGATTGAGTCAAATTCAATGTGAGTAATTTTTCTGAATTTCAATTCGGACTCAAAATTAGATGTTTTTTATGTGCTTGGATCGGATTCAATTTGAGATATTTTTCTGATTTTCTGTACGAATTGGGTCACATTTAATTTAAAATATTTTCCAGATTTTATATTGAGATTAATTTTTAATTGATTTTTAATTGTGCTTGAACCAGATTCAATTTGAAATATTTAACAGATATTCTGCTCTGATTAAATCCAATTTAATTTCAGATATTTTTCAGAATTCTATTCTGTCGCATTCAATTTGGGATATTTCTGCTAGCGATTATCGTTGCCAAGCCAGAAGAGAACCATTTACTGCACCGCTGCAGCTCAAGG
This sequence comes from Melieria crassipennis, assembly GCA_963668005.1. NCBI lineage: Eukaryota > Metazoa > Arthropoda > Insecta > Diptera > Ulidiidae > Melieria > Melieria crassipennis. The sequence goes on along the minus strand of OY764961.1, from coordinate 60,496,048 downwards.
AGCACCAGAGACGTAACCAGTCTACAGCAGCCGTTTTGCTGTAAGGTTAGCTGCTGCCCTAAGAAAGTTTCCATAGATTCTAGATGTCTCTAGATGTTCCCAAAGCTAAGCACGTCCAATAACTTAAAGTCCAGAAGTTCTTTCTGAATAAATGAATACAATTTGAAATATTTTCTATTTTAAATTTCTTCTCAATTTTTCAATTCCATTAGACACCAACGTCCTTCCATTCCACTCACAATAGAGTCAACAGCGCACTTCTTTGCGTTGTTTCCTTTACAGAAACCACCACACAATTTGGCCAACACACTACAATTACCACACTAATTACTGCAAAAACTCATATAACTTTTTTGCAATTTTTATTTTTAATTAAAAATGTTTCCCCTCTTTCAAACTTGCGTTTTTCTTTCCTTCAATTTACAATTTAGTTTTTTTTTACAAATTTCGTGAATTGAAATCTCAGCGGAATTTCGCACATATCTACTCGTATACCTCCTCTTCACTTAATTAAAATTGATCATTTATAAGACACTTCATTTTCATTCATTGCAATGCTCCCAGCAAAAACTTGCAATTCATTTTTACTCTTTTTTTGGATGAACTAAAAATATCCACCTCCAACTTGCTGCAATTCCCAACTGATAGTGCACAATTAAAGGGAAGTAAAATGCGCAACGTCAGGTGCGATTACTTAAACTTTGGCATTTTCTGCCGGAACTGCTGCTGAGTGCATCAAATGCCACAATGTGCGAGGACTGTGCGACTTGACGCAGCCAAAGGTGTCAATAATGCGTCATACATGAACTCTATGCTGAAAAGAAACGTGCATGGAAGCAAATGTTTAAAAATTATAAAATGTATAGCATACTTTCAGGATGAGCAGCATATTTTTGTATAGTTGAGCACTAAGACTGTGCCAAAATAAATTTAAATAATGACAATTTACAATTTTATTTGAACAAAGTTACACACAACAGTCTTAAGCGCCTAAAATTATGCTAAAAATATGAAGTAGTTTATTATTCAAGTTGAAGTAATAGTACCTCTGAATAGTTTAAGCAAATAACCTGCGATAAACTGCTTTGATCTAGTCAACATAGTCAAAATATAGTCAACAATCACATGCGCCTAAAAATATGCAAAAAATATGCAATTGTCTTTTATAAAAGTTAAAGTAATAGCACTGTTTGGTAATTTATATGACAGCTTATGCAAATTATTCTTGATAAATGCACCCAACAATATTGGTTGAACGGAAAGTAAACTAAATGAAAAATGGGCTAAAGAATGAAGTAAAAGTTGAGGTTGATTAACAGAATTTTTTTTTTAATTTTAATTTTTTTAATTTAAAAAAATTTAGCATTCTTTAGGGAGGTCTCCAAAACTTTTTCCCATGGTTGGGCACAGCTTAAAAGGGGCAAAATAAAAGTTCAATAATGGTAGTTTACAGCTTAACTTAATCAAAGATGGGCCCAACAATCTAAACCGCCTAAAATTATGCTAAAAATTTGCAGTAGCCCACTATACAAGTTGAAGTAATGGCACTGCTGAACAGTTAGAGCCAAAACCTTCGAATAATTGGTTTAATGTAGTTAAATTTATGGTCAACAGACACACGCGCCTAAAATTATGCCAAAAATACACTGTGGTTTAAATAAAATTTGAAGTAAGAACACTGCTGACAGTTTTAAGCGTCAGTTAGCGCAAATAACCTTCGACAACTGTATGCAAAAATATAGAAATGCATAAGTGGGTTAAGAGTAAAGTAAGCCAAATGAGAAGTTACAGTTAAAGAGGGAATGAAAACTTTTAACAAAGAAGGCTCTACCCTTCAGCTGGCAGTCTGATTGTTAGCTAAATAAGATAAGCGTTAAAAATTGTAATAGAAACTTTTGCTGAAATGTTTGCTAGGAAAATTTGTATATACAGTTTAAGTCAACTTTAAGTGAATACGAAAACCTCTCACACTAGAGAGGAAAAAGCATAACAAGGCATTTTGTTTTAATTATATTGTTACGAAAATGACTAGTTCGTATCTGATTGTGCTTGAAAATAAAACTACTTCAGTGATTCAGCGCAAACGCAGACAAAAATCAACAATTGCTTTATTCACAAATTTCACACTTTGCTTGTATTTACACTTGTTTCTACTTTGCTTGCTCAGCTAAGACTCGACTCGTTGCGCCGCGCACCGCTGCTTATATACCAGTTTTCTTATCGCGCCGAAGTTTCTTGCAACTTCTAATTGGAACACGCTCGACCATTCTCGCACAGTTCGCGAACCATCCTTGCCATATCGGAATAACACCAAGCGAATTATACCAAATTCGCCGTACTTGAAAGTGCATGCCTAAAAGTATGCTTGGAAAAGCGTTCGTGCATAGACAAGCATTCAGCACATTGCCGGAATCGCAACAATATTATTTCACAAATTAAATCAATGCTGCAAATAAAGCCTTAACGTAGCATTCAAGCGTCGATTTTTTTTTTCTAAAATTGTGTTATTAGGCAAAAATACTGCACACTTCCAGCACAAAATGTGAATGTATACGCCTTCGTACGTCTATTGACGATGCGCGACAATGACTGTAATTAAAATTATAAAATTATGCACCGCAGAATGGGCAAAGCACACAGCGCGCAGCGACATAAAGCTGAGTAAAAGTGCGTTAAAGTGTTTCATAAATTGTTTGAGGAAATTGTTCAAAAATTTTACATAGCACTTGAAAAGTGTTAATGTAAATTACTGTCTGTGTGTATGTGTGTGTGTGTGTGAGTGACTACGCCTAAGTATGCATGAAGAAGAAGTGCTTTTTAAATGGGAAATTTTCACAATTCAATTTCACACTTTTCAGGCACTTCAAAAGATGTTGCAGAGCTAAGAGGTTTTTTCCACAAGCCATAACAATTATCTGATTTGTGTCAATTGGTGTCAAGTCATACAAATTTTATAAAATTATTAATTTTTAAATGTTTTCTGCTTCTTTCTTTTGTTTTACTGTGCAAATTTATGAGCTCAAATTTTGAATGAGAATATTTTAGAAAAAATTCCAATAACACTCAGAAGTAATTGGAATGTTGCTAAGGAGGTAAAAAATAATTTCAAGTTTTTATTAAAATTTCTTCAAAACAAAATGAGCTACTTTCAAGAAAACAATTTAGACAATTAGTACAATAAGTAGTTAAAAACACAAAAACAAGATGAGCTTAAAAATTGTCTTCTAAAAAATTTTAAATAATATTAGATTAGAATAGATTATTTAGATAATTTAATTATTAGAATAGATTTGAACCATTCAATTTTTTTTTTTTTTTTTTATTTTGCTATTATTTACAGGAGGTCAAAGCCAAACTCTAACTGCAATTTTTTCTTCTAAATAAGTTATAGAGAGTTTGAAATATGTTTTAGATAGTACATTTTATTAGCTTTCAGGAACAAAAAACATTACTGTAATAACTTAATTTTTAATAACATTATTTAAGGAAAAACAAAAACAGGAACGTATTCAGTGCCAGAGCCAAACTCGTACATTTCAATTTTTCGGTTCGTATTTTAATAATACTTACTAATTAATACTTAGTATGTATTCCTTTGCTTTTGATTATCATTTCAAGTCTATTTGGTATACTTTTCTCCAGCTTTCCGCGATAGTTTGACTCAATTTTTTCCCATTCTTCAAGCAAAACTCGTTTCAGTCTTATTTGCACTCTAAATATGGAAAGTCCTTGCGAAAAATTGCTAAAATATTAAATAGAAGTCACTCCACCGTCCAGTATGTCATTAAAAACTAGTTTTAAAAAGAACCTTTAGGAAATTGTGCACATTAATTATGAGCCTGAAAGTATACATCAAAAATGTTATAGTTACAGAGCACAAAATTTACTTGGCAGACTTCTAGCAGACTTTTTCTGTGACTGTGAATTCAAAAATTCAAACAAAATAATAATTTTAAGCCCATCTTTTCACTTAGATTTAAAAACCTACAAAAACTACACTAACCATGCAACCAGCATCAGCAGAAAAAACAATTACAAAACAACAACAAAAAGTGTTCTTACCCATACTCACACACAATCTCGCATATTCACCACACAGGCACGTCGACAGCGGTGGCATGGCACATCCGGTTACCGCTGCCGACTGCCACTTAACATATCCGAACGGAAGCGTTGCAGTGCACAGAATGTTCCAAAAAAAAAATTTTACAACAACAACAACAACAATAGTAAAAAGCAAGCATAGAAGCGCACAAACAGTGCAAAATTGCTGTGATTTTCCTCCTGTCCTCCTCACCTCGAACCACTTCTTTGTCGCGTGACGATTTTGTGCCGCCGACAACACTTAAACTTCATGCAACGTGTGGCAAACGGATTTTTTTTCGAGTATGCATTTGCGTGTTGTTGTTTTTGCTGTTTTTTTTGCTACTTATGAGTAGAACCATAATTGTTATTTCAATTGGTGCGCCAACCACAACTGGCAACTTGACAGCATCACCGGCAACACCGTCGCAAGCCGCCAACTGCTGACCACTGACGCGACCAGCAGCCTTAACCGGTTAGTGCTAACCACTTGTTCGGTGCTGTTAGCTTTACATTTTTGTGTGTTGGTGTGTAGATGTTAGACAGACTTGGCTGACGGTCCTCTTGGGGAATTGCAATGGAATTTTTTCTTAGCTCCTTTCTGTTGTAGTTTCTGTTCTGGTTTTGGCGATTACTTTCGTTGCTCTTTGCACATGTAAAACTACGAACAACAACAACAACGTGTTAGCAAAGCCTCTCTAGTACAAGCAAGAACAATAGCAAAGACAACAACAACAACAATGATACACACCTACGGCAGCAATTCCATCACATGGTGCCATAGTGGTTTTCAACTGTTTTTTTATTGCATACCTTTAGGAGCACCAAATAATTAAAAGCTTCAACCATGCAGAAATCTCAATAATCACTTGACGGTACTTTTTTCACATTTTATCGTTGTTGTTGTGATGGTTATTTTGCAGTCCCTTTAATGCAGTCTGTGTTTTACTTTCTACTTTCTACTTGTTTTTATGATAGAGAAGTGGCAAAAACACTCGATTCACTGCCAGCCAACACTCGCTTCCGTATGCATTCAATGGCCACCGACTGTGATGGCAATCAACTGGAACAACAATCGAAGCATTGACTAACGTTGATGGCGAAATTATGTTCGCCGAATGCAAGGAAATGAACGTCAACGGAGGTGCCGGCACAGCAATTAAATCGAACAGACAAAATTGTTGTGATAGCGAGAAGGGAGAGCGGGGTTGAAAACGGTTCGTTAGCCGTTGCGCCAGCAACCAACAACCGGATCAACCAGTTGCATTATTACGACCGCAGTTGCCACATAAATAAAGCTACCCATGAAATCGCATTAATATGCACTCGCACTTACACACTCACACACACACAGACATAAGTATTTGTATGGATGGTGTATTTGTATTTAAAAGTTAAAATGTTCATTCATTAAACGGCCGCCACATACAGTCGTGTCGTATGTGGGAAACAAATGACCACCAACTCAATTGCACATATTGAAATGACATTTTGAAAGCAATGGAAATGGTTAATGGGATATCAGGACAACTGATGCAACAAATTGGTTTATGCTAATGAACATGAAACATTCATATTAAATGTTTCAAATGGTTAAAGTTGATGTTAAGTTGTTTATGTGTCAGCTTCCAGAGATTGGGAGATAATTTACACGTTTGATTGCAGCCTAAAAGTATGCTAGACCAACATTACGTTTGCGAAAGGGTCTCTAATGCAACATTAACCCTTTCGCTACGAGTTTTTACTGGGGAAAGTTAAAATTGCTGCCAGTTACCAGAGTTTGGGAGATATTTACGCTTTAGATGGCAGCCTAAAAGTATGCTAGACGATAGGGTCTTTAACGTCAACCAGTGCCAGTTTTTAATGGCAAAAGTTAAAATTTGTGGCAGCTACCAGAGTTTGGGAGATATTTACGCTTTAGATGGCAGCCTAAAAGTATGCTAGACAAACATTATGTTTGCGATAGGGTCTTTAACGTCAACATTAACCCATTCGCTACGGGTTTTTACTGTTAAAAGTTAAAATTTTAAATTTATCGATTTAGTCCTCCGTGTGGTCATATCAACAAAAAAAATTTTTTTAGTTTTTATTACCGGACCCTGTTTTTTCGAGTTTTTAAAGTTTCATATGAGAGCAAAAATATTGTTGTGGCTGTTATATGTTTAAGTATAAACATAAAATTTTCAAAGTTTAACCAAAAATCTAATAATCTTTATTTATTTTAACTAAAATTATTGAAAAAAAAAATTAAATTTGAATTACTTAAAATAAAAAAACTCAAATCAAAAATGTCTCTTATTTTTTTCTGCTTCTTCTTTCTTTACTATGTAAGGATATAATATTTTAAAAACGTGTATACTTCTTTTCTTTAAACTGAAATACTTAGTTTATTAATTTCGTATTATTCCTAAAACTTCAAACTATTCTAGGAACTAAAAACAAATTTTATTCTTTGAACAATTTACTCTTTATTCTTTGAAATTTATTCTTTGAGAGTTCCAACGTCTAGTAGCATGTAGAATGTAGTCTGTAGCATGTAGTCTGTAGCACGTGGCAACAAAATAGCGAAAAGTTTAAAGATTTATTATATCATTCTATTCAAAGTGAGTGAGAGTGAGATCCTTTTTTAAAGTCCTTTTCTACATTGCTTAAGGTTGAAAGCAAATAGCCTCCAGATAATCAAAGATTCCCTAGAATTTTGAAGGAATAGTCTTCTCACTAATCTACTACTACTACTAATCTACTCATCACTGATCTACTACTCTACTATTTTGATTTCCGTAATCCGAAAATCTCTATCTACAAATATTTGATATACAAATAATCCTCTTCACCTCCATTAGCTGAGGCTAGTCCTGCAATAATCACACCTTTACATATGATAAGTCTGTATGTTAGTGTGTGCATAAATTGTCTACAATAAAGTTTACACTTCCAATATTTCCCAGTAGATGTCATTGTCTAGAAAAAAAACCCGCTAATATGCCCTGCTGACATTTGGTAGACTTTTACTGCACTTACATTTTTGAATAGACATCTCACTCATATGCGACATTGTGCTGTCATTTATTTGAGTGTTGTTTTGAAATCATTGGAGATTACGTATGCATTTTCCTAGCATTGTATGGAGATGGAAGTGGTGTAGTAAGCAGCGAGCCACGTTCCACAAAAAATCTATTTCAATCGATGATAGACATCGACATAATGTTTTCAGACATATTAAAACAGTTGCAAGCAATGGTTTTCAGTTGAGAGATTTAAAATAACTTTAACATGGTTTGAAAGAAAGTCATTTGAAAAATTGCTAATTTCTATTGATTAGTAAATTACTCGTATTACAAAATCAATGGCAAATGAAGCTAAAAAGTTTGGTCGGATAGTATTTTGTGCCAATGTGTGTTCTTGGCCAGGAAAAACCAAACCATACCAACTAAACTATACCAAACTGAGCTTCCAATTCTAAACATCCGTGAGTTTTATATTGGAAACCTCATAGTTTTCAGAGCCGAAAAATAGGTTCTCAAAACAAGAGGTTATCTCTTAGTATGTAAGTGAGTCTTTCCAGCAAATTGTCACTCCAATCTAAATTAACTTCACGTAACCTAGTCTTAAATGCCAAATTAATTTTCATATTTATTGAAATATTTGTATGTTGTAACGTTACTCAAAAGTATGCGGGCTAAACCATTTTCTTGATTAGATCTTTGTTAGACCTTTAGAAAAATGTATTAAATTATTTGAGCGCTTTTAAGCGTAGCATGTTGCTAGACATACGAACAAAAGAACTCAATTAGCTCGGCTCTCCAGATGTTTTTGTTCTTGATGCTTTTCTTGGCATTGATATTTTCCATATATACATACATGCCTATAGATCCTTCTACAATCTTTACTTCTCTTTCTGCGCTCTACAAACTCTAAGTAAAAATAAAATCAAAAAATCAAATAAAAAAATCAAGTCTACATTTTACTCACTCAGGGGCCCCATTCTAAGTCTCCCAGTTAAATGGGATCCCCAAGCATGTCGTTGATAAATGATTTTTCCGTTGACCCACTAAAGAGCTCTAACTGGTATCGGAGGTCAAAGGTCAAATAATTTGTTATAACTATTTTAATATTCGTGTTCTTTTTTCTAATTACCATTAAGTATTTATTTATCTTTAATAAAATAGGTCTTTGCGCTCTATTGGTATCCAAATATTCAAAGAAAAAGTAGTACCAAATGTTTTCCTTAAGTAAACATTTGTCACTTAATTCATGAACTATAGAAACTTTACAAAAATTTAATTATTCATTTTAGAAAAACTTTAAAAAAAGTTCTAGTTGAACTAAGAGTTTGTTTGAAAATTTTCCAACTACTCCAAAAAATATTTCAACGAAAGCTACAAAGCGGCCACACGCAAGAATTTTATATTTCCCCATTTTATTTCCCCCGTACTAATGAACACCCCGCATCAATTACTTAATTAATTTTTTCCAACAACAAAGAATATCATAATTTCTCTTTCATCAGTCACACTTTATCTCCTTTCACTTGTGAACAAATTTTTTGTCACTTACCAGCCGAACAATGCAAAGAAGTTGGCCCTCGTGCAAAACGCGCCAAAATCCGAATTCACCACAAAGCAAGCGCCGAAAAAAATTGACAAAAATCAAATGTCAAAATGCAAATGTCAAATTGCGTTTCACTTGAGCGTCAACAATTGCTGTTGGCAGCAATGTATTGCACCAAAAAATAAATCGCTAGCAAAAATAAATTTAAATTGCTTCAATGGCGATTGCAAACGAAAATCACAAAATTCTGCTACTTGTGAGGGAAAACAAACGACAAACAAATTGCACTGTCAACGCACAAAGCACGAAACGTATTTGCGGCCGCTCAGCGACACAAGACGAGACACGCCACGCCACGACACAAGACAGTTGCTGCCACGACCACGACCACGGCCGGTGTAGGTGTTGCTGTTGCCGTTGCTGCCAAAAACGACTGTTGCCCTGTTGCTGCTGCTGCCACCGCGAGCCAATGTTGCCACAACGAATGCAACTTGCTGCCGCTGCTGCTGCTGTTGGCGCTGACGCTGCCCACACCGAAGCAATTCAGGCGCCAACCGATGCAATCGCACCGAAACGAAATGAAATGAATGGCAATAAAATGCCCCAAATGGCAACGAAACGAAACGAAACGACAACAAAAAGCCGCCTGCAGCAGCGAGTGACGAACAAAATAAACAAACACTGAAAGCCCACAGCTCGACAGAATGTGAAACAAACTGAAACGACTGGGAAAAAAAGGCAGCCAAGCGAGCAGCAGCAGTGGAATGTTGGCGAATCAGAACGCTGCTCGAAGTGACCAAGTGACGAAGTGGCAGCGGAACGATGTCTGCGCTGGGAATAAGGTGGAAGCGTTGGGCTTTTGGATTCGTGCGTTGGTGTGGTGCGACTGCTCAAGTTCTTGGGGAAAGAGTGAGAGTGAACGTGGGTGGCGAACGGCCGCTAATGGCGTTGCGGGTCGGTGGGTGGCAGCGTATTGTCGTTGGCTGCTAAATGGCGTACAGGTGTAGGTGTGCAATGTTTGTGTTTGTATGTGTGTGTGTGTGCTTCTATTATTGTTGTAATGGTTGTGCCTTTTTGAAATTGTTGTTGCAGTAGCTATGCTTATTACTAGTGATGGATACTAGTGATGGGTGGTATCGATACTTATGAGAGTCGATTACAGCAGTCTCCATACTTTTCAATATTGAATTAAATAAAAAATTTTGTTATTAAAAAGCTCTTTTTTGAAATAACATTTTGTTAACCTGTTAATGTAGAACATTCCCAACCAATTTCGTATATAATATTGATTCAATAAAAGTACTTTTGGTTACTGTTTTAGGTTTATGAGGTTCAATTCTTCTCGCCAAGAACTTTTGGTTACAAAAATTGTGGGTGACAAATGGTATTGAACTCAAAAGTTGTGCACGGAACCACTCAAAGTGAACTCCGGATACACTGCTGACTGAGTACAAATATCGCCACTGGTTACTTTCCGTACTGAATACAAAAATCGATTTCATACTGAGAACTTTTCGATACTGAGTACTCTTAGATGCGGAGTACGGGTATCTTTTTGGCACTGAGTACTTTTTGTATATATTTAGTTATTGACTGGGTGAGTACTTTCGACACCGAATTTTTTTGAGTACTGATTAAACCCTGAATACTTTTCAATACGAAGTACGAGTCTCAATTCCAGACTGTACTAAGTAAAGGCATCGATTTGATTGGGAGAGTTTTTCTGTACTAAGTACTCAGTTTTTCTATCCAGACTGTACTGAGTAAAGACATCGATTTAATTCTGAGAGTTTCTCTATACTTGAGTACAAGACTTAATTCTTGGTATTTGCAACACCGGGTTCTTTTATGTATTGACTGAAAGTATCAACAATCAACAATCCTCAACAACAATCCTATTCAAATCCTAACTATTTTAGACTGAGTTCTTTTTAACACTAAGTACTTTCTTGTACTGCGTAAAATTCCTGTACCTGTACAACATTGGGTAATTATCTATGCTGAGTACAAATTTCAATTTCGGATTGAAAATTTAGTACTTTTCTATACTGAGTGAAAGCACTGTTTAGACATTGAGTACTATTTTATTCTGAGTACAAGTATCTATTCGATATTAGGTACTCTCTGTACTAAATATTTCATTCAATATAAAACTCTACCTTTTCACACCAAGTACTTTTCTTTACTGAGTAAAAGCATCGATTAGATACTGAGTACTTTTCTATAATAAATTCAGTTTCAATATCAGATTCAGTACTTTTCCATACTGAGTACTTTTTTCTACTAAAACTAGTATCTCTTCAATATTAGGTCCTGCTATATACTGAGTGACTTTTTCGTACTGAATACAAGTATCTATTCGATAAGAAACACGTTAATACAAGGTGCGTCCCAAAGTAAACAGGACTTTTGCAATAGGGACGTTTCTGGTGGCGCCATCTATGTGTGAGGACATGCGTTGGAAAGGTACATCTTTCATTCACATACTGTCTAAATTTCAAGACATTTGGTCTAGTAGACGCCGAAATATCCCGCTCAATGTGACAGTATGTTTTTAACTTTGGTACGAGAATGTCGATCGAACAAAGAGCTAATATTAAGTTCTGTTTTAAACTTGGTAAAACTTTTACCGAAACGTTTAAATTGTTAAAGCAAGTTTATGGTGATGATTGTTTATCCCGTGGCCGTGTTAATGAGTGGTTGAATCGATTCAAGAATGGTCGTGAAGACTTGAATGACGACGAACACGTCGGCCAGTCGAAATTTGTGATTACTGACGATGCCATCAAAACTGTGCGTGATTTTATCAAAATGCAGCCAAAATCATCATTGGAATTGATGGAAATGGAATTGAACATCTCCAAAACATCAATTGATCGCATTTTAACCGAACATTTGGGTCTCCGTAAAGTGTGTTCTCGCTTCATTCCGCACACTTTAACCGACGACCAAAAAGCGCAGAGAATTGAGCACGCAAAAGACATCGTTCGGGAAGCCAGACGTGATCCAAATTTCTTGTTCAACATCGTAACCGGTGACGAAACGTGGTGCTTTCAATATGATCCCGAAACAAAGCGTCAAAGTGCCGAATGGAAGCACCCAGATGAGCCAAATCCGAAAAAAACCCGCCGTGAGAAGTCAAAAATCAAAACTCATCTCATTTGTTTCTACGATTCAAAGGGAATAATTCATCGAGAGTTTGTTCCACCGGGAAAAACAATTAACGCTTTGTTTTATGTTGAAGTTTTGAAGCGTTTGGTGCATCGCATTCGTCGTATTCGGCCAGAATATCGCGAGGAAGGAAGTTGGCGTTTATTGCATGATAATGCACCGGCTCACAGAGCCCTAGTTACGACCGATTATTTGACCAAAAATCGCATTTTTACCATCAATCATTCACCGTATTCGCCTGATATGGCTCCCTGTGACTTCTACTTATTCGGTCAGTTGCATTTGCCGATGAAAGGAAACCGTTATAAGGACGTTGAGGACATCCAAAAGGCTTGTACCAACATTCTGAAGGCGATGCCGGCCGATGACCTAAAACACTCATTCCAAATGCTTTTGGACCGTGCAAAACGTTGTATCGAAGCAGAAGGAGAGTATTTTGAATAAATAAAAAGAATTATACAAAAATAATCATCCGTTTTCTTTATTTTATAAAATTCCTGTTTACTTTGGGTTGCACCTTGTATAGTAAATATAGGTTTATATTCCAGACTCAGTACCTTTCGACACCGATTACTTTGCTATACTAAGTAAAAGCATCGATTAGATACTGAGCACTTTTCTATACTGAGTTCAAGTTTCAATATCAGACTGAGTACTTTTCGATACTACTTTCTTCTACTAAAACTAGTATATTTTCGATAATAGGTACTGAGTACAAGTATATATTCGAAAAGGAAGACGTTACTATAGTAAGAATAAGTTTTAATTCCAGACTCAGTACCTTTGACACCAAGTACTTTTCTTTACTGAGTAAAAGCACCGATTAGATACTGAGCACTTTTCTATACGGAGTTCAAGTTTCAATATCGGACTGAATACTTTTCGATACTGAGTACTTTCTTCTACTAAAACTAGTTAATTTTCTATATTAGGTATTTCTATATACCTTAGTGCCTTCCTCAATTCTTAATAATTACTTTCCTACACTGATTACTTTTCTATACTGCATACAAGTAACCATTCCATATTGAGTGCTTATTTTCATTAGAAGTACTCGGTGTTGTGAAGTGCTCAGTGTGTATTTAAGTATTGAATACTTGTCGATTTATAGTACAAGTTTTTAGTTCAGACTGAGTACTTCACAACACTGAGTACTTTTTAAGACTAAGTACCTGTCTTTACTGGGTACAAGTATCAATTCAAATCTAAATGCTTTTCCATACTAAATACAAATTTCTATTCAATACTCAGTCTTTGCGATACTGAATGCAAATACCTATTTATTCCATACTAAGTATTTTCTTTTAGGTACTTTCACGCACCCAAGTACCAATTCTTTTTAGAAAATCAATTTATTACTACTTTAGGTACCCATTCCGTTCAACACTATCTTTAACTATTCTTGGCGCTGTTATTTTTGCAGTTGTTGTTTTTAGAGCCGTCGTTATTCTACGTTTTAAAAAAGTTATTAATACTTTCAAGTACCAAGTACTACCCACTCTCTTGAAAACCGAATACCTATTATACAATTTGAAGTATCCATTCCGTTCAACACTATTTTTAACCATTCTTTCACCGCTGTTATTGTTGCAGTTGTTGTTTTCATTACCGTCGCTGTTCTATGCTTTAAAAATGTTTATTGTTTTTTTTCTTGCCTACTTTTTGCTGTGACTTTTTACGTTATTTTTGTTATTATTATTTTGGTATTGTTATTGTTGCATTGCGTGTAAATACGCGTATTTCCTTACCTCTATTTCCCGACGACGAGCACTAACTGCACTTTTATGCTCTTCCTGCTGCCTTCCTCGCTCCTGTCCGATGCGTCTCTACGTCACGTTGTTGTAGTTGCTGTTGTTCGTACCTTCATACCATTCCTGCTGTTGTTTTTGTATTACCTATTGTTGCATTTTTTTGGAACAATTTTTTTCTTGTGCTTCTGGCTGTTCGCAATGTTCGTGTTTGCCGCATCCTACACACTTTTAGCATTTATTGCTATGGTTGTTTCTCAACTGTTGTTTCCTTTTCCGTTTTTTTAGTGGTAGCATTTTTTTGCTATGGTGTTTTTTTAACTCGACTTACATACTTTTTATTGCATTTGAAACTATTTCATGGAGTCTCACGCCAGCTTCTCAATGGCCACTTCAGTTGGTGTTTTGGTCATGAATGTCACTTTGGTGTTGCTATTTCTATCCCTTTCTATCTAATTACACGCCTGTCAGTCGCAAACTCTTGGAACAAAACGCATGCCGCCCTATAGCCGACTTGGTTGGTATACTCATAACCAGGGAAAGGATTTTGAGGACCTACAAACCTATAAAAAAGGCAAAATAAAATAGCAAAAAAGGCTCGGAAAGGCACTAACAACTGCCAAAAAGGCAGAAAAAGGCACTAACAACTGCATAAAAAGGCAAAATAGGGCATTAAAAACTGTTAAAAAGGCAAAAACAGGCATTTAAAAATAAGAAAAAAATACTAGAAAATCTAAAAAAAAAGGGTACGGTATGTATGTATTTTTTAATAATTTTATTTCATCTGACGTATGCAACATACAATATTTATACCTCGTTTTTTGTAAAAGAAAAGGAACATCAAGGTTTTCAAAGATAGTTTAAAAACTAAAACTAAGATATTTTAATTGAAATGTAGGCACACATTTTACATTCATATTTTAACTTCTCATATAAAAGCATAAAAGCCGTACTTGTATCACATTTGGCATGTTTTTTCTTTAAATTTTTCACTGCACAACAAAAAATAACGGCTTAGGAATGATCAAATCAATGTAAAAGCATCGATAAGTTAACGAAATTACAATGTTGCCACTTAATTTTTTTTTTAGTTTCAAGGTATTTTTGCGAATCAAAAGGGGGAAAATATTAAAAACTAAGGAAAAATAAAAAGACGCTCGACAAATCTTGAAAAAGGCATTTTGTGGGATTTATAGGTAAAATAGGCACTAAAAAAAGGCATTTATGGGTGAGAAAGGCAAACTGCCTTTTTAAGGCAAAAAAAGGCAAAATAAAAGTGGTCTATTTCTAATCAGGAGGACCTAATTCGTGCTCATTTTCAATCAGAAATGCTCTATCTAGCAGCAAACAAAAAAGACAATTTCCACAAAATCCATTCCCTGCTCATAAGATATGTATAAGTAGTAGCTCGATCAAGACAAGAGACCATTTATTTTATCTATGGGGAGAATTTCTCAACTCTATAAGACTCAACGATTCGACTCGACTCTACTTCCTCAACTATTTTTTTAGAATTAGTGCAAAAAAGAGTCGCTAAAAAAGTCCTAAAAACACTCTGTTCAGGTTCTAATGAGTTGAAGTGTAGTGAATTCATATGTTGCCTTAAACGACAACAAAAACAATACAAAGAAATAATGTAAAATCTTAACTTCTAAAACCGTCTTGTATTCAAGTCCTGACGACACTCGCAAAACAAGCTAAAACATCATCAACAAATTTTCGAGCACAAAGGCTCACTTCTGTTCAGCTTCAAACCAAATAGTTTATCACATGTTTGTTGCAGTAGTAGTTGTTGTTGTTGTTATTGTAGTATGGCAAAAATTAATTGTGTGACTAAATTTCTAAATCTGAAATCACTTTAATCGAATGCAGCTGTCAACGTTTTGACATTTGCTGCTACTGCAAGGGCTTCTTATGCTGGTTGTTGTTGTTGTTGCTGTTCCTTCTGTAGTTAAAGTTGTTGTTGTTGATGTTGGCCCACACTGTCGTTAGTATTCAAAATGCAAACGGCATGATTAATCGCAGTCAGACGCACTACACACACACATACACACACAAATGCTTACTCTCACCTGACCGCACACATACACATTTAATCAACGCTGTAAAGTCGGTAATAAAGTGCACATTGACAGCCGACATCGAGCAATAACTCATTTAAATTTTGTGCCCATGTCGAAGCTTGCCAGTTCTCCCACGTTCCCCTCGCCCACATCTCACACTGCACCCACTCGTTTGCTCTGCATTGCTTTCTCGCAGCCTGTTTATGTTCGGGCTTTGGTCTTACTTAACTATACCGTTATCTGTGCCTTTGAGGCTTACCGGATGGCAACGCTGCACAACGTTGCCACTGATGTCGATGATGTTGCAGCCGCTGCCGCTACTGTTGCATGCTGATGTTGCAACAGCAATGGCAACAACAACAACAAGAACAACAGGCTGTTATATTCATTCATGCGATGCAGCAACAAAATGCAATTATCGCAAATGCCGCTGCTACAATTGCTGGCCAAGCTGCTGGTGCTGCTCTGTTCTTGCCATCGTTGCTGCACTTTATTGCGCCTGAAACGGTGGCATACAACAATAATAAAAACAACAACAACGTCAGTAGTAGCAACAATGGCAACAAGCGTTCAATAACGACCAGCGGTTTGGATTTAAATGCACAGCCACCTGGACAGGTAACCCAGTCAACCAAATTGCAAGTGGAAATTGTAAAAATAAAATATTTTTTACTAGAACATAATAGAAAATAAAAATAATAATCAAAGAAATTTTGAATGTTCAATGAGCAATTAATGAAGAATTTGGAGATTATTTATTATTTGAAGTTATTTTTATAACATTTATTATTTTTAATTATAACCTTTTTCTAAGCTAGGCTTAAGTCCTCTAATGGGTCTTTCATTTCAGTTTTGTATGCAGTTTTGGAAAAAAAATTGAAGAACGTTTATGCATATTTTAAGCTTTCAAACAGCAATGGACCATTCACCCAACCTGACAAAATTTTCCATTGGTTAACGTAAACAACATCAATTTAAAATATTGTTCACAGCTTTCGTCCTTGCCATACATTTCCATACCAAATTCCATATCAGATTCCAAACCAAATTGGTTTCGAATTAACTTCCGAAAAGTAGAAGAAACAAAGCTAATCATAAATTGGTGACTTAACACGCATTTCCTTCATACTGCTACACACATTTCAGCCAACGTTAAATATGCCACATAGCACCTAACAACGTTGACCGAAGACTTGTGGCAACGTGGCTCAATGCAATGCGTTCGTATGACCTTTTTCGCCACTGACCGACCATTGAAATGCAATTCAGCTGCATTAATTTGGACACTTTCGTGAAAATGCCGCCAACAACGACAACAGCAACAACAAAAACAACTGAGAGAGAGCTACAGCATATAGCGAATTAAGGTTTGGTCAGAAACGCCTCCAGGTGCTGCAGATCACACGTTTTCAATGCGCAACAACAACTGCAAACTTTGTGGAAGAAGGCAAAGTGGACATTTTTGAAATGGCAATTAAAGCCAAAGCAAAGCTTTACACATTGGGTTATGCTATATGGAATTTTAAAGACTTTTTTATAGTAACACAAACCATCTGAATGATTGTGATAACTCAGTATTTTGATTTATAATTAGGTATAATACCATATGGAACTCGCATATCATATGGAACTTTTTATAAGGCATTCGTTGATGTTGAACCCTGAGATGTTAGCAAGATTGTTGATGTGATAAAAATCAGGGACCGTAACAGCTATAAGTTTTATTATAAAAATCAATGTTTAAGAGTTATTTTTTACTTTTGACTCAACGGCTCAATGACTCAACAAATAAAAGTTATTTTTTATTTATATTTTAAAAATCCCAAAATAACAATTATTTTTGATTTTTTTCTTATTAGTCCACGAATATCATTTTTTTCGATTTTTATTTTAGTTGTCCAATTTTTTTTTGTTTTAGTTGTACAATTATTCGTGACTTTTATCTTTTTAGTCGTCAATAAAAATCATTCAGTGACTTTTATTTATAAAAGTCATCAATAAAAATTATTCAATGACTTTTATGTTTTAAGTCATCAATAAAATGATTTATTGACTTTTATTTATAAAAGTCATCAATAACAATTATTCAATGACTTTTATTTTTTTAGTCATCAATAAAAATCAGCCAGTGACTTTTATTTTTTAAGTCATCAATAAAAACCATTCAGTGACTTTTATTTTTTATGTCGCAATATAAAAGCCAATTTCATTAATTGCACTATTGGATTCATTAAATCTGTGGTCAAAAGCAATAACCGCCTAAGTCGAAAATTGCTGTTTCGAGCAATCTCGTTTTAAAGTTTTACCGCGTAGTGTGTTCATTATGGGAATGCGAATAGGTTTTTATTAATAACTTTTTTAATTTTAAAGTTACAAACTCCCCGATTTTACACAAACGTAGAGCACAGTCAAGGGAACATGGTGGCATCCATAACTCAATTTCTTCTTAAGTCGACTTAAGCGGTTATTGCTTTTGACCACAGAAATATTGAAATGTATATATATTCTTGATCGACTTAACAAGACCTGTCTTGACAATTCTATTTTCTGGAAGAACCATAACTTTCGCATGCATTAATGAAAATTACTTTTATATGGCGACTTAAAAAATAAAAGTTATTGACTGATTTTTATTGATGACTTAAAATATAAAAATTTAATAAATAAAAGTCACTGAAGGATTTTTATTGATGACTTAAAAAATAAAAGTCATTGAATGATTTTTATTGATGACTTAAAAAATAAAAGTCCCTGGCTGATTTTTATTAATGACTTAAAAAATAAAAATCATTGAATAATTGTTATTGATGACTTTTCTAAATAAAAGTCACTGAATGATTTTTATTGATGACTTAAAAAATCAAAATCATTGAATAATTGTTATTGATGACTTTTATAAATAAAAGTCACTGAATGATTTTTATTGATGACTTAAAACATAAAAGTCATTGAATGATTTTTATTGATGACTTTTATAAATAAAAGTCACTGAATGATTTTTATTGATAACTAAAAAAATAAAAGTCACCAATAATTGTTATCATAGGACAACTAAAATAAAAATCGAAATAAAACTGTTTTGTGGACTAATATGAAAAAAAATCAAAAATATTTGTTATTAAAAAATTTTTGAAATATAGATAAAAATAATTCTTATTTTTTAATTTTTCCGTAAAAAATTACAAAAAAAAAGTTTATTGCCAAGTTTGATTCTCCGTGCGAAAAGAAATGTATTGGTATATTTTATTTATTTGCATGATTTTTCCTTCATAGTAAAATTTTCAATTATAGCCTTCATAAATAACTGTTATTTCCGGTCCCTTATAAAAATGGATGTGATTCTTCAGATGTAGCAAAAACCCAAAGATCTGCAGAATCACTTCATCTTTTTTCTTTGCCTCTACCGCTTCTGGAAAACCACTTATCACGTTTCCTAGACTTATTCTTCCTAACATGGGTACCAAGAATATTAATTACCACTCTGAGTGACCCACCTGAGAAGGAGACTATTGAGGGCTTCCTTTGTACTTGTCCGGCCTTAGCAAAAAGGAGAATTAAAACGCTAAGGAAACCTTAGGATATTCAGCAATCTGCTGACCTTCATTAACGCCTCGAACTGGAACTGGACTGTAAATACCGGGGAAAGGGCCTTAAAGAAGCACTTCCCTGTATAGAAGAAAAAGCCATTGTGACTCCTTAATAAAAGAGGCGATTTCGTTAATGGGCGATAAGTTGTCCTGGTTAACCAGAAGTGGGGTGACAACACCAGACAGTCGTCGTCCTCTTCTTCATTCACTAATGACCAGTTCGGACAGGTGAAACTATTACTTTATTGTTTCACGTCTTGAGCCCAGAAGCTTCTTTATTGTTCCTTTATGGTTTAGCATTGGCCAGGAATCTCTAGAAATTCTGTATGAACGTTCCAATGCCTACTTTACTGTAAAATGTCTACTGTATACTGATTGCTGTTCCACCAATTCGCCAAGAAATTCCCGTATGTTAAAATGTAAAATCTTTAGGAGATATCTGCAAGAGAGTTCGAATGCCTCACGCAGAGGCATGGCTTATGAGAAACATTTCCTGAAATAATTTCTCTTCAAACGCATTTGAAATAAATTGTATCATTCATTCCACACAATTAGCTTAAAAGTATGCTCTATAATACTCTTTTTAGAAGCAGCTGCTTAACTACAATTGAAAGATAGTCTGAAGGTTATGTTCTGTTAGTTTCCATGACATATTCTTAACATAATTTTACATCATTTTAGGTCTTAGATCCTTCACTTTGTTCATGTTCTTTCTTCAATTTACATGCAAAGCTGCTAGTAACAAACACCGACAAAACACTGACAAAAGTGTGTTAACCCTTTCAGTCACAATGTCCAATATATTGGACTACAACCCATACAATTCATACAGAACGGATTTATTTTCATGTCGGAAAGGGTTAAAGCAGCGACACTATTTGTTGTTAATGTAAACAATGCAACAGCATTGCCACACGCTCGGCCACTAACTGCGGCAGCTATCACTATCGGCTGGCAGTGATTTAGCAACTGCACGCATGTCATGTGCTCTGCGCCGCTTCACATTGCGCTGTTCTGGCACAATTTTCCAACTCGCCATTGCTGCCACCGTCACTTCTCAGCGGCATTGTAAACGCACACAAAGCCGCTCGGCATGGCTGAAGTTGTCTATGCCACAAATGGCGTTTAAAAGTCTACAAACAGCAGCCGTCATGCAACAAAAGCAAGACATTTTAACCAGCGCCAACAGTCAACACACACAAACACACACACACACGCACACGTATGAACACAACACTTGAGTGCCATTTGAAGCGAGCGCCCACTTTCATACAGCGTTGCGCTCACCGGATGCCAACGCTACCTTTGCCACATCTTTCCTCACACACACACACACACACACATACACACACTAAGGCTTTCGTTGTATTTTGCAAAATTCCCAGATATTGTTTTTGGCTTGGCCTACTGCGGCAGCGATTTATGGTAGGGACGTGCTTCACCTTGCCTGGGCCAAGACCAATCTTTTTAGTGCACTACTCCCCGCTGCCACTTGCCTCATGTGTGTGTATGTGTGTGTGTGTGATAAACACATATTCACTTAGTTGTTCCCTGACGTCTTGTCGCCGTTCGGTGCATCGTTTGCTCCTCTCGAGTCGCCTCTGAAAGCGCTCGCTTTGTGCCTTTACTCGCCGCACACGACTGCTGCGTGCACCGTAAGATTTTCGAAATGCTTAAAATGGCGGCTGGCACGCAATTTATCTGTCTGTCTAGCGTTGCATCTGTACGCCTGTCTTCGCTATCTGTTTGCTGGCGCTTCTGTGGCAGCACTCAGCCGAACCTGCAGTCATTCCATAAGAAATGCGGGTTTTTTTAGTCATTGGTACGAAGCCTTCGATGATGTTAGACAGTCATTAGACCTGTTAGCATTGAGAAGCTAAGTAAAGGACTTTAATCACTCCTTACAGAGGCACTGAAATGTTATCAGAAAGCAATTGAACTCTGCTAAGTTCCTTTTGCCCACCAAAAGTCAGCAATTTGAATGATAAACCATCAGCACCATCAAAGTGAGGGCACTGGAAATATCTAGTAGAGATAAATAAAAAATTTCAAGTCAATCCATTGAATGGATTCCGAAATGTGGAAATCAAAAATGCCCCTTTGATAAAATTGAAAATTGTACAATAACATTAACAAATTTAAAAATATTTAAGATGATCTGAAATATATTTAACGCTTCAGAGTTTACCAAGCAAAACCTAAATTACTTTCAGGCCAACCTAATCCAAAGTCTTACACGGCATTCTTACATGCTGTGACACAAAAATCTGCAGGAGAAGGAAAAGTGCAAAGGAACAATAAGTTAAAAGCAAAGCATGCTTTTTGGCGTACGGGCAGCAACTGAGAAGCGGGAAGATGTAATAAAAAGCTAAAAGAAGTTGTATGTAGAAAATGTATTCGTAGTTAAAGTTTTTAAAGGATTTTTAGCAATTTAATGCTAAAATGAAATGTTAAAATTTAATGCTTAACCCAACTCGTTGCAGATTAGCTGCACTTATTGAATATTCCAACAAAAACAAAATCCATTTCCTATATCAAAATTACTTAAGTTGAACCCAAACAATAAAGAAATGTACAAAATTTTCTATCTCACTTAACATTTTCACATCAAATATGATTAAGAAAACCCCAAAAAACAACAACTCCATAACTGTACAAAATCGCATATAACAACAAAATGCATTTCCTAAAACATTTAGCAGCTGAAACTTTGCTCCCTAATGTATTGGCCCTAAAGTTGGTTGCAAGCTACACTAAAAAAGAAACCTGTTAGTCATAATATTAGTGCAGTGTAAATAACTTCCGGCTGTGTAGCTATTAACACCACACTAACAATAACCAACAAAAATATCCACAAAAAACAGCACCAACAGCAAACACAACAACTTAACGGCAAAAAAGTTATGAAGCCAACACCCAAAAGACACACTCACTGATAGCGCTAAATGTGGTTGAGAATAGTTGAGAGCGACACAAACACAAACACACACACACACAGTGCCATAGTTAAAGGTTGCAGCAATTTTGTTTACTAACAAACACTCAAACACGCAGACACACACATACACGCCTAGAAACACTTGCAGCAAGTTTG
The DNA here is from genome assembly GCA_963668005.1 of Melieria crassipennis. NCBI lineage: Eukaryota > Metazoa > Arthropoda > Insecta > Diptera > Ulidiidae > Melieria > Melieria crassipennis. The sequence continues at coordinate 60,473,751 of OY764961.1, read as the reverse complement.
CTTTGCATATCCGCTGGGCAAGTCTCGGCTTCCTGTCACTCGCTTCGCTGCAACTAAATGCAGTGCAATGTCTAATGTTGTTGTAATTGTTGTTGCTGCTAATGCTGTTGTTACTACACGTTGTTCGTTGTGCAGACGTTGTTAATAGTATTGTTGTTATGTTGTGAGTTGATTGTTGTTGTTCTTGTTGTTGTTGGTGCTCTTGCTTTACAATTGGCTGGCAGATAAGCAAGCCAGGCGCTGTGCCTGTGCGCCAAGGACACATTGGCCTCGATGCCATTCGAGCACATTGGAGATGGTTAAGATGAAGCAGACAGCAACTGCCGCAGTTGGGGTCGATTGTAAGTTTATATACATAGTTACATATACTTATCTATAGAAATGCACAATTTCATGAACGATTACTTACTAAAATTTATTTATGTCCTTCTGATGGCAATGCTGGTGTCCCTGGTCCTGATGTCAACTAGGCTAGAACTTGAAAAACTGCTCAGTTAGTATTAAAACAGTTCAAATATCTACAAAAAGGCTCAAAGTCAGCAATATTCCAGGGGAAACATCATGAAATCAAAGTGGAAAGGTTGGGTTTTTAAATAGTAGAAATCATTCAAATCGTTCGTTACTCCCAAAAGAAAGTCTATGGCTAAAGATTATACTTTATTCAAACCCATCTTTTAAATTCGATTTCATTGGGTTCATGGAATATCGGTGACTTTGAACCAATTTTTGACTAGCTTGAGAGTTTTACTACAAAACGAGTACCATTTCAGGTCAACAGTTTCTTTGGTTTGGCAGGCAGTCGAACGGTTTTTAAGGAGTCTACTTTTTTAAAGATTATATTTAAAGATTATACTTTATTCAAACCCATCTTTTAAATTCCATTTCATTGGGTTTCTCATCATTCAGACACCATTCTTTTATGAGAAATCCCATTAAACTAAAGTTGAAATTTGACTTTGAATAAAGTATAATCTTTAAAAAATCATTAACTGCCTGTAGCTGCCAAACCAAACGAGTCTATCGCTCAACAATGAGGCTAGTTTTGTAATTTGAACTCTCCAGCTGTTCAAAAATGATCTCAAATTTGCCGATATTCCAAGGAAAATCCATGAAATCGAAGTTAAAATTTGACTTTGAAAAAAATAGACTCTTCAAAAATCATTCAACTGCCAAACTACAAAGTTTATTGATCTGAAATTAAGCTAGTTTTGTAGTATAACTCTCCAGCTGTTCAAATTCGCCAATATTTCATGAGAAACCCAATTAAACCAAAGTTGAAAGTTAACTTTGAAAAAAGTAGACTCTTAAAAAATAATTTATTTTATTTATTTTTTATATTATTATTAAAAATCATTTTAATATGATTGCTTCACTATCGACTGACATTTTCATATATTTGCATGCTAGAGTTAATCATTTGTTCGAAATGATTTTGAAATTCCATACGTTGCGATTTTATTAACTTGTACGATTTTATTGAGCATGAAATTCTATACAAAAATTTAAATTTCGTAATATTTATGGCCAAATATCTCTACGCCTATTTAAACTTTCAAATACCACTACAGTTCTTCTTCTTTTTCAGTTCTATCTAGTTCATTCATATGCTAATTCGCTGGTATACTGATGTGTCTATGTGTCTGACCGCAGAAAATGTACATTTTTTCTGAGCCAAATGTGTGTCACTTCGTTTAGGTGGCATTCACTTCAAAAATCCATGCTATATGGCAGCAACATGTTGACATGCCTCAGCAACATAATGGCGCAACATTTCGATTTGGCTGCTTGTTGTAAGACATTCATAACTACACTCTAGAACATTTATCTAGTAACTTTTTCCATCAACAACTTTCTACTATTAATTAAAATAGTTGTAAAGACAAATGCCCAGACCACATTTTGCTATGTTTTTGTACAATGAAAATATTCTTATTGCAGCATTTGCTAGTTTGCATTTTGGGACATCAATTTCCATACCTCAACTTTAAATATCAAATATGCACTCAACTTAATGAAGCAAATAAACCGCTGGCATAAATTCCACACAAGTCCCCCCCCGCCCCCCCCCCAACGCTACAACTGGTTATTCCAAAATTATTTTGTTCAAACAAAATTTAGTATCAACTAATGTCATGGATACAAAATATCTTTTCATGCGAATTGATAATGCAACAGTTGTGCAGTGCAAATGCGGTTAACCGCCAACAGTGATACCTGCCACACACTCACAAAAAGCCGAAAGCCACAAATGCACAAACACCGAATTGATAACGAGAGACATTTCAGTGTGGACGAAATTCAAGGAATTTGCAACAATTTGTGGTTTCGTTAAACGTTGAATTTGTCGTAGTATTTTTTACACAAACACACACATACTCAGCAAAAGATTGCTTGAACTTTTATGTTGTGAATATTTAATAAAAAGTATAATAAAGTGTATAAAAGTGTTGAAAGAGCTGTCGTTGAGGGCTGAATGCGGCTGAAGAGTTTGACAAACGCTGGCTGTAAAAAAAAATGTTGTCCAAGGTTTCACACATACACATGCACACACAAGAAATGCATTCTACAAGTGCACAACGCAAAGCGCCCACAAACGGAGCACACTCCAAGCGAGCGGTTGGTCATAAAGTGTTGAGATGAGCACTGAGAATGGTATTGAATATAATGAAAAGTATTACAATAACAATTTGGAAAATTATAAGAAAGGATATAAAAACATATTAATAGATTTTCTAAATGAATGAAAAAAATGTGTGGGCAATTAAGTATTTGTAATTAAAAAATATTAAAATAAAATAAATATTAGAGCTTCAGTCCCTCGACTTGTTAATTGGGACAGATTCGATTCGACATTAAAATAATTAAAATTAAAATTAAAATTAAAATTAAAATTAAAATTAAAATAAAATAAATATTAGAGCTTCAGCCCCTCGACTTGATAATTGGGACAGATTCGATGCAGTGATTGGTGATCATAGAGTGTTGAGATGAGCACTGAGAATGGTATTGAATATAATGAAAAGTATTACAATAACAATTTGGAAAATTATAAGAAAGGATATAAAAAAATATCAATAGATTTTCTAAATTAATGAAAGACATTTTTGGGTAATTAAGTATTTGTAATTAAAACATATTAAAATAAAATAAATATTAGAGCTTCAGTCCCTCGACTTGATAATTGGGACAGATTCGATGCAGTGATTGGGCATAGATGAATCTTGGACCAAAACCATGAGTGCATCAGAGAGATTTGGATGATCACAAGGCATGAGTGGATCTACGAAAAAAGTGGATCTGGAAAAGTCCTACGAATCACTCATTTCATGACGTCAGTATTTTTGCAAACGAATCTCATATGGAACTCAAAACCTTTTCGTAAGAACTAACCCTGACTTGCACTGTATATCTCAAAGGATACTGATTGAATTGGACTAATTCACACACCAGATCACTTTATTGTCTGCCAGAGGTCTAATACGTGGATCCCTCTAGCCCTGGACAACGAGGTGGTAGTTAGTTGCTTGTAGCAAACGACACTGACCTCTAAACTGGTCTAGAAAGCCTCTATAAACTTAAGAGGAATGCCTTTTAAAACAGGGTATCCTTGATGTGGGTTAAAAGAACTCGGTGATAGGAAAGCACCCAATACTTACAGTCAGGAGGGCGAAAAGGTATTCTCTAGATAGAATGCAGTAGCCAATCCTCCATCAGAATAACAGAAGATGGTTTTAGTCGATAAGAATCCGGTATACCGATGGACATCGATGGATGGATTCATCGATATATATGAAGATATGCACTGCCAGGGACAAAAATAAAAAAAGAATAGCAGCGTAGCCTAAAAATATGCTTTTAAAATGAGGTCTTAAGACTCAGTTGAGTTTAGTAGAAATATTTATTTAATGCTTGTAAACTTGCTAATCCTTTAGAATGACCAGGCAGAAGCTGAAACGAATGTTCTCGCTGCTTTCAGTCTACGAATTGGACTGATCTTCATGTCTGTCTTCGGGCCTAGCTAAGACATTTGAATTCCGCTTTTCTGCTATGAATCCATGAATGCCTCCACATCTTATCAAATGAAACCACATGTCGTTTATGTCTTTTTCCACTAACATTTTCTGTTGTGTGCATAAGTTTTCACACAAAAATATGCAAATTCTTCTGAATAAAAATCGAGCTATAGTCGCTTTAATATGTGTTATTTTTTTGTTGAGTCTTTAGCATTCAAAGGAGCTCTGTATATTTTAAAATAAAAAAATTCCAAAAAAAGAATTAAGACATGAACATTTTTGCTGGTTGGTTAGAATGCAAAAAAAGTTGTCTGCACGTTTGCTACACTCAAAGTAAAGTGTTGATTGAATTAGTAAGAAAATTGTTTTGAATAATTTTTTTTTATTATTAATTATGTATATTTTTATATTATATATTTTTATTATTAATTATTATTAAATGCTAATAAATAAATAATATTGACATTTAATTAGGGTTAATAAATAAATAATATTAATATTTAATTTATCATTGCATTTAACATTTAATTTATCAACCCTAATTAATATAAATAAGTATGTACTAAGTATATAAAAAAATAAAAAAATTTAATAAACAAGCAAAAATTTATTGAAATTTGTATTGATTTAATGTCATACAATTCGTAAATACAGATACTAATTGTTTTTATTGTAAGCTTTAAACGTTCTCAACTCAATTAAAAAAAATTCTAAGCTGCATATTTGACTGCTATACAAATATACACATGTAAGTATGTAATTAGTAAATATTTGCATACATACATATGTACATATGAACGTATATATGTTTTCCTATAACACTGTATGTCATGCATTGCCTCGATCACCCGCACCCACAAAACCCACTTCGACTTCCGCTGCTAGAAGCGCAAACGATGTTCGCTGCCTATGTTTGTGTGACTGGACGTGTGTATGTCAATATGTGCCGCAGTTATGTAGGCAGCTGTGTCCGTATATGCAGCTGCCTGTCTACGCTTTGTTGCAACAATGTCTGACATTTCCGTCTGCAAAACAACGCTTACGTATGTTTTGTTATGCTACGCGTTGGCATTTTGTTGCTGCTGGCTGCATTTTGTTTCAGTTGTTGTTTCAACAATCGTTTGCAATGTTTAAACATTTTTTTAACTGCTCGCATTTCGGTTGATTTTAACAGCAGACTGTTTATCTTTGCTTTGCGCTGTTCTGCGCACAAGCAAAACGTGAGTGAGGTAAATGTTTGAAAGTACCTTTCGGTGTGTGATACATATGCACACGATATAAAGTATATATACGTGGATGTGTGTTTGTCACTGGAACATTCAAAAAATGTACACTGACGCAGTAATGTTGAGAAAACAGCAGCCATAATGCGTTGGCGTTGGCGTTCGGCTGCTTTATGACCGGACAGTCGAATATTCAGCATTTATTACAAACATTTTTTTATGGGTGTCCATTTTTTTGTGGTGACTTTTATTGCTATTACATATTCATGTGCATGGCTATGTGCAGATTTGTATGCATGAATTTCATGAATTATGGAATTTTTCAAATTACATGTTACTCATACGCCCAGTGCAACGGCTTAAGCCATCACCTCAATTTGTTTGGTTTTTAGAATTATTTCAGTTCAACATGGTTTGCAGCACAGCAAATACACGATAGGTCATGCCCATTACCTATATGGTGGAAAACAACAACAAAAATATTTTAAAATCCCTTCATTTTGTATAACAAACTCACCGTTCTGAAAGTATTCAACGAAATGGGCTGAAATCCCTTGGCCGTCAGCTCGGCACGTTTTTGCGCTCGCATTATAATCACTAGGAGTAATTTTTTATAAGCAGTCGATGCATTATACCAGCGATTATTGTAAGCAGATACTGCAATATTTTGGCTCTAAGCAAAAATCGAAAAACCGAAACGAATTTTTAGCGCAACTTTATTGTCAGTAATTTATTTTTTCTGTACTAACCACAGTAATCAGTGCCTGTCCACGATGACAAACCATATAGAATTGCGCTATTGTAAGCAAGAAAAAGAATAGAAACTTAAAAAATTCATAGCCCAAGTCCTCAATGCTCAGTTGTACGGCAATCACGCAGAACAACGCTGTGGTGGTCATTAAATTGAAGACCAATGAGATGCCAAAGATGCCATTCAGCTCTTCCTTTAGGCTGCATGTAGAGTAAATATGAATTATGTAGCATAGTTTTAGGATGAGCACATTTCTTTGAACTTAATTTGAGTCAATTTTCTATTGGAGTGAAACCGATATGTATTGTGGGAGCAAATGATTTATGTTAAACTTGGAAAAGGAAAGATATACAATGTCACTGAAAGAACCAAATGCGATTTAGTTAAACAATGTATTCAACAGAACATAACAAAGTTTGTTTGAAAAGGGCTCAAAGCGAACCTAACGTGGTCTAATATAACAACAATCAAAATAACAATTCCCATTCTTAACCTCACACCCAACCTTACCTTCTGCATCTCTTCAACAAATCTCTCACCTCAGCATCAGCTGGTGCTTCCTTATGAGTTGCGTCAGAAATTCGCAATCCTCACGCGTCCTCTCCACACTCGGCTCATAGCATTCCAATGCCCGACCCACGTACTCCAAATGCATGCAAATTTGCGCCGTCAGGCAGCTCAGCCATAGATCGGTGCCGAAGTTGGCCGTTACGCCAAAATAGCCATTCATCAGCTCCGAGGTGTACACTGCCAGATAGCGCAACGGTGTGCGATACTCGAAGTCGTACGGCATTGGCGCCGGCTTCAAATAAGCAAATCGCGCCTGCTCATAGCCCAACAACACCAACTCGTACACATACATACACAAAGTCTGCACCAATGCGCCCACGAGAATGATGCCGCACAGCACATAGTAGGCGCCGATCAAGACGCGCACACGCCGCGACAAATAGTGCCGCTCAATGCCATAAAGCGGACGTTCCGCGGGCGTTTTTGGATACTCCGCTGCCAGCGTAGAGTAAATTTTGCGCACACGCTGCACATTCCACTGGAAAGCGAAAAACTTAATGGCCGAATCGATGGCAAAGGCGACATAGGTGGCAACGCGTATACTGTTGAAGACATCGCCCGTCAGCAGCAACTGTCGCAGCTGCTTCACCAGATAGAATTTGCAGAAGAAGCCGCTGCCAATGATGAAAACCATAAATGCTTTCAGCAAATACTGCAACCAGCGTGGGCGTGGCTTGCACTGAAAATCATAGCCAAGCGCTTTGTAAATGGTATTCGGTATCCAGAAGAAAGTCTCAAAACCAATGCTGGCCATGGCGAAGCTGCTTAAGAGACTGATTTGTCAATTGTGTTGCTGTTCGTAGAACTGGGTGACTGATTTCTAGCATATTTTGAGGCGTCTGAGCCGGTTTTATATGTGCGCTCGATTGTCAAGTGTGCAATGTTAATGGAGTGTAATGTAATTTGTGGTTTTATTGATGTTGCGGTTTTGTTGCGCACATTCAAAGGCGGAGGCCACTGATATTTTAATTAGAAGACTCGAATGCAATCAAAGTTAATAATCAGTCATTTACGAAGGCAATAAAGTTTACTGGTGTGCAATCAGTGCATGAAATCGATGCTGAAAAACATCGAAAGCGCTTCAAGGTTATGTTAAGTTAGATTAGTTTATGAAGGATGTGTGATGTACAAGTTTCACTTGGCACTCATGACCCAAAAGAAAAATCTATCTAAATACCTATATGCACACTTCAAAAGAATCTATTTGTCTCTTTCCATAATAAACTACTAAAAAGTCCCTAAACGCTGTGTCTAAGGCTTTGCAAACTTGTATCGATGCCCATTTCAGCGCTGATTCAGCATCTACGAGCACTTTTCTTTCTACTAATGTTGTTTCTTCGTTCCCATCTCTGCGGAAAATTCTATTGGCACTTCAAGTTCTCAAACTCCATGTGTAAGGCTTCATAAACTTGTATCCATGTCCATGTTAGCGCTGACTCAGCACCTAACCAGAGAGTCACAAATTAAACCACAGGTTGGGACTCGCCCCCAATAAATCGAGTTGGTATATAAATGTTCGAACTCTGCTCTAAAAAATCAAGTGAGGGATACAAAATTTTGGGACTTGACCTAAACAAATTAAGTTGGAACACAAATTTGGGGATTTGACACTTACAAATCTAGTTGGGGTGCAAATTTTGGGATTTGACTCTAACAAATCAAGTTGGGATGCAAATTTTGGAATTTGACTCTAACAAATCAAGTTGGGACACAAATTTTGCCATCTGACCCTAAGAAAACAAGTTGAGATACAAATTTTGGGACTCGTCCCAAACAAATCAAGTTGGGACACAATTTTTGGAACTTGATCCTAACAAATTTTGGGACTCATCCCATAACAAATCGAGTTGCGATACAAAATTTGGGACAAATCAAGTTTGGAAACAAATTTTGGGACTTGGCCCTAACAAATCTACTTGGGATACAAATTTTGGGACTTGACCCTAGCAAATCTACTTGAGATACAAATTTTGGGACTTGACCCTAACAAATGGAGTTGGTATGCCTACAAATGTTGAGAGTGACCCCTAACAAATCAAGTTGGAATACAAAGTTTTTTTCAATTTGACTCTAACAAATCAAGTTGGGACACAAATTTTGCCATCTGACCCTAACAAAACAAGTTGAGATAAACATTTTGGGACTCGCCCTAAACAAATCAAGTTGGGTCACAATTTTTGGGACTTGATTCTTACAAATTAAGTTAAACTACAAGTTTTGGGACTTTACCCTAACAAATTTTGAGCCTTGACCCTAAAAAATGAATTTGATATACAAATGTTGGCACTCGCCCGAAACAAATCAAGTTGGGACACAATTTTTGGATCTTGATCTTAACAAATTTTGGGACTCGCCCCATAACAAATTGAGTTGCGATACAAAGTTTGGGACAAATCAAGTTTGGACACAACTTTTGGGACAAACAAATCTAGTTGGGATACAAAGTTTGGGACCTACCCCAAACAAACCAAGTTGGGACACAAATTTTGGGACTTGACCCTAGCAAATCAAATTGGGATACAAATTTTGGGACTTAACCCCAACAAATTTTGGGACTTGACCTTTGTAAATCAAGTTGGTATACCAATGTTGCGAATCACCCCAAAGAAATTGAATTTGGACAGAAGTTTTGGGATGTGTCCCAAAGAAATCATGTTGGCATAAAAACTTTGGGGCTTAACCGTAAACAGTTCTTGCATTTGAACCTTTCAAATCAAGTTGGTATACCAATGTTGAGACACACCCCAAACAAATCGACTTAAGATACAAACTTTGGGACTCTCCCTCTAACAAATCTAGTTGGGAGAAACATTTTGGGACAAATCGAGTTTTAATACACAGCTTGGGACCTGACCCTAGCCAATCTAGTTGGAATACAAATTCTGGGACTTGATGCTAACAAATTTTGGGACTTCACCCTTACAAATCAGGTTGGTACACCATTGTTGCGACTCACCCCTAGCAAATCGAGTTGGGTCAAAAATGCTGGAACTCGACCCTTACAAACCAAGTCCCATCAATCTGACTCGACCCAAAACTCTCTAGTTAAGAGCTGAATCACCTCTGAAACAGTAATCAAACAGTAATCGTTGCAAATATGAGAATTCTTACTCACAGTTTGCGCCCACTTTATATTTATTTCTTCGTTAAAATTTGTCTCAAATTCAAATCAATATGTTTTGTCATTTTCACATAATAGCCACATTATTTTGTTATACAAATCAATAACACAATAAAAAAAACCCAAACACAAAAAAATATCAGCATTCTAGGCTTCAAAAGTGAACCATTACATTGTGTCGCATTTCAGACCAAACGAAACCCAACTAGTGCCCACTACAAGTGACCCAAAGATTCAATGTGTTCTAGGGTGATTCTAGAAAGAGCAGGAAAGAGCTTAAATTGATTTTTCGTTGCGTTATAATGTGGTTTTGTTTTCAACGTTAAATAATAAACACACAAGCGAAAATGTTAAAAAAAAATTTAAAAATTTATCAGCTTTAAAATTAAGACAACTGTCAGTAGAAAAAACAGTTCAAAATGTCAATTTTTTTATTGGTATTCATAAAGTTTTTTTTTTAGTTGTCTATAATATTTTCATCTTGAGTGTAGTTGTAGTGGTCAAGCCACAGGAAATTTCAATGAAATCAATAATATTGCATGTTGTGTTCGAGCTGCTGCACTCAACTGAAATTCCACCACATACAAATAAGAAAGGTAAATGTGACAACAATAAATTTTGCACACAATTAAATTTTTTCACTATGCATTAGCGCCAATGTTGCGTGTAACTGAGTGCGTGCGTTTTTATGCGCACACTTTTGTGTATATGTATGTGCATTAGTGTGCTTCTTGTAGTGAATACGAAAAACATTTCAATAAATTGAAATTGAATTGAAATTTCCGTTTCCTTGCTTTCGTTGTTGGTAGCCAGCAACACTTGTTTGCACATATCTACTACGTTTTTATCTCTTCCTCTCTTTGTACTTCAATAACGTACACAGCCAGCCGCAGTCATTGTGTTGGCCATGTGTTATTGACTATCACACAGCGGCAAGCGAATGTTGCTTCTGGTACCTGGCAATGTGGCGTTGTTCATTAATGTCTCCCAGTAGGAAATGCAGACATCTAAATGTATTATCGATAAAATTGCATGGACTCTTTCTTAATAAAATTCAACTATTGCCAGTATTTGAAGTCTGAAAACAAAATTATAGTCAGTCAGAAGTGGGTACAGAAGTGGCAGTACAGTTATAAATAACCAATAGTAGGTGAGAAGTTAGATAGTAAGAAGTCACAGCTTTTGTAAGGCAACACATTGACCTCAACAGATGTTATTTTGATATCACAGAATCTCTTCCATTCTACCCAAGTCTCAAACCAACAGGCACATAGGCAATAGAGTGTTTTAAGCTTCTAGTGTTTACTACTAAAATGTCAGCAAAATTTTGGGACAACCTCCAAGGGAGCAGTGTCCAGGATTCAAAATTCTGTTTTGATGTGCCTTCAATCCAATTTTAGGTTCATTTGTTGTGTTGTCTTGCCAGTCTCGGAGGTGATCTAGGTGAGATTAGCCAAATAGATGACTGATCCTTTTACCGCTAACTTGCAGATACTCAGAGAAATAGTATACAAAAAACTCTGAGAAGAGTTTCTTTATCACAGTTCCAATTCGTCTGTCTTTCAGTGATTCGTAAGATAGAAAGACTTTCAATCTGAGATGCCTATATCCAACAAATTCTAGATAGTTGTATGTGTGTTGATCCCTACTGAAATATTAAATATCTACTCTACTTCTTCTTCTTCTCCCACTGTTCCTACTGGCATCTTAAAACGTGCGTGCGTATTGTACGAATGTATCGTTGATATGTAAAATTGATAGACAGTGACGAGTACATTGTTCCGTTTGTTGTACGAGAAATATGCTGGACGCGTTGGCAACCAGGCAGACGAACTATTACATTGGATATTGTGTTTCAATTTTTTATAGGAAATAAATGACAGCGAATTGATGTGGCACTTTGTAACTATTTAAAATAACAACATGATAACTGGTGTTGCTCGACAAAAGCCAGCAATGCAATTGAGAACAGAATTGCAGTAAAAGTGTAATACAGAGTAAATTAAACACAAAGAATAAGTATGACTTGCTTTCGAAACGAAAAAGTCCATTGTTAGAACTCACTGTTACAGTGTATAGTTCGAGCATAGATAGATCATTACAATTTTGATGAACAAATTTATGATTTTTATGTGTTAAAGTGGCATGAAAGTCTTATAACAAGACTAAAGCCAAGCTTGCCGCAATCTTTTTAATGTCATAAGCCGATTCTAAACCGCAAGTTAGAAGTTTTCCATAGGCAATTTCAGACTCAGAAGTTGTCTGTCTTTCTCTCTATTCTCTTTATCGATAACAAAACAGTATTTTATAGTTCAATAAGGGATCGTCTATATGACGCTTTGTCGCCTATGCCTGCTCAACATGTGAGGCTTTGCAGAGCGACATTGATGTGGGTTATAAACTCTCTGACCCAACCAATAAAATTCGAGATTTCAGACAAAGCGATCCTTTGTCGTCTGTGAGTGAAACTGTTTTATGAAAGAAAAATTGATTCCAAAGGTGAGCAGAATCTTACCTACACTGACGACCATAACAAAATCGTAAACCTTGCTTAACGAACAACGACTGCTGTAGGAAATGCATGGAGATGGGCAACAGGAAAACCTGGAACACCAATTGTGCCACAGCTCTGCCATCTCTAGAACCTGTCTTATGTGTTAGAATCGCCCACCTTTTCAGGACTCGAATAGCAACCACGTCATCCTTACCTAACTTCTCTTGTATGGGAAAAGCATTCTGGTATTAAGTTTTGGAAATCATAAATCTGAATAAAATAGATCATGCAAATTTGTTGAATGTTTCTTCTGTTTCCTCACAAACTGCTACATACTGCAGAAATTTTCATAAAAATAATCAAATCCTTATAGTTAATAAATTTGTTCGTGAAAAATGTTTGACAGTGAAAATAAATCCAAGTTGGTCTCAGAAGAAAATGCATTTCACCATCTGTTTCACCAACTTTAAACTCAATGTGCTGCTGCTTAGACCCACTACAGGTTTTTGGCTCAAGTGTTCACTCAACAAACTTTACAAAATGAGGCCCAAAACCAGTCTTCTTAAAGCTGGTAGACTTTCCCTGTGATCGTTTCATTCGGTTGCAACAGCTCATAATAGATCACACCCAGCTGGTCCCACCAAATACACAGCATAACCATCAGGCCATGAATATTCTGAACGGTCGTCGATGATGATGCTTGGCTGGGGTATCCATACGTTGCTCGACGTTTTGGATTATCGTAATGGACCCACTTTTCATCGCCAGTGACAATTCGATGCAAACAACTTTTTCTTTTGTGCCGTTGAAGCAGTTGTTCACACGTGAAAAATCGGCGTTCGACGTCTCTTGGCTTCAATTCATACGGCACTCAATGGCCTACCTTCCGGATCATTCCCATTGCTTTTAGACGATCGGAAATGGTTTGTTGAGCGACGCCAAGTGATTTTGCAAGTTCTTCTTGCGTTTGGGGTGGATCTTGGTCGAGCAATGTCTCCAATTCGTGATCTTCAAACTTTTTTGGCTGTCCGAGCCGTTCATCGTCCTCCAAGTCAAAATTGCCACTTTTGAATCGTGCAAACCATTTCTGGCACGTACGCTCAGCTAGAGCATGCACACCATACACTTCCACCAAAATACGATGACTTTCGGCAGCCTTTTTCTTCATATTGAAGTAATGAAGAAGTACTGAAGAAGTACTCCCCGCAAAAACACTTTATTCGGCACAAAATTCGACATTTTCAGAGTAAAAAAAAGTATTGTTGTTGACACATACTGATTCTGAAACTATATGACAGTAGCTTTCCAACACATATTTGGAAAGGTGAATCACTGTTCACAAAATCAAGTTACGCCATCTGTTAGAAAACCGCACGATTTAACCGGTACCGGTATTATTTTTTTTAACATATCTATCTCAAAATGAAACACCTTTCGTTAAACACCTTTTACTGTTGTTTATTTTATTTGTTTTGTTGGAGGATTTTGTTGTTGTTGATGTTTGTTATTGTTGTTTTTCTGTTTGTGTGGGAATAAATTGCTAAATTTTCAGAATACTCATACGATACAATAATTTAGTACAATACTTTAGTAATAATTATTTTTGTTTTTCTGGTTTTCCCTTCGCAATGCTCGTTCGCCTCCAAATATTGTCAGCTCTCTTGCTTACATTGCAATTGTAATTGCATGAATTACTGACGTATTACGGTCGCTGCTGCCGCTGTTGATGCATTTACTTTACGTTTTACTCGAGAATGAATTCACTAATTAATCGAATACATATTTATATATATTTATATATATAATAATGATGAATTACAATACGTTTAATAATACTTATTGTGGCACTCCACACCGACCACTCACGCCGCACCCGTTTATCCTTTTTTTCTCTCTCACCTAAACACGTCGGCAACTACTTAGTCCAATTTTGTTGTGCGTTTGTGTTCGTGTGTGTGTGTGTGTGTTTGTGTGATACGGGTTGGGATAGGGGCTCACTTCTACTGCCTTAAGGTTCCACACTTAACTGTCTCGAGTGGCTAAATGCTGTTGACATTTGTCTTTTTTTCTTAAACTCTCTGTTGTACGGAATTAATTTGTTTACTTTAGTTGCTGGGATTCTATGCAATTGTTGCATGCGTTTAAATGTTTTGTTGTTGTTGTGATTGATTTGCTTTATTTTGCTTCTTTCTATTCATGAGTACACAACACAAGTGATAGTTGACAGTTTGTTTTTTTTTTTCCCTATAATATGGTGAAATATAGATTAGATCGTTTGCATGTGGTTGTTGTTGTTGTTGTTGCTGCTGCACACTAATTTGCTATAATTGAATTGATTTACTTGCACAGACATACAGAATGCAAAATACGCATTACATAAATGACAACAATTTCAAATTGCTAGCAATTAAATGACGTCTGTGTGGGTGTGTGATGAAGTGTGTGTGAAAAATTTCTTGCATGTAATTTTGTTATTTTCGCATATCAATTTTTCATGCAGTACATGTAATTTGTAAATTTAATTATTAGATTTATGTTCAATTAAATGTTTGTAATTAAATGGCAATGTGAACGATGTTGTTGCATGCGCTTTGTTCTTGCTTTTGTTGTTGTATAAACAATATTAACAATGCATGTGAAGCAACTACGGTTAGTAATTATGGTGTACGCGTGTGGGTGTGTGTGTGTGTTTTACATAGTAATGGAAAGTGTGTCGCATCCAATTGTCGACCATTAGTGGACAAAATTTTAATTTATTTTAATTAATTTTATCAATTTTTATTTGCTTATCAGATCAGCACTCAATTGTAAGTTGTTGCTTGTTGTGTGCTATACTTAATTTAGGAATTTTCAATGCAAATTCTAGCCATGTGCAACTGATCATATTTTGCTAGTATATACCAATCATTTTAAACACATACAGATATAGTTTGAACAGCGACAGAAGTTTAATATCTAAAGTCATTGCTTATATTGTGAATGCAAATTCTTATAATTTATATATATTAATTATACTAATTGTAATTATATGACATATCAAGTATACATTATCTAAGCAGTTACTGGGTATTACATGGAAAAATCGAAAGTGCTTACAATTAAATATTAAATAATTTAGTGTTGATTCAGCACAAACGTATTTTTGTGAGTGAGAGCAAAACGTTTCAATAAATTGTTCCATTTATGATTAAATATTGTTTTAACAGTCAAATATTAAATAGTTTATTAATGGTTTAACACAAATGTCTTAAATAAATGAAAAAATTGTTTTTATTTAAAAGTTTAATTTCATAACTTGTAAATTTCGCGATTCGAAAACTTTTGATCTTGTCAAACACAAAACCTTGATTCGAGTTCAAAATCAAATAATTGATTAAATAAAAATAAACTTATGAATAAAAAAATAACATTTCTTAGCTAGAAAATTAATAATCCAGATCAAGCAGAGTGTTTAAAGTATTAAAAAATACAAGTACTTAACCCTTTCGGAACTACTGGAATAATACATTACACCTAGTTTTCAGATCACGTCAAAAACACTTATTAGAATCTTATGTTCCAAGGAAAATACTTATTGGAATTATATGTTTCAGCCTAAAAAACCATTTCGTGGTGCAGAAATTAATTTTCTCAACAGTTCTGAAGTGAAGGAGGAAGAAGTATGACGGTAACTCGGATTACTGAAATATTTAATACCCTGGACATTTTGGAATTCATGATCCGCCATACAAATTAATTTTCCAAAAATAAACTGGGTCATGTAGACCCATATAACTACCTACTTTCCGGCAATACGTGTTTCAAAACCTATTTTTCACGCGAATTTTTTAAATAAAAAAATTACTACAAAATTTTTTTAGTTAAACGCCTCAGTAGTTGTGGAATTATAGGCGATCAAAAGTGAACAGGGTCTAGTTGACCCAAAGTGTACTCAATAATTGAAAAAGTGGTTGTGTTCTCCAAAGGTTGAGGCCCAAAATAATACGAACATTTTTAGGCAAAATCTTTCAGACTAAGGAATCATTCCTACCAGCAGGGTTTTCCAAATTAAACTCCATTTCGAAAGAGTTAAAGAACAAACAAATAGTATTCTCACATACTCGTATATGACCTTCTAAAAAGCATTACATGACATTTTGTGAACTCCATGAAACTACTTTGAAGTTCGCACAACCATTATTTGGAGCAGTAATGTTAATAAAATATTAAAAAATGTAAATTGAACTAACTTAAAACGAAATACGTGCGAGAATTGGGTGAAAAGTTCGTGACCAAGGCCAAGAAGAACACAAGCAGGTTTCATTTCTAAACCATATTCTCTGTAAAGCAAGTTAAAGTAGCTGCTTAATTAACTTAGCGTCCAGCAAAAACAGATTCTGCTTCTCCGGCTGTGTGTGCTAAGCTCACGAAGCCTAGTAGTCTGTGAATACTTAGTCTGGTCGCCTATTGGCCAGATCACCCAGATTGTCGAAGAAGAATTAGGCCAGGTAAGTCGTCCTTTTTACTAAATTGATAATGCGCTACACGTGTCCATAAAGCTTCCACAGAAGTCATTAGAAATCAAACCCAAATTTCTTGTGTGAATGCCAACTAAACAGTGACCCATCAGAACACCAATCATGGTTTTCATCTGATACCTTTAAAATGTAAACGTGAGTGCCGCCACAGTGTGTCCGAACCCCATGATAAGCACCCCAAAAGACTAGCTCCCGGTATCAATTGGCATAATGTAAATGGGACATTACCCCTCCTTAGTAGGGATCGAGGCCTATCTAAACCTCTACCGTGCTATGAGTCCGGCAATGGTTGTTAACGCAACTCCACACCGGAATAAGTGTGGCTGCTCTCAAACGAGAGCGCACTTAGGCCAAATAAGGCCCATTGTGATGCCTTAGCTCCTTTGAATAAGAAGATGTGAAACCATTTATGTAGCATATTAGACCCTCAGGGCCGAACTCCGATATGTCGGCAACTAAACCCAACTACAAAAGCCTCAACTGGGCATCCCTAATGTAAAATACGAGTTAAAAATTATGCCTGCTGGCGTAAGTTTTGGCTTAAGACAGTAACTCAAGCAGGGCATACCTGCTGTAGATTCAAATCTTATGCTTGCTGACATCATTTCTGGCTTAAGCCCTAAACTTAAGCTAGGCTCTCCTGCAGTAAAACCAACAATAATGCCTTCTGGCATCATTTCTAGCTCAGGTCATAAACTCACCACTACACCCTCAAACAATAACACGTAAATTATTATAAAAAATGTCATCAAATAATCTAAAGAAACTTGTGAAAATTAATGTAAACTTTACACATTTCTAGCAACAATAAAATAAATCAAATATAAAAAAATATAACAATTTAAACAAATGTTGGAGCTAAGTTAAATTTTAAATAATAATTAAAAAAATTAAATTTTAATTTAAAAATTAACTAACAAATGTCATATTTTATGTACTTGTGTCATGTCTTTGAGTGTATGTGTGTGTGTGTATGTATGTTTGTATAAAAAAATATTGAAATTGTTTTTTATGTTTTTGATGTTGTCGTTTGTTAATGTTGTTGTTGTTGTTTATTTATTGGTATTTTCGTTTTGTTGTTTATTATTGTTTGCGGTGTAAAAGTACAAAAGTGAACATTCACATTAACAAATTCTCTTACGGCTGTTTGTTTTTTTTTATATAAATTACTCGCTATGTATACATTAATTTCTTTGACTTGCTTTGACTCTGCATTCATCACTTTTAAAACTCTGTCCATTATGATTTTTGTGAGTGTGTCTGTCTTTGTAAAAGTATACAATGGGGTGTGTGGCATATTTTTGATTTTTTTTTGTTATATTGTTTTGTTTTTTTGCCCACCGTAGTTGAGTCAAGATATGCGCATTTTTGCTATGTTAACGTTGCATTTTAGTTTGTTTTATTTGTTACTTTTATTTTTGTTTTTATTTTCATTTTTAATTTTTATTTTTATATGTTTTAATTTATATAAAAAAGTATTAATAATTTTTAGTTTTTATAGTATATGGGTTTTTACAATTAAATTCATTTATTGTAATTCATTTTGTTTTTATTATAATAAAATTTTTTTATTACATTTTTTTATTATAATTAATTTTTTTATTTATTACAATCAATTTGTTTTATTTATAATTATTGTTATTTATATTATAATTATTTTTTATATTTTCATTTATATAAATTAAATTTTTTTATTATAATTTTTTATTTAATTTTTTAATGTTATTTTAGCCTCTTTGTTTTGGTTTTACTACAAAAGAATGAAAACATGTATGCAGAAAAAAACAACACGTACGTATTGTAGATTATTGTGCGGTGTTTGTTGTTCTGGTTTGTTGCTTTTCAATATTTTCCTTTAAAAATTATTATTTTTATTTTGTTTTTTTAGTGTTTTATTTTGTTTTGTTTTTCATTTAATTCCTATATAAAATGTTGTCTTTAAAAATGTCGATTGCTTCTGCTTGCTTAATTCGCTCTTTATTTATTTAGGTTATACAACGCATTTGTTTTTAAATATACAAGGCGCAACCCAAAGTAAACAGGACTTTTATAAAATAAAGAAAACGGATGATTATTTTTGTATAATTCTTTTTATTTATTCAAAATACTCTCCTTCTGCTTCGATACAACGTTTTGCACGGTCCAAAAGCATTTGGAATGAGTGTTTTAGGTCATCGGCCGGCATCGCCTTCAGAATGTTGGTACAAGCCTTTTGGATGTCCTCAACGTCCTTATAACGGTTTCCTTTCATCGGCAAATGCAACTGACCGAATAAGTAGAAGTCACAGGGAGCCATATCAGGCGAATACGGTGAATGATTGATGGTAAAAATGCGATTTTTGGTCAAATAATCGGTCGTAACTAGGGCTCTGTGAGCCGGTGCAGTATCATGCAATAAACGCCAACTTCCTTCCTCGCGATATTCTGGCCGAATACGACGAATGCGATGCACCAAACGCTTCAAAACTTCAACATAAAAAAAAGCGTTAATTGTTTTTCCCGGTGGAACAAACTCTCGATGAATTATTCCCTTTGAATCGTAGAAACAAATGAGATGAGTTTTGATTTTTGACTTCTCACGGCGGGTTTTTTTCGGATTTGGCTCATCTGGGTGCTTCCATTCGGCACTTTGACGCTTTGTTTCGGGATCATATTGAAAGCACCACGTTTCGTCACCGGTTACGATGTCGAACAAGAAATTTGGATCACGTCTGGCTTCCCGAACGATGTCTTTTGCGTGCTCAATTCTCTGCGCTTTTTGGTCGTCGGTTAAAGTGTGCGGAATGAAGCGAGAACACACTTTACGGAGACCCAAATGTTCGGTTAAAATGCGATCAATTGATGTTTTGGAGATGTTCAATTCCATTTCCATCAATTCCAATGATGATTTTGGCTGCATTTTGATAAAATCACGCACAGTTTTGATGGCATCGTCAGTAATCACAAATTTCGACTGGCCGACGTGTTCGTCGTCATTCAAGTCTTCACGACCATTCTTGAATCGATTCAACCACTCATTAACACGGCCACGGGATAAACAATCATCACCATAAACTTGCTTTAACAATTTAAACGTTTCGGTAAAAGTTTTACCAAGTTTAAAACAGAACTTAATATTAGCTCTTTGTTCGATCGACATTCTCGTACCAAAGTTAAAAACATACTGTCACATTGAGCGGGATATTTCGGCGTCTACTAGACCAAATGTCATGAAATTTAGACAGTATGTGAATGAAAGATGTACCTTTCCAACGCATGTCCTCACACATAAATGGCGCCACCAGAAACGTCCCTATTGCAAAAGTCCTGTTTACTTTGGGACGCACCTTGTATGTATATATATATAATTTTTTTTGCTTTTTGTGAGAGTTTTTCATATTTTAAGTATATTTTCGCTCCCTTTTTTCAGTGTAAATTACCTCAAATTGCATTTGTTGCTGTTTTATTATTTTGTTTTTTTTTTGGTGTTCCTCTTCAATCTTGTCATTTACGTTTTCTCAAAAAGAATTCCATTGCCACTTTGAAGAAAATTGTCAGTCAAGCTTTGTGTACGTGGTTTTTCATAGTTTTTCATAGTTGTTTTTCTTAGTTGTTTTTGGTGGAGTGGAAGGATGGAAATATATCGTAAATTATGTCTGAATTGTCGACTTGAAATTGTAATTAATTTTATTTACTTAAAGCTAAACATCAATTATAGCTAAGCACGTCTACAAAAACTGAAAAAATATTCAAATTGAGAGCTTCGTGCTGTGTGTGGTTGTGTGTGTGTGTGAGAGAAAGAGATAGCATTGTATTGATGCAAAAGTGTTGACTAAATGGGCTAATTAAGCAAAATGCCGTTTTCTAGTTAATTTCACGTAGACAGTTAAATTGTAAGTTAATTGTTTTTGTAATTGTAATTTAAAGTTAGTTAATATTTTTTACGTATACTGGAAACTGTCCCACTCACGTGCGCTACATGCTGCTTCACTAACTCGTTAACTCTTCAGCCTCCAGCTTTTTAGCGCTACAACTTTAGTTTTCAATTTCTGTGTTGTTGATTTTTTCATTTCTGTTTTGGTTTTTTTGTTTTTCAAGTAAACATTAAAATTTGTTCAATACACAACATCAATATAGGTGATTCGTTATAGTTGTAATATTATTTAGGTATGTATTGCCTTGCATAGGTATATAAGTATGCATGTATAAGTATATAATAATAGATTATCTAAATTTTCTTCTCCAATCGATTTACTGCTATATTTGAATGCTAGATTTTCTCTTACTTACTCTCAATAAATATTCATAGCAAATAAAAGTAATTTCATGTACTATGCACCCATAGACTCGTCTAAGTAATACAATATATGTGTATTCGAAAATGTTCTTAATTTCAATTATGTTAAGTTTATAGAGAAATATTGGCTACTGTTCAAATGCAACTGTGTCATTTGAATGTGTCATTGAGTGAGTCGAGAGAGCAATTACTTTTTGTTTGTATAAACTGTTTAGTAGAGAGAAAAGCTGGCATAGGATGGGGGTCCAGATACACAGAAATATACTCGTTGAAACTGTACTCAGTAATCTATGATAATTGAAGAAAATGACTAAAAGTATGCTATAAAAAATTATTAATGTTGGTTAATGGTTAAGGATGATGACTAAAAGAATGCTAAACAAAAACTGTGTTAGCATCAGAAAAAACTGTGGGAAGCTCATTGTAGAATAATGCTAATGTATAAAAGCTAATGGATGATTCAATAGAAAATAGACTTAGGGGGATCGAACAATAAACCATATCTATGTTGAGAATTTTCCTAAACATTTTGCCAGACTAAAAACTGGTTCTTGCGTAAAAAACGCCGAAAAGTATGCTCCTAAATAACTAAATACTCTTTAAAACTACATTAAGTTATTATTGGACCACCTACAGTTAGATACTACAACGTGTAACGAGAACCACCTCAGGAATTAGGCCTAAAGCGATGAGTTCAGTGCATGACTGAAGCAGATTATTCACAGTAAAGTTCATACTACGAATTATATGACTACGCTCTTTCCTTTCTGAGGGAACTGGAGGTGGTTCGCATCCACGTTTACAATAGTAGGCATCTCTCTGTACACAGACGGTTAAAAAATTAACAGTGGGGTTGGGGCAAAGTTCGACTCCAGGGACCTGATGGTAGAAAACCCGTTCATCTGTCAGATCTCTGTAGTGTCTTTCAAGCGATATTTTTTGCAATAAGAGCAGCGAGATTCTCTTTCATACGTCATCTGTTCTTATGCTGAGTATGAGTTGCATAACTACACTTGGTGACTCACAAACTAAGAGCTTAAGATGAGCAAATGAAATGGAACAAACTCAATAATTCAACCAGACTGCAAATTAGGCCCAAAAGTTAGACTCATTGTAAACCAAAGTCTTGCAGACTTAGTAGTAAATAAACCTTAGGTTACCTAAATAAACCTTGCAGTAAACTAATCTCTAAACATTTTCGATCATATAAAACATTTCTTATCTATCAAAAACAGAAAGATATATAATTATAGATAGTTCAAGTTGTATCTTGTTCATAGAATTTTGCATTTTCATTCATTTTCAAACAAAGAAATTAAATTTGAAAATTGTTCATCGTTACTCACAGTTAATCCAGTGCAATGCTATTTTTAAAAATCTTCTAAAATCCTCAACTCAAAATCCTCAGCTTGAATTATTTGCCAGTAAAGCAGTTCCATTTAGTTGTAGGTGTGCGTATGCCAATTGCTCAGTCAGCCAATTGAGACAATTCCGACTCTGGCCCTGAGCAGCCAATTCATGTTTGCTATGTGTGTATGTATGTGCCTGATTTCAAGCAATTTCTCTCTATATGTTGTAAGATTTCATGCTGAGTTGTTGCTTAATTTCACTTAGTTGCAATTTCCTATTACTTTTCATATTCTTTGTCTACTTAATATTTTCTGTTGTTTACTCTTATTTTCATTTCAAGCACCATGTTCTTTTAGGTTTTTAAATATATTTTTTAAAATAATTTCACTAGATTTGCCGCTACGTATGGCCAACATTGGGTTCTTAGGTTTTAGGTTTAGGTTATTCATTTCATTTCATGTGTGGTTTAAAAATATTTGCTTTGTTGTATTTTGTATTTCTTGAAAATGCTATTGAGTTTTGTATTTGTTTTTTTATTTTAATTTGTTGCTTTTGTTTTAAATATTTTCTATACGCATCGGTTCTTGCGTTCACACGGTTTTGTATTGCTATTTGTATTTTGGGGGGGTTTGTTGTTGTTGTTGTATTTATCTGGGTTTAATTGTGCTAGCAATGTAGGTTTTGCATTCGCTTCACGCTTGTGCTTCGGTTTTGTTGCATTTTTCTTCTTCAAGCTACGCTCTACACGATTTCAACTCACTTTTTTGTTTGCTTACACTTTCTGCATTTAATTTGAGTTTTTTGGTGTTTGTATTGTAGTTGCATATTTTTTAATCTTTTTTACGCACACGTCATCATTTGGCAGCTCTGTCTTTGTATTCATTTAGTTTATAATTAGCTCTTTTTTATGCATACTTTTAGATGTTTAGTAAAAAATAATTCGGCTCGTGCAATTTGAAACGCTTTTGCTTACGTTGGGCTTAGGAGGGGAATTTGTGTGTGTATGATTTGTTTTGATAACTTGCTGGGTTTTTCATTTGGTTTGTATTTAATGCTTACAATTTTATTCGTTGTATTCGAAAATTCTTTATTTTCCTTGCGACAATTCGACAATTCAATTGCATTGGGGGCAATATTAGTAATAAATTTCTTCTGTTGGATTAAATAGAGTTTGTCTTTAGTTAAAAGGTTACTTTAAATTATAATTTAATCAAACAATTAATCAATTCATTAAAAAAAATTAAAAAATGATACAACAGTTGAGGCCAAGACCCAGCAAATACAAAATAATTGAAAAACTGGCCTCCATTAAGCACTTTAAGGCTACTTTTGAAATCAGTTAAATTTTTAATTATTCATAAAGTTTAGTTAAAAAATTCAATTATTTTAAAAATTTCTCAACCGAAGATTTTTTTAAATTAGTTAATATTTCATTGTGTAAAAAGGTCAGTGAATGATTCAAAAACTTTATTTATAAAACTTCAGTAGGTAACCAAAGATTTTTCCAAATTTGTTACATTTTCATTGGGTTAAAATTTCAATAATTCATAAACTTTACACAAGAAAAACTAAATTGTTATCTTATTGTCAATTCAATTGTTGTCATCCAAAGATTTTTACATTATTAAAAATTAATTAAAATTTTAATGTGTTGAATTTTAAATGAAATATAAATTTACTTGCAAAAATTGAGTCGTTATTCAATAAAATTTGCCAACCAAGCATTTCTGAAATTCAGCCAAAATCCACTTCTGGCATTAAAAACATTACAAATACCTAAAGATGTGCTTTATACTTTGATATTAATCTTAGAACAACAAAAATGCTCACGAGTAACTTTGTTTTACGTTTCTGCCAAATGATTTTCGTAATAACTTCAGTGTTGTGCTCGTGCTTTGGGATATAGAATACCAAATATCAAATGTGAATTTCAGTTTTTTGTTGATGTGATTAATGCAAGCAGTTCATCACATTAACTCCGGGCTGCAAAAAAATAAAATAAAATATATGAAACAAAAATTTCACAAAAAATTAATAAAATCACCCGCATTGCGTTTAATGAATTCGACTAAAAACTATTCGACTCGACCAAGGCGAATTACTTCAAGTGACCTCGCTGAAGCAGCTAATTTGTATTTTAAAACATACCAAAGAATGGATTCGCCTTGGACTGGATTGATTTACTCGACTGAAATCAAGAGGGGCGAATATTCGATTTAAAACGGCAATTTTGTGTCGACGAAAAATTTGTGCACGATTCAGCTGTCGACCAGTCGAGTCAATTAAGACTCGACTTAAAATCGAAACCCAGCAAACGCAGTCAGGGTGATTGATCAAAAATTTAAAAAAAAAAAACATTGCATTAAACAAAATTTACATTGACAATTTTCATGTTTATGCGACAGTGCCAGTTGATTCGCATTGAATCGATACGCCAAAGAACTGTCTATGCGACATGCTTCCAACCAAGGAGTTTATACATTGATTTCGAAAGTGAATCGACTCAAGACGCATTCAAAATCTTGCTTTTTTCTTCTTTTTTACAACTTTTTTTAGTGTTGCTTGCTTTTTACTTGAAAATGTCTAAAAAAGCTTAGTACGCATCACTACTAGCGGATTTTCAAAGGACTTTGAAAATGTTAAAAGCATTTTCGCAGGGACTATACAATTTCAGAACGCATTGACTCGATATGCTTAAAACGCTCAAAGCAGCTTAAAATCGTGTTTGTATTGACTCGATGCGTATTGACTCATAGCGACTTGAACTGTCATATAAATGGGGAAAACAAATAGAAGAAAAATACAGAAAGCTCCTATAAAAAAAGTTAAGGTAGTTGGAAATAATACAACATTAAATTTTACGTATTAAATACAAAACATAAATAACAATCGAAACACGCAAACTAAACTTAATTTACTGAATATAAATAAAAATTGTGTGTAAAACATTAAAATAAACACATTAAAGTAAAAAAAACTTGCAAATTATACAAATTCAATATTTGTAATTTAGGGCAACATAGAACCAAAAACAAAAAAATAGTTTACTAAATATAAACAAAAATAATATGTTATGTATGAAAGTTAATATAGTCAGATTTGATAAACATCATTTAGGGGAAAAATTAGTATAAACAGCAATTCCATATTAGAAAACATTACGCAATAACAATTGTTAATTAACAAAAACAACATTACAAAATACAAAAAAAATAGAAATCGAAATTATTAACATTACAAAAATTAAAATATTTTTTACACAACACAACTACACAACAAATAATCAAATAACAAAAGAAAAATTATTGAAAATCATATTCATTGATATTTAAATCATTAAAGTCGTTCCTCTGTGTTTTTATAAAGAAATATATGTATTTAATATTTTTCAAGTAAGGTATATATAATGTATATTTTATTATTATTGTTATATAATAAGTATATTCCTCATATGACATTACATAATTCAATTTGTTCATATGCGCACTTTGACTACTACAACAAACAAGTTTGTGTGTCTGTGAGAAAAGGGGATAGGAAAAACAACCATTTTTCATTATGTTTCATATTACATCAACAGCATCAAGTATGACAGGGCAAAAATTGCTAATTATTACTGAAGAATTACAGAATTCAAACAAAATTTAATATAATAATTGAGAAAACAAAAACATCGTATAAATTGTTGTTCACGTTAGCGCAGATGAAAACACAATTTTGTTTTTATGCATTTGGAATTCAGTACAGTAGCTTCGCTTGCTTACAATTGTCTGGCTTTAATTTGTTTCGTAGATTTAGCTTTGCATTGATTACAATTTCTGCTGCATTTGTTGTTGATGGCTTCAATACATTTCTGCCATTCAATGCTTTCGATTGGCACGCGGCAATTGCTGCTCTGCGGCGTTTATTTTAATTACATAAAAAAGTTAAACTATTTGTATGTTTTGTTTTAATTTTTGATATATTATAAAGTATGAAAACGCATTTCTACGCAGCGTAGTGGAGCTTTGCATACGCAATTTCTGGGTGTTCATATTTATGTTTCTACGTTACGTTTACATATAAAAAAGAATTCATAGCTTAAGGAAACTTTATGTAATTTTACGTTATATTTTTCAATTGAATATTAAAAAGAGCAGGAAAAAAGTATGAAAATATGCGATTGTTGTTGATAGCGTCGTTCGAGTGAGTCAAGTGTGTTTTACATCTTGTTTAACGTCCTAGCGACTTGTTTTTAGCATCATTATCATCATCAAAATATGTATGCATTGCAATTTGTATATAAATTAGGCTATATTTAGTTTTGTGTATGCGTCATATACCATACACAATATTGATAGAATATAGCGAGACCGAATGCGCGTGCAAAAGTGCAAAAAGTTTTGCAGCTGAGCGCGACGCTTTACAGAGATTAAGCTAAGTAACATGGTGAAAACAATAGCGAGCACATAAAAGCTATGTGAAGGTTAGTTTTAATTAATTTTAATTAAGACAAAGCAATTTAAGTGAATATCAACCAAATTATGTTGAAAGGCGCAAGTTAACTGAACTTTGTGTAAGTGTTGGTATATATGAAAATGAAGAAAACTTTCGCAAAAACTTAACTTAAATGTAACTTCGAAAAATAGTAAACTAAATATTGATATTCAAACACAACGTGAAGCGACTTAGAGACTAAAGCAGTTAAATTGAAGTTAAATAAGTGTTACGTATAACATTTGACTGAGGTTTGTAATGGCTACACCATAAATATATACTTTAAGCAATTTAACGAAACAATGCAGTTTTTTTTTTAATATAAACATAAAAGTAAACAAAATTCAATTAGCGTGGTAAAAGCAAGAGTAGTTGAGTCGATGAAATACTTAATTTGCTAATCAGAAAGAAGTGCAGCAAATGACAGAGTTGTATTGCAAGCACTAGGTTTTGTACAATTAATTATTTAAAGTTATTTAAAATGATGACAATTGAAGGCCTTAAGCAATATTTTTTTAATTGTAAGGAGAGGCGCAGAGATCCGAGCAACAAAATATGCAATTGTGTAACAATTTTATTTGCAAAAATGTGTAAAAATGCTTAAAACTGCTCATCTAAATTTTTTACATAAAAACTTAAATGAAATATTTACCAAATTTTCGTTGAAAGCATAGAAGAGTATAGAATGCGAAATAATATTTATGAAAAATCTAATAGACCGTACGGATCCTTAAACTCCAATCATTGAAAAGAAATAACTGCTAAACTGTATTAGAAGAAAAATTCTGCACAAATACCTTAACAAAAATTTGTACCATTCCATAAATATTTCTCTTTCTCTGCCTCAAGCCAGATATTTTATATTGAATGACTACAATGATTACTGAAAACTAAAAGGCAGTAAAATTTCCTTCACTGATAGCAACGAGCTTTAGCTTAAAAAATTTATATCGTTAAAAATATAAATTCATAAAGCATTGGCTCCTAGGCTTGACAATCTCGCCAGACCTCATAAAATTGAAAAAAAAAATTATTCATTACCCTCCTCTAAAAAGCAATTACAGTACTTCAACAGCTCAACTAACATAGCGCTAAACTTAAAACTAAAATTAATGTTGATCATAAAGTTCATCAGATAATTAAACGCATTAACCGAATCTCAATGATAACGTGAACAGAAGAAAATTTGTATCTGTCAGTTCAACTTTACGTCGGCGGCGACTGCACACTGCGACAGACTTGATAGACGACAGTGTTTTGAACAGAAACGTTTAAGCGTTAATTCCCAATTTAACGTTGCAACAGACGTTACGCACGTTAACAGTATTGTGACATACAGTAAGTAATATAATAAAGTGAGCACAAAAAAGTGAAATTCAAAACTCAATAAGCAAAATCGTTTTTGCGCACAAACTCAAACTAAGAACTAGTGTATTTTTGCTAATATTAATTAAAACCACAGCTGTCGATGTCCATGTACGCCAAGCTTAGAAGAACCAATTCGATAAGGGCAACAGCGAGGAGAGCGAGTTTTTGGCTGCTGCAGCTGCTACGGCTGCCGCAGCAGTGGTGCCGCTCCCGCTGGCTACAGCTGCACTCAAGCTGCCCGCATTCGACGGCATTTGGTGGTGTCTAGCGTGGTGGTGGGCTTGGTGCTGATTGGCACGGCGCTGCTGTTGGTGCTGCTGTACTGCGGCTGCAGCAGCACTGCTGGCCGCCACACTCGTAAGCAACTGAGCGAATTCCTGCTGCATTTGCAGCCGTTGTTGCAGCAGCTCAAAGTGATTGCGTGGCTTATTGTATATAAATTTGCTGGCCGTCTTAATCAGCGCCTGCGTTTGCGGTGGTGTTGGTAAATTGCGTTGCTGTGACTGTTGTCCGGCTCCTGTTGGTGTGGAGGGGCAATTAATGTATTGCAATTTAATATAAATTGTACATTTTTGAGTGGCTTACGATTCGGCTGCTGCTGTCGATTACTGTTACTATTGCTTTGACTGCTGTTGTTGCTGCTGTTATTGTTTTTGCTGGTACTATTGCTCGTGTTGTTGGTGTTGTTGACGTTATTGTTATTTTTACGGCCACTACCACCGCCACCATTCAGGCTCAACAATGCCGACTGTGCTTGAGCATTGAAATTAAAAGTGGACTTGTAAATGGAGGCAGACGCTGCGGCAGAGGAGGTGGTGGATGTTCCAGCGGTTGTATGGTTGCTGAGGTGCAGGGCGTTTGCAGCGGCGGTGGCATTCATAACAGCAGTTAGCTTCGTTAATAATTACGTTTGCTTTGTTTTGTTCGTCTTGAAGCTGACTTGCAGCACCCGATTGCCCAGCGTGTAGCCGTTGAGCGATTGTATGGCCACCACGGCCTCCTCGTAGTTGGTCATGGTCACAAAGCCAAAACCTTTACACTTATTTGTCTGCAAGTCGCGAATAACCTGAAGAAAATTACACATTTATTCTTAATTTTAGTCAATGCTTATTGATTAGTTTCAATCGAAATCGCTTGGCCTACCTTAACCGACTGAACGGCGCCGAAGGGACCAAACAGCTGCCAAAGCACATTTTCTTCAGTTTCGGGCGCCAAGTTGTAAACAAAAATGCACCAACCCGAACCATTGATTGGATTGCCGGGCAACATTGTGTTAGCCAAGAGATCGCCAGTCAGTGGGGAATAACGAGAGATGACAGAGCTACGAAAAATTGCCAATAAAAACAGAAATTAATGCAAATTGTCAAATTTAAGTTGACAATCACTAAAATAGAACATTGAAAAATATGAATAACACATGAGAAACATTCTGTCACATAATTTTTCTCTACACAATTAATTCAGCTATATGTGAAACACGTGCCAAACATAAACCAAACTCACCTATACCGTCCGGCTGCTGATGGATGTATGGCAGCGGCGGCAGCAGCTGCAGCCGCTCCTGCTGCTGCAGCAGCGGGAAAACCACGTGCACGCGCGTTTTGTGGTGTCAAGTAGGCAGCCAGCGGCTGCAACGATTTGTTATTGCTGGGATTATTGGCGAATTTAACGATAATTGGATCGGTGGCATTTTTCGGTATGGTGCCGTTCAGTTCCTTGATGGCGCGATCGGCTTCGTGACGCTGATCGAAACGTATAAAGCCGACACCTTTTGAGAGACCTGCATATGAGAAAATATTCAACTTAATGCCGTTGAAAAAGACGTACAAGCCAAATGAAATGAAGCGTTGATGAGTTGGTTTTCTAGATTTAGAAATGTTGTTAACAACGCGCAAGCAAAATTTACAATAAATCAACAAAACGTGATTTAAAAAATGATGGCTCGAATAAATAATGGCTTTATTAATGTAAACAAAATAGAAAATAGCACTAAATGGGACGAAATGCATGAAAGCAAAGTGCTGATGAAGCATGAATGAGCAAATTAACTCATTTGAAATGATAACGTACCCAACTCATTCGGTCCAGCTAACGTGAACATATGTAAAATAAAATAAAAATGAAAGAAAATTTTAATAAACTGAAGAACTTAAAAATCAACTAAAATAAAATCAGCGCAATCACAAGTCAAAACTATGAACCGGCCAGCCAACTAGAAATATAGACTAATACTGCAAATAATAATAATCCATAGTTTACGCACTACCAGAGCTCGGCTCAGCTCAGGACTCCAGCAGCTAATGGAGCGTGAAATGTTCTCTTTCATAATGCGATACATACCTGTTATATTGTCGCATAAAATTCTTGAGGTAATTATTTTCCCATATGGACTGAATAAAACTTCGAGATCTGGTTGCGTCATGTTTTTGGGAAGACCAGATACATATAAATTTGCTCCCTTAATTGATTCTGAGCTAGGACGGGCTACTGAGACCTGCAAACCAATAGGCAAAAAATTTATAAAAAAGATTCTTGAGTATATTTGCATGAAAGTACTTGCTTTTATTGTTTTATTTTGCAAACGTAAACCATTGAGCGAGCTGATTGCTTTTTCGGCGTCTTCCTGCTTCACGTAATTCACAAAACCATAACCCAGACTTTGACCTGTAAGAATGCGCAGAAAACTCCATTGAAAATTTAATACAATGCAAAACAAAGAAACAATGTGAGTTATTATAAAAAAATAAAACGAATATATTCGAATTGAAAAGTAAAGGACTATAGCACACACACACACCTGTAACCTTATCCCTTATCAGTTTGCAACTTTCCACCTCGCCAAAGCTCACAAACAGCGAGCGTATATCCTCCTGCGACATGGTCTGTGGCAAATAGTTCACAATCAAATTGGTTTTCGATTCGTTGTCCATACTGTTATTGTTGTTGTTATTATTATTCGTGGTGTTATTATTATTATTGTTGTTGTTGGTGGCATTTACATTAGCCGCTGCGGCGGCGGCGGCTGCTGCTGCGGCTACTGCTGCTGCTGCAGCTACAGCACCGCCAGTGCCAACTGCACTGCTGGCGCCACTGGTAGCGCTGCCGCCGTTCTGTTGCTGCTGCTGTTGTTGTTGTCCCTCAACCATGGTGTTGCTGTTGCCGCTGGTGGTCATCATTTAGAGGAAGAAGAGTTGAGAGTTGAGTTTGTTATTTAATGATTTTTCTTGTTTGTTTTAGAGAACAAAATAAATAATTGATTTGTTTAACAAAGACAACACGCAAAATAATTGCAGTTAAAGAAGACGAAGACTTTCAAGTTAAAATCTAAATTGATTTGTTTTTCTTCACTGGAGTTGTTTTTGGTTTTATGTGTAGAAAAAATTTAACTATGATTGTCTTTAAAGAATTTTTTTCTTTTGGTTGTTTTTTTTCGGTTTTGTTTGGTGTTTCACTGCATTAACAATAATACTGTTTGTTCTTTTGTTTGTTTTGGTTTGGTTGAAATCTTTTTCACGGCTATTTGAAGAAGAAAATTGCAACGATTTGAACTGTAAACGATAGAAAAATGAAAACAATTACAACATTGATTTATGGCAATTGGAATTTTGTATCAAACGCACCTTTGGAGGCTTTAGAAAATCGTGTCTAAAGCCGGAAATGTTATACGCCTGCTGCTTGTCTGTCTGCCGGCCTGTTATTCTCCAGTCTGGCGGTTTGTTGGCAAAACTAGACGTTCACTTGTTTTAGCGTTTCACACGATTTACTCTGCTTGCTGTACGTTGCAATCACTTTACTGCTGAATTTGTATAGATATTTTTTTCAACCGTTTGTCTATTTATTTAAATGTTCATTTTTTTGCTCTGGCGATCACAATTTGTTTACAAACACTTTTTCTTCTTCAACGTGAATTTTCTTCTCCGTTCAATGTCTCAAATTATCAAAATCGTTTGTTCTATACTTTTACAATTCAGTGCATATTCTGTTTTGTTCAACTGAAAAATAAGAAATGTGGAAAATTTACTTAATAACATTTAAATCGATTGAAGCATTTAATCATATTAAATTGGGGTCAATGTTGGCATGGCAAAGGAAATGCAAAAGTTTTAAGGTATCTCAAACATGGTAAAAACGTAAGAATAGAATTAAAATGTGACTAAAAGTGTAAGCTGACGGTGGCATACACACCTAACGAAACCTTAGAAAGGTTAAGAAAAGCGTGCATAGTGTGAAAACGAGACATTTTTATTAGACAGTAGGTCGTTTTTTAAATCTTAACTTCTCTTAAGCCATTTTCTAGCAAATGCTGGCTTTCAAAAACCCAAAACATAGACGTCCTAATAGAGCGCCGAAGCCAATTAACAAATGAAGCAGAAAATCGCCACGCAACACAGCCAGAACCACATTGCCCTACATTCCAGTCACAAAATATCACAAATTCGAATTACAGCGATATTAAAAATATCAGCGCCAAACACACATACATTCATATATGTACATTATATATACCTATACCTCTATGTGTTTGTCGACTAGTGCCGCTTACAAAACAGCGTGGGATTTTTCTTCACACCACATATTATGTACGCATGTCACTTGGAAATGCTCGCGAGAAAACTAAGAAGTTTAGAAATTTTGCAAATATGCGATATTTATTATACAGCAAAATATACAAATTTGCGGCGATCGCATGGTGGACCCAATGACGACAAGGCCTCAAGCCGGTAACGACCGAAAATACTAAACATTTTGTATATATTGAAATCTTTTTTACACTTACAGCACGTAAAAAGCTAAACGAATTTTTAAATTGTTGCGAAAAATCTATTGGCTCTTAATGTTTATTGAACGCACTAGAAAAGCAACAAAGTGGGGTGGAAAAGTTGAGCAAAAAAAAATATTGAAAAATATGCAGAATGTAAATAATGAGGCGGCAGTAAAGCCATGGCGCATTTCAAATTTAATTAGTGAACGAACTGAAATAACGAAAAACAGACGGCAAGAAAAAATACAGAAAAAAATACAGCAATAAAGAAACAACACAGACGAAAGGCTACAGGCTTCTACAGCCAGAAGAAAGCGAAGCAAGAGTGGTGAAAAAAATGAGCAAGAATTATTATAATTTTATTTATAGAGCGTATACGACGACGCAGGCGTATTCCACCGACACCAACAAACACACACATCAAGCAGCATGCGGATACTGATCACTGAAGGTGTGGAGGAGCATTGACAGTTGCAACACGACAACGACACATAGCGGCAGCACGAGGCAGGAAGACAAATTGCATACATCAGCTGATTTGGCAAGGAGATTAAGACAAGTTTTCATGAAATTATGATTTCTATGCTTTCATAATCAACATATGAGCGATATTATTATCTCACTATATCTCACTAAATTTAGCTACACTTTGGATAGTTGGTGACTGTATGGTGGATATTTTTAGACAAACTGTGCGTGTTTCGCCTTTGAAAGTGGCGAATGTTGCACTTTTTGAACGGCACGCCGACACTTTGACACAGACACAGATGGCTGGCTTCATAATGGATAAAAGTACAGAAAGGGAATTGCATTGAAGAAATAAGGTTTGCTATGCCTACTCAAAAGTTGGATAAACATAAAAAACCAAAAATATACAAAATATCATGTAAAGTATTTTCATCAGTTCAAACTAGCGAACTGCCACGGCCAACGTTACCTTTGGCATTAAATTTCACACAACTGCCAAGTGAAGTCTTTGCACTTTGTTGTGCCGCCCCCCCCCCCACCCACCCCCCTTTTGTGTTATAGCAAATCCAATATTCTTGCGGCACACCGTAAGCGTGGCAATTTTGACACAAAGCAAATACAGCAACAATATAGAAAGTGACAAATTTCTGGTCTTTGAATTTGGCTATTTCGAATTTTTTTGGTTTTTTTCTTTCAACAAATTTTAAACGATTACGAAACACTTCAAAATTCTGCGCACACATTCACATGATTTGATTTTGCTTTGAAAAATGCAAAATTTTAATTAGTAGCAGTAATGAATACAAATTCTAGAAAATATCACAAATTTTCAACAGACATTATTTTTTTTTTAATTCATTACTATCCATAAATTCCATTTACCATTTGTAAATGTTGATTGGTTTCCTTTTCTTTGCGATTTTATTCAAGTTTTTTGTAAAGAAACGAACACAAACAACCGAATCGAAAATAAACGCAAATTAAATTTAAGAATATTTTGGCTTTTTTTTGGAGTTTTTTTTTTTGTTGTTTTGCTTGAAATTTTAATTGTTTTAGTGTGTGAAAAAAATCGAAACCGAAAAAAGAAAATGCAAAACGCAAACGCAAATTAAATTAAGGAAAAAATCAACTGAAAGTAGAAAAGAACGCGTTCCTTCCTTCAACTCAACTGAACGGAAATAAACTAAAATCCAACGAAACCAAACTGAAACGTACGCAACCGAGCCGCACTGACGTGAATTGCAGGAAAATTGTGGCGAAGGGGCTGCAGCGGCAGGAGGCAGCAAGAAAATGTGGTGAATATTGAAGCCAAAAAAGTTCAGAAAAAACGAAAAGCGAGCACAAAACAATGCACTTAAATCCCAAGAGAACATTGACATATGTGAAAAAAAAATTCACCATTTGTGGTGGCTATTTCAAAGTGAATGTTTGTGGTGTTACAGAAAACAAATTTCGAATTTTGGAGCGCATTGAAATTCAACAGACAAGTAAGTTGTAAATAGATGAGTAGCGAATAAAAAAATTCACCACACTTGTTTGAAGAGTGCCACCAAAACATTAATAGCAATTTTGTAAACAAAACGCGCACTCACAAAACTCACCACACGGTATGATGCAAAGGCATCGCGCACTAAAGTTGGCATTTACAACTGGCAGTGTATGTGTAGTACCGCAAATAGTTTTATGACATTTTTGTAAACAAACATCGAAACACAGCGCAAACGATGCAAATAAAGCAAAACTAGTCGGGGCAGACTGTGGTGAATAATTATGGCAAGCACACTTTTAGTCGCTTTGCAGCACGTTTACCGATTAGAGGCACTGGGGTGCGCAGTTATTGACGATACGGGCATTGGGGAACTAATATCAAAGGTGCTGGTGGCGGCGCGAGAGATAAGTAGCGTCAGTGAAAAAAGCAATAAAAGTGCTGAAGGTGTTGGTTGGAATTGTTCATTGAACACACACACACACACACATTGTAGCGAAGCAAAACAGCTTTTGTTGGTGACAGGCGCGAACAGAATTAACATAATTATTGACGTATCTATGAGGGAAAACAGGGAACAGATGCATGGGAGCGGGTTAAGAGATAAACATATGTGAAAATAGCAAGCATTAAGTGCAAAATTTATCGATTTCTTTTTGTAAGAGTCGTGGAAATACTAAAGCGCTGGTATGGGGGTTGGTTGGAAAATACATGGAAATTTATTCCTAAATAGGGATTTATTAATTAGACTAAATTAAATGGCAAAATCGAGCACCAATCGAGTTGAACACATAAAGCAAAATTTGTGCAATTCAGTAGGAATCAATAGATCGAAGAATATTAAGTAGATAGCAGCGCTGCGAGCTTGCTAAACTTATAACCTTTAAGTTAAATGGCAAAATCTTGTCCCAATCGAGTTGAATACATAGGTTAGGTTAGGTAGAGAAGGGTGTGTTTGCGACCCAGAGGCCGCACTTTCACTCGGATGCCAAAATGGCCCATTGTGAATCCCTTCTTGGAAAGTTCTGAAGCTAACCAATGGCTCTCAGTCCGAGGCAAACCACTTCGACCTCTTGATGAAGGAGAGTAGATCCGATGTTGAATACATAATATAATACAAAAAATTATGTATTAGTAGGAATCATTAGATCGAAGAATGTTAATTTTAGTTATTTATTTAAAACTTAACTATTTCTAGCTATACCATTGTATAATTAATATATCCAATGTCAGTGTTGGCTTGGATTTGAGGCCTCACGACGGACCGAACATTCGAAAAGACTAAGCGGAGAAAACTCGGTTAACCCTGATGTGGAAAAATGAGACAACAGACCCTTTCGCAGACCCTTTTTTAGCGCCTCAGAAGGCTGAGGTACTGGAACTCGAGCTGCCGCACAGACTTCACTTTACAAAAGCGACGGACCGACTAAAACCGATCTGAAAGAGTGCCTGGGAAATTTGAAGCCAGGGGCTGCCTATTGAAGATCGCAAGGGGGAGACAATAGCTGCGGTACAATGAACAGGAAAATCCACTTTGTTCACTTTGACACTCTCAAAAAATATATAAAAAATACAAAAAATAACAGTCTGACAGATAACTGAACAAACTTAATCGTATGTTTTATTAATTCATTGGAATCAATATGGATAGGTAGGAGCGGCTGTCCCCAAGGAGGAGCCCACTTGAGCCATGAAGGCTCAATGTGATGATAAACGCAGTCGAGCATAAAACCGCTGCTCCCAAAGTTTAGATCGCCAGGATAAAGCAGTATAAGATAAGTGGTGTAAATTAAACAGTGAACTGTAAGAACTCCAATTACAGCTCTAATCGTATACCTGTTTAGTGAGAGAAGCTCTATAGAACACCCGGAGTTTTATTGAAATAACTTCGTTAAGATTTATTTTTAAATATTTTTCCATAAATTGAAGTAATGTTTTCAGTCTACCAAACAACTCCTTCACTAACATTTCTCAAAAGAAAACACAAAACTTTAAACTTAATTTAAAACCTTAACCCACCAATAGTCATAACGGCATCTATCTGATAATCATAATAATTATAATCGTCATAGCGTCATAATCTACAACCCATTACACCCAATCTCAATTTTCCATCTTTATAGAAATAATAATATGTTTTCAATCGGCCAGCATGCAGATTGTCAACTTCAGTGGCTCATTACGAATTTAAAAGCAAAAATAAAGGAACCAACAAATAGCCAAACAAACTCCATTGAATGAAATTTTATAGCGCAAATGTTTGTGTGCTAATGGCAAATTATGTGGCGTAAAAACAACAAATATAATGGAGTACGATGAGCCCGTTAATAGACAAATATATGTATGTATGTATGGTTGGTATGTACATACGTTCATATGTAGTGGCTAAGCAGAGCGGGAGTGGCAAATCGATGCCAATCGAGGGTAGACAGAGGCGAGCCCACTACACATGCTGCATAGTCCAAAAGAAAAACCAACAACAACCAAATATATGCGGCAAAAGTCAGAGCAAAGTACGCTGGGCAGCACAACCGAATGACAATAATTGCGCTGTTGGTAATTATAGCAACAAAGATAATGATGATGTTGATGTGTGATAATATGAAGAGATAAAAATAGCTGCCAACAAAAACAAACAAGTAGACAAGCAAAACAGACAACAACACAAACATGCCAAAGAGAAATAAGTAAACAACAATTTTAAGTATGCGCACATGAGCAGAAGTGCTCAAAAGAGATGCAATGCAAAAGTGCATCGAAGAGAGAGAAAAGAGCGCACATAATAACAGGAAGCAAAAGTTGAGTGAATGCAGTTCGTGCAAAGTTGGACAACTGCTAGCGGGCTGTTCTTAACAGAAGTGGTGCACTGAACACTTTTGCATATATTTAGGGAACCAAGAAAATATTGTAAAGCATAGGAAAATAAAAAATATTCTCATTCAAGCTTGTGAAAGGAATTATCACAAGATTTGAGTAAATTGGGAAAATTAATTTTAATTTTGATTATAGCATTAAATATGTCTTTTAATCAACTAGTAGTGGTAATAGAGAATTTTTCATTTAATTCTTCGGAATGGGCATGAAATTCCTACAATATTATTAAATTTGTAGTAATGTGGAAAAAATACGACTTTGACTTTTGCCATCGTTTTGACTGTAAAGTTCATTTGACTACATTAAACCGAGCTTAGGCCCTCCCAGAACTTCCAATGACGGCTAGAAAGGATACATTTCTACATTATATAAAGGATTGTAATTTTATAAAAAATAAATACGTTTTAATGTTTATTTTTTTAAAAAGCAGGAATGAGTAAATATGTTTATATTGTTTAAGTAGAGAAAAATTATATTTTTATGAAAAATATATCTCAATATAATTGTGATTCTTATGACTTCAATCATACCTCCAATACTTGCAGTATCTACTCTTCTATATCCATTATTTTTACTATAAAAAAAGTAATTTTTATACAATTGCAACTTGTTATGCTTTTTGGCAACAAAGATTGTACTAGAGTGGCAATCTGCACAGACGCTCAAGCTGCCATCAAAAAGTTGAAGTCAAGCTTATTGCCAAAATATTTTTAATCTCATAGGTCACAAGCTAATCCTCACCCTGATCTGGATCCCAGGACATACGAACATCGAGGGAAATGAAAAAGCACGAACTGGCTAGACACGAATCAGCGCTACACATTATCGACGTTGAGCCGGTAGCTATTCCTCTCAGCAGGTAAGAAACAACATACTAGCTCACTCTATATTTGGTGCTACCGAAAGCTGGAACAAACTGTCTACCTGAAACACATCAAGAAAAACATGGTCAAAGTACAAACTGAACAACACAAAGCAACTTCATGGAAACATCCGGGGGAACACGACAAGACTCAATGCGGTTCTTACGGATCATTGGCCGATGGGGAATATGCGGCCCGGTTACAAATACCGCTTTCAAGACACATAGCCGCTGTTGTGTGGACCAGAATCAGAGCGAGATATTGGACCACTTTCTGTGTACATGCCCAGATTTAGCAAGGAGCAGGCTACGGGGACTCTCCTTCCAGAGGAACTCAGAACAATTTCAACTATGGAGGTCAGGAAGCCTCTACACTTTCTGGACCATACAAAATGGATTTCAAAAAACCAGCCAACATTAACACAAATGAGGAGGAGTGAGGTGTTAAAACAGCGCTTTATGTGCTGCCAAATATAATTGTTACTCGAAGGAGTTAAATCATACATTACCTAGTTTTCGGTATTAATTTTGTATCACATTTTAATAAAAGGTTATATTATTTCATATCACTTCATACAGTTATCAGAGCATCCATGTCATTGACCTGTTATGTGATACCTGACATCTCCTGGTCGTGTTTTGTATTTAAAACAATTTTAATATCCACCATTTCATTTTTTTCTACTCATAGTATAACAAAAACAAAATTTTCATTCCATAAAGATAGACAATAAAAACAAGAAAAAGATTTTAGAATAGAAAATATTATTTCTTTCTCAAAACAAACTTAAGTAATGGAAAGATTATTACGAATTCATTTAAGCTAGAAATTCTATATTTTTCAGCTAGAAATCCTATATTTTGTAAGTATTTCTCTAAATAATTTTCCCCAAGCCGCAAAATGCACTACAAATAAATACACATAAAACGCGTATGTACCCGTGAATTGTAATGCAACAACAAATTATACTCGTGCTACAACAAACATTATGTGCCACTGAGCGCAATAACTAAACAGAAATCAATAACAAATTGAAAAATGGCGCAGCACAAAAAGCTAAAAATTAATGAACGGCAAAGGAAATTGCAAAGGGAAATACGAGTAATTGCTGGTGCGGCGAGAATGACAGGCACACACACACACAATAAAAAACGGCAGTAACAAAAAATTTGTCGAGCACAAAAAATACAATAACAAAAACAATAAACAAAAATATTTAAAAAATAAAACAAAAACTGAAAAGAATTTTATGTACGTGAAGTGTCGATGCGCCAAAGGTGAACGCTATCACGTACAGTCCATTCATAAATTTCCACTGAATCAAAAGTGCCAGTGTAGAGGACGAGTAAGCCGAAGCAGTGGGTAAACAGAAATTAAACGAAAGAGCGCTTAAGCAAAAAAAAAAAACAAACAACAAAAACCAAATTGAAATATAAAAATTCAAATTACACCTGGCAGCGGCCATTAGCCGCTACCACACACACACACACACACACACACAGAGGCTGCAGTGTAAGCAGCAAAAAGTAATTTTAGGGTGCGGCAACAGAAATGCGAAAATCGCAGCAATAACAACAGCAACTAGCTGCAACATGCAAAATTGCAGCAAGAGCAGCTGTTTTGCGCTCCAACAGTCAAACAGCTGCTGCAACGCCTAAAACTATGCTGCGAAAAATACATATACGCCACGGGGAATGAGCGCCGAGCGCGAGAGCATGCACTGTGTATTTATAAGTGCGACTCCACTTGGCGCAAGTGGATACCACAAGCGCAGTTTCCCAGTTTCTGGTGGCGTTTATTTTTCACTAATTTCCCTATAATTTGGCTGAAACTGGAGCCACTCGGCACCGATCGTTGCAACACGATGCGCGATGCTCGACACAGCCAAACACAGCAGCAGGCGAGCAGCAAAATGAATGCAGGATATGCGGCAAAGCTGCAGCATAACTGAAAGCGCCCGAGATGAGCGCAGCCAGCGTGTGTGAGGGCGGCTGGCTGCAACTGCCACGGCGCGGCCCAATTGATGCCAGCGAGCGGTTGTGTGAGAGCGGCCAATGGAGCGCGCGCGCTGGGC
Source organism: Melieria crassipennis (assembly GCA_963668005.1). NCBI lineage: Eukaryota > Metazoa > Arthropoda > Insecta > Diptera > Ulidiidae > Melieria > Melieria crassipennis. The sequence goes on along the minus strand of OY764961.1, from coordinate 60,433,065 downwards.
GGCAATGGTAGCGTAAATACTACAGCAGCGGCGGCGAGCGCATGAACGAACGCGCATGCAAAAAAAATGAAATAACATAGAAGAAATAAGGAATGAGAAGACTCTGCAGGGTTTGGGTGTGTGCATTCAGCAATCAGGCGAAATTCAAACCTTTTGCGGAAAATCAATTGCATTAAAGTCTCGCTCATTATGCAGCAGCGAAACAGCATGAAAAGCCTTAAAGTAAATGTTGCCTTAAATGTTTTCGATTAATGGAAAATTCATACTTTTAACACATGTTTTCTTACATTCTTATGAGTGCAAGAAATGCAAAATTGCTGCTTAAATTTTTCTTTTCAAAAATGTGGAAAATCGTACTGTTTGACGTTACAAATAGACACACACACACAAAACACTACACACACAAACGCGTGAAAGAAATGCCGTTGTTCTTTGTACGTGGAAAATTTTTACAAAAATCTTTTTATCGTCTTGGATTGGTTGCTTTTTGTTTTGGTATACAATCAAGTTTAAATAGTAGCTTTCTCGTTTGTTTTTTATAATTTCTTTGAATTGCAAAAATTGTTTCTTCTTTGTGAAATTTTTTTTCTTTTTGAAATTTGATAGAACAAAAATCGCATACACAGAAAAACACAACTTGCTGTTGGAGAGTGCAAGAACTAAATGATTAAAGGCGAACGCTTGCCGCCAGGATAAAATGCACACAACGACACCAGCACCAACACCAATGCATCGACCATAGGTAATGGCAGAAATATGTGTGCACAGGACATTGTGTGCAAACACATGCAACGAGAGCGAGGCGGTTGGGGCAAACGGAAGCAGCGCTGTGAAAAAATAACAGTGCACAAAGCACAGGCACCAGCGCCAGCGAATGCAGTGGAATGAAATGTACAAAAGTGCAGTGGAAATTTCAGTCGGAATGAAAATTTTGGAAAATTTTGGTTAAATTAAAAGCATGCAATGCTTGAATATACAATTCGAATATATTCGAGAATAGGTTTAAAATCGCTTTTTCGTGGCATACTTTAAGGATTTGTTGGAATGATTGAAGAATCAGCCTTAAACTGATGAACAGTCAAACATCAGCAGATGAAGGAGATTGAAAAAATTAAAAAAAGTTTAGCAAATTTAATAATGTAATAGAACTAACAGACTGACGAAAAATTTGACGGCCCTTATACGTTTTTTGTAAAAAATTCAAGCATATTCCAAGAAAACAGCTCCCATTGGTATATTCATTGGAAATTTCCAGTCTCTTAAATCATATTAACAGAACAAAGTAGTTTAATAAATCAAAGTATTTACTTATTTTTGGCTCCTATTAAATACGTTTTCATCTATGCATTGATTTTCCAAAACGAAACACTACCAAACGAAAACTAGCATAGATTTAAAAGCAGAAATCGCCACTCTGCTGCTGTCTTCATTGTCAAAGCATGCCACAAGACCTACGACAAGCCCAAAATTATTGGTATACATAATGCCCAAAATAAGTGCAACATATACCGCGATCTTTGCCCACGACTTTCCTTCATCATTGGCCAAATTCGCTACACAGCTTCCACTGCACAGGACGAACGGAAATGTTGCAAGAAAGCAACAATGGCCACCGTATGCAACCCTTAAATTGCTCCACATTTACAACGGTATACTATGACTACGACTACAACTACGACTATGCATGACCAGTGCACTACTATGCGAGTACATCATCTATGCGAAGCCGAAGCGGAGCGCTCATCGCGAGCGCGTACAATAAGGAAATGCAATTATCACTTTGCTCTTTTACAACTATGTGTATGTCGATTCGTGTGCTGGTGTGGCATGTTGCAGGCTTAGGCAAATTTTTGTTGTGGTAGGTTAGCTCGCAACGAGCCCGGAGCGCCAACTGAGCATGTGAGATTGCAAGTAAAAATGCGCGAGAGCAACCGAGTGTAAGCATGCAATGCAGACGGTGAACATTGGCTTGAGGCGGGACAGCCAACGCTACTGCCGTGCACCAAACCCAAACAAATACTCAAAAAGCCTTTACGCCTTTTCAACTGTGCTGCCTGGTTGTACAAGTCGCTCGTGTATAAATGGCAACGACGGCTTCAGTCGGTCGTTGGCGAATGGCTAAGTGTATGATGGTTGGGCTCGTTGGTTCATTCGTGCATTTGTTGTTGCATACTGACTGGCTGGCTGGTTTGGTCCTGTCTCAACTTGACATCATTTGTGTCAAAAGACCATTGAACTCTGTCGTTGTCGGTGTCGTTGGAGTCGTTGTCGCCCATATTTTCCCTCAACAACAGCGATTGCCGATGTTGGAGTGTGTTTATCCGCCACTCGCTGCTGCTGCTGCCGTGATTGTGTGCGGGTATGAGCAGTTGCGTGCATGTGATAGCTGTGCGCGGTTGGTAATGCGATTTTAAAATCTCAGCAATTGTTTACCAACACGGAAACAGGAGGCACTGCAGCAAGAACAAGCCACATGTGAGGAAGAGCGCAAGATTCGACACTAAGAATAGAATTTGATTATGACAGATCTTTCAAATAATCCATTAATAATAATAAGATTAACAAACAATTTAGTTATGATTAATCATATTCAAATAATTCTCTACTTATGTGATCTTTATCTTAAATTTATATTAATTTAAAGTATGTCCCGTTATTATTTCAGCCAAAGATAAAAATAATTCTATCAATTTTCCATTACACCACAGCCTAAAAATTAACTTATAATTGAATTATAAATTAACTTACAATACCATAACCAAACAGTGTGTGTTTTCATTAATTAATTTTCATTAATCATTAATCGCATTAGTGAAATCATTCTGAGTTTAAATTCGCCATAACCAAAAAAATATCTGTTTTTATTAATTAATTTTCATTAATTATTAATCGCATTAATTAGTTTTCATTAATCATTAATCGCATTAGTGAAATCATTCTGAGTTTAAATTCGCTCTTCTTCACTGTTCTGACCACATTACCAGCAACATTTTGTACCTAACCTCAATATAATTTTTTATCAAATACAAATTATAGCTCACAACACAATTAATCAAGCAAAACTCACCTTACCGCAGTGTCCAGCAGTAGCTACTGTCCATTTCATGAGAAGCCGCATTTGAATTCGGACCGTAGAGCATCATGTAGTTGTTGTTGTTGTTCGCTGAGCGCTTGGCTACAGCGCAGCCATCAGCATCGCCCCCACCATTACCGCCGGCCGCCTCCATCTCCCGGAGCCTTGTTATACGACGCGTACTCGATCCTCGCGACGGTGTCTTTGCGGGCGTGGACATTTCGAAATTAGGCATTGCAGTAGCGAACTCAGCATCGACACCCGCGTCTAACTGCAACGACTGCTGCTGGATAACGGAAAGCGGATATGCTGCCCCACCGGAAGCAGCATGTGACTGGCCGGAGCCGCTGATTGCAGTTGGAAATATGCCGTTGTTGTCTGACTGCGTTGCAATGGCCGGATGCAACGCTGAAATGTGCGAATTGACGTATTTGAACAGGTGTTCCGATGTTTTGGCCTCGTGTGGTGAAGCCTGAGGTGACACCAACTGCGCAGCTGTGGTGGTCGGTGGCGACGATTGTTGCGAAGAATTCGAACTAAACGAGTTTGATGCAGCGCGTGACGCCAGCGTTATTGCATGCAAATCAGGTCGCGGCGGCAAACCCGCTGCTGCAGACTGCCGTGTGTCAGGCAACGAACGCGGCACGCTCCCTTCTTTGGTTGGGTGAAAAGCTGCTGGCGCACTGTTCGATTCAGCGTTATATGTAGCAGCCGCGAACGAACCAACTGGTGGTTGCACTGCAAAGGGAGGCGGAACGAGTGATGGGCCAGCAGTTCCCCAATAGCCAAAGTGATTGAAAACGCTTATGTAGTAATTGTTTAGGGCGGCAGCTGTAACGGCTTGCTGACCGGCCGCTGCAAACGGCAGCAACTGTTGCTGTTGAAAAGCTAAGCAAGGCGACGGCGGCGACAATGTTTGTGCCAGTAATGCTGAAGTTATATGTAAATTCGGTTTTTCAAACTCAAAATTTCCATACTGCTGTTGTTGCCGTGGCGACGACTGCTGTCTCTTCATATTCTGGCCATTCACTGTTGGAAGCTGTCTGCAATGAACTTAAGTCTATTACTCTGCACTTTTGGCAAAATGAAATGCTTTAACCAAAAATCGAAAATTATTTCAATTTGTGGCCTACGAACAATGGCCACAACTGCCCTGCAGCAAAGGCGATATGAGCCAACTGACTTACCGCCTTTTTCTGTAGCATTTTGCGCTGCTTTTCTGCGAATTAATTTTTTTTTATTCCTATTCTTTATGTAATCCTTTATTGCCTTCACCTTTAAAAACGTCTTTTTTATGAATCCAATGCGATTTTTTTGTTGCTATTCCTTTTTCTCGAAGCGGCAGTTGAAGTCGATCGCAGTGCTGCACGAATAACGTATTTTTCAAACGTTGCCAACCAGACGTGCGCTGCTGCAGCCATTGCCTATTATTTTGCAGTACAAAGCGAAAGCGTTGCCAACTGTTCGAAATGGGTGTAGGGACGAAAGCAGCTGTGCGAACAATAGTACAGGGCGATATAAAAACCTTAGAAATTCATCGGTAGGGAGATTCTGGTTAATTTATTAGAATATTAACGGCATTTTGCGTTATTTGGGGATGTGATGTAAAGAAAGGTAATGCAAATAGAAGTTGTAATGTTAACGTGGCTGCAGAATAGCATAAAGTTGCAATTAATGCTGTTGGCTTTAGCCCAATTCAAAAATTTTAACAAAAATAAAAACAATATCAATGACCACACCCACGATTATTATCCTCATCTTCTTCTTCCTTATTGCCAAAATAAAGCGCTTTCGACATCATATTTTTTTTAATTATTCATGTTTTTTATTGAATTTTATATATATGAATTTATGTTTAGGTTTTATTTTTTCTCCTTCATTATTTTTCTGCTTACACCGTTTGTCGATTTGTTACTTTGTTTGTTGTTTTGTATTTGCATGTTTCCGCTTTTGATTACTCCAACTACAACTTGGGCAATTGAATTTCGAATTTAATTTTTCGTATTCAATTTTCTTGTTTTTATATTTATGTTTTTTTTGTTTTTAATTTTGTTTCCTTGTTCATTTCTTTACAAACTTATGTAGTAGATAATCATAATGTTTTTTCTTCAGTTATGTGTCACTTTCATTTTGTTGTTTGTTGTTAGTATATATGTATAACTGTAAATGTAATTTGTTTTATATTTGTACAAAATATACCGTTACTTTATGCACATGATTCTTATTGGGTTTTTATTCATTCGTTTTACTTATTATTTATTCCTCTACACGCTTAATTCTTTTTTATCGCTTGATTTTGTTGTATTTTCAATGTATTTGTTGTATTTATTTGTAAAAAATCAAAACTTAAACCACTACATATTTTCATATATTAACAAAAATAATGTATAACTATATTTTTTCCAACTACTTACTTTAATTAAATAATTAATGCGTTGTTGTTTGTTTTTTGTTTTCTTTGTTTAACAAAAATAAGAAAAATAACAAATATTTTCACTAGTTACGATGAGTTTTTGTTTTAATTCATATTCTGTTTTTTGTTTAGTTTTGCTTTGTTATTTATATTCTATATCCCTTTTAGTATTTGTTTTTGTTTATAAAAAATATATTTATGCTTATATGCATATATGAAGTTGTTGTGTGGGTATATGTACGTTTGTGTGAAATTGTGTGTGTGTGTGTGTTAGGGCCACTAATGATTTGCCGCCAACTTTTGTGTTTTCTTCAATTTTCTGTTTACTTAATAATATTATATTTTATTTTGTTGTTGTGAAGTTTGTCGTTTTTTATTTTTTAATTTTTGTCTATTTGAAATCATTGTTCTATAATTTATTTACAAGTACTAAGATTTTATTGATTTCTGCTGTTGTTGTTGTTGTTACTTTTCCCTTGCGTTATATCTATGTGCATATTTTGTTTGTGTATATGTATATTTGTAATTTAGTATTTATGTACTTAAAAAAACTACTACCTTTATTAAACTTGTTGTTTTGTTGTTGCTGCTGTTGTTGTTTTTCCTTAAGAGTTGTATTGGAAAGTTATTGGCTTCCAGTTTTTCTTTTCTTTTTAGTTGTTTGGTTCTTTTTTTATTGTAATCAACTTAAATTTACTATAATTTACTACTCTGCTTTGTTGTTGATTTGGTTCTCATTTTGAAATTGGTTGCTGTTGTTTTCTGTGTTTTGTTTGTTTCCCCTTAATAATTTTTGCATTTTGTTTGTTAAGAAGTAAAGCAAGTGCCCAATAATTCAGAAAACTTTCAATTCGCTTCCATTTAAAGTCCAAACGATTCAACTTTTGCTTCTCTGCATGCAAAGTTAGGTTAGGTTTTGGTCATTCGGCACAAATTATCGAGCACTTACTGTACCATTTCCATGATTTGCTGAATACCTCATTCATTGTATTCTCGCTTTGGTTGCGTTCTTGTGCACAGCTGAAAGGTTTTCCTCGCTCGTATTAAACCGATTAATAGGTAAATGTTCGGCGCACACGTTCGGCAAAGAGTTGTAGGACGTGTAAGGTTCGGCCTGCTGCTCAGTTGCGTATTTCTTGGATTTTCTTGCTTAAAGGAAAACTAATCAATTGATCAGAGGTTCTCAAAAGATATTAAAAATTGTCGACTTCCTAAATAAATTCTTGGACAAAACTTGGTAAACTACAATAAAAAGTATCAAACCAACAAAAGTATGCAACACAACAATAAAAAAAAAATTAATGTTTTTTTTAAACAACAATATTTGGCAAGTTTAATTTGAGAAATTTGTTTGCTATTGCATAATGTAACAGATTTCTAGATATATTTTGAAAATGTTCAACTAAAAGCAGTTCAAAAATTGACTTAAGATAGCCAAAGGTCCAATCAGCTTTAAACTAAAATTGATGCCATTGAATGGGTAGCAAGGAATTCTTAACCCTCTAACATGGGACATATGTGGGGAATATGAAATTTTCATTAACAGCTTCAATCAATCCTTTAAACCATTCATTGACCCTTGAAAGCTGTTAAGAAATCAGCAAACCGGAGCAAATCAATTTCTTACCAGTTGAATTGAGAACTCTTAACGCATTTCATAACTCCACTCTTAACTCAACTCTTAACTCCATTCCTAACTCATTTCTTAACTCGTTTCTTAACTCAACTCTTAACTGCTGTCACATTTCTAACTCAGTTCATTGTTTTTTTCTCCTCTTACGATTCTTTGCCTGATTTTACTATTTTCAAACTTTAATTTACAAAAACTACTATTTTCTGTCAAAAACCTTCAAAATACAATTTTTGTTGTGTACTATTATTTCTTTATTTCTTTTGGTTTTGTCTGCTATTATTGCCTAAACGACATAAGAGCTGATTTTGAGTTGTTGCTGTTGTTGTTGTTGTTGTTACGCTATTACTTGAACTGTTGATTTAAAGTAAATTTTTACTAACTTAACAATAATTTTTCCAGTGACGCTGGATTTTTCTGATTTGCTTCGTTTGGGTTTTCTTGCAAAATTTACACTAAATGAAATAGTTTTGTTGCTTAATTATTTTGCTATTAACCCTCTCATTGCAGTTGTTGTTGTTGTTGTTGTTACATTTTGTTGTTATGTTTAGTTGCTTTTAGTTGTTGGTGTATAAATTTAAATGCGACTACAATTCATCGATTTTTATTTTATTTTCATTTTTGTCATTTTACTATTTTAGTTTTGCCGTTTTAAATTTGTTTTTATTGAAAACATTCCCTCAATTGCAATTAATACAAATACCGGATTTGAAAAGTTTAGTTATTGGGTTTTTGTTTTTTGGGAGCATGTAGCACTTTTAGGTTAGATTTGACTTAATTCGCCATGCAATTTTTATTGGCTGCTCATTGGGTTTTCCTGTGTGTTGTTGTTGTTGTTGATTTTATTTTTGTTTTTGTTACTTGTGGACATATTAAAAAAAATATACTGTATCTGTTGCATACATTATATACTAAATATACACACATTTGTATATATTATGTATATGTAATGTCTATGCATTGTATATATGAATATAATTTATGTATATAACTAATGTATAATGTATTGTTGATTTATGATTAGAATGCATTGTTCGGTTTACGTTTTGGTAGGCTTCATTTTAATGCTTTCGGCGCCTTAGGTCTACATATACATGTATATATATATATATATATTCCTACAATTCACACACACATGCACCTATGTACTGGTATGCATGCACCTATATACATACGTATCTGTACACTCTGTACATGAGTACAGAAATTAATGCGTTTATGGTGATCTGATTTCTTATGGCTTCAATTGTTATTGTGTTTTGTGGGTTAATGCACAAAATGTCGGCTCCTCATGTCGATCGGTGCCCATGAGGAGTTTTGAAGGGGGATGAACATCAAAGTTTATGCTCAAAAGGCAAAATCAAACACGGCACCTGAGCTCAAAATTGCTTTACAATTGTTATAAAAAAACAGCCTACAAAGAATAAGAATACACAAAAATGTTTAAAACTTTGTCTTGTGAGTCAAACGAACATGAAAAAAACCATGAAACTTTGATTTGTGACTCAAACGAAGAGGAAGACAAATCTAAATCGTTGGCTTGTGAGTCAAACAAAGAGGAAGAAAACCCCTAAAGCTTTGGTAACTCAACTTAATTTTTAGTTGAATTTTGAATTTTTGGGTTTAAAAAGATTTCTGGCTGTAATGAAACGCTGAGAATGCATTTAAAAACGGGTTTTGGCTGTGACAGAAGTCGATTTCTATCAAAATTATAGCAAACCTGCATCTGAAACCATTCAAAAGAAAGTTGAAAACCCATTCACAAAACTTAACCCTGAATAATTAATTTTTTTTTTAAATTATTTTTGCAACTGTAACACAAAACGTAAGCAATATAAGTCGAATTATCCAGCATTTAGTATTTTAGAGATAATAATCTGTTTTCGTACAGGGAGAAGAAAGACTTTGATGCTCCACAAAACATAAACTCTTGAAGCAAAATAACAAACTCGCTTCTAGGAACCTCTGAAAAACCATAAAATCGCAGGAATATCGAAAATATGCAAAATATTTGCAACTGGCTGAGATCGAAGACGCTTATCGATCTTCAAAGTAGCAATTAGACATTTTTTAGCTTTTAAAAGCAACCAATCCAACGTTGAGACTATTAAATAAATTTGAATCCAGGCATTTTCATTGAAATATAAAAATGTTTAACCCGTTGGCTAATCGGTACATAAAATCAATGATAAACTAAACAAATTCAATAATTTAATTTAAAATTAAAACAATTGCAGTTTTCTAGATTTTTTAAAAGAAGCAACCAAACCAACCTCGCAACTATTGTGAAAAAATTAATTGAGAAATATTCAGTGAGTTGAGATGTTTTAGTTTAGATTTTTAATCAACTCAAATCACAAACCAAAATAAAATAACGAAAAAATTTAAATTTAAAATTCAAACTAAAACTAAAAAAAAACAAATGCAGTTTTCTAATTTTTTTTTAAACTTTTGTGAAAATATTAATTGAGAAATATTCAGTGAGTTGAGATTTTTTAGTTTAGATTTTTAATAATTTAGTCATTAAATAAAGTCATTGAATAAATTCAATCGTAAACCAACAAAAAATAATAATAATACTGGCTAAAACTGTCTAAAAAAAATACAATACAATACATCAAAAAAATACAAAATTTAAATTTGAACTTAAAAACCAAAAATTACAGTTTCCTAGATTTCTTTAAAGGAAGCAACTGATCCAATCTTGCAACTTTTGTGAAAATGTTAATTTAGAAATATTCAATGAGTTGAGATCTTTTCCATAAGTTGGTAAAATCCCTAAATAAAATTAATTACAAGTGAAAATAAAATAATTAAAAAAATTAAAAATTTAAATTAAAGCATTAAAAAATAATTAAAAAATTTCATTTTAAAATTAAAACCAAAAACCGCAGATTTCTAGATTTCTTTAAAGGAAGCTACCAAACCAATGTCAACAATTTGTGCAAATATAAAGAAATATTCAGTGAGCTAAGATATTTGTGATTCTTTAGTACAATTAAATTAAAACATCATAATCCAAATAACAGTAATTAAAAAAGTAAATTTTAAATTAAGAAAACGCAAAGAAACTCATTGATTTGTTTTAATATTAATGGTTTTTTATTTCTGTGAATATATTTTGCTTATTTTCTTTGCTTATCGATTTGTAGTAATAATTTTTTTCCATAAATTAAGATTTATTTAAATTAAACATAAAAAATTTTGCAACATAACATTGAACAATAATTTAAAATATAGATAAAACTGACAAAGAAAAATTGTTTTCAATGAGTAAAAAAACACTTGTTTTAGATTTTTTGGTGGCAGCAAGAATGAGAAGGTTTGAGCGCAATTTTCAACTTAAGCTGCTTGCACCAAATTCAATGCAGTGGTAAAAGTTTGACTTGAAATCAAACCATTTATACAATAATCATAATTTTGCAATTAAATTAATTTAATTTAATTTTTTTTAATCAATGTAGTTACAAAAGTTTGACTTTTAAATCAAATATTCAAAACAATATCGACAAATTTAAAACAAAAATAAATTTAATTTATTTCAATCAAAAAATGCGATGCAGTTGCAAAAAAGTTTGACTTGAAATCAATAAATTTTTAACATTTTCAACCATAGTAAAATTAGACAAGTGAACCAAGTAGAGATATATTAAAAAACTTTTTTGTGTAATGTTTAAATTTGGAAACTTTGAGGGGTTTCAAAGACAATTTTTAAAACAAGAAAATTGTAAGAAATCGTTACTTTGTTGGCAGCAGCACATCTAACAAGACAACTTTTATTGTTACCTGCGAAAAATTTTGGCGAGTATGTGGCCCGCACTTTAATGAAGCAGAAAACGATTTGGGAAGTGTTGGAACAATATAGTAAAGTTGACAATAAACCTTTTGATAAATGAACATTTCACAAAATATTATTCATGTTTTTTGCATTTATAATTTATAAAAATTCTGGTCTACTGTAGACTGTGACATAAATAAAGTTGGAACAGTATTTGAGTCAAAAATTACTAAGGCCCCGCATATGAATAACATAACAGATCACCATACACCTGGCAGCTTAGTAAAAAAATCAGGTCAAAATTATAATTTAAATATTAAACTGTAAATTTTTTTTTAACAATTTTTTTAAACATTAAAAATCATACAACCACTTACAGTTTAAATTTTTAAAGCAACACATTTAGAAATAAAAAAAGCTAATAATAATATTTTCAAATAATAACACTTCCCTATTGCTTTGAAATTATATATAAACCACATGAAAATCTATAAGTACAATCAGAGAATCAAAAATTGGTGCATTGGTGTTAAGACAGTATTGCTGATTGCTCTGCACAGTTTATGGCTGCTTGAACGTTTTAAATTTTATTTTGCATTTCGTCTACAAAATCATAATTCTTAAAGCTGCTTTTGTGCTTGTTGTTGTTCTTGTAATTCTTGATATCTTTTTATAATTATTATGTTATTGCATTTGTAATGATTGCAGTTGTTTTCGTTTTAATGTTGTTGGTTGTCACTGACAGCTAATTCGATTTATTGGCGGCAACAGAAAATTCAACAATCAATACAAAAAATTTAGCGCACTGCTTGTTTAGTTGAGATGGCCATCGCTAATTGCGCAGCGATGGCTGAATGAAAATGACGCATGTATCGAGGCAACTATGGGGGCACATTTAGATTGCTGTACGTTTTATACGCGAACATAGGGTTTCGACAATATTTTGGCATTGGCTTGAAACTCTTTGTAGTGGCTTTTTTTTAATTACAGTTTTGTTGTAATGAATAAGTATGCATTTGTCTGAGTGTGTGTTTGTTTGTATACAATAACTGATAAAATGTACAATTGTTTTTATTGCTAATAAGCCTCACGTTACTCCCAACTAGACAACGCTCTGAAAGTTTTACACCATTAAATGATTTTTTTTTGTACAAATAAAACAGTTGAATTTAAAGAATTTTGCAACTTTTTCAAATTAATTTATTTCAAATCATAAAAGCAAAAGATCTCATTCAAAAACAAACAATTAATGCATGTAAAAACTATTGAACAAATTTTCGCTAACAAAGTGAAAATGTAAACACGGGTCAAAGGGCGGGCGGGGCAGTCGGTTGGTTACAGCGGGATGGGAGAGGAAGTGGTGGTAGTGAAGGAAGGCATTGGGCAGATGTCTGCATAGAGCGCGCGTTGCATATGTAGACAGAGACAGATGTTCGGTTACAATTTCCAAAAATAGAGCCAACACAAATAGTTGTAATATTTTATTTGGACTTAAACGCAAAGAAAACTTGTAAGTAAATTAACTAAAGTATATGCTTAATAGTTGTTGTTGTTGTTGCTGTTTATGTTTTTCTCGCTGCTGCTACTCGTTGGCGCAACTTGTGTATATAATATTTGTATATATCTCTTGTATATATTTTATATATTTTGTTTTATATATATAAATGGAGTAACATTATTGGTAAAAACATTTCTAGTTTTGCTTGTTTTAAAATTGTAATTAATTAGTGACTTAAGATTACAAATTTAATTTAATAAAAAAAATCAATAATTCAATTAATTTAAAAATTGTATAACAAAAAAAAATGCTAATTTAAAACGTAAGTAACTAGTAGAGCAGAGTGCCAAACGGTGAGGCGGGGAGGGCCATAATTCGAACTGCCATGCGGTGAAACTGGAGCTGTTGATTGATTTGAAATTCGAGCCGTAGGCTCACTACTTACAAAACCTAATAAAACCTAATTTGCATGAAATCTATGGTAGCGCAAAGCAAAGCAGCACGCGCCGCACAACGGGAGAACGCGCAGCCGGAAACTGTATTGAAATGTAAAAATCTTCGAGTGCCCCGTAATATAACCCACCACTGAGGCGCCCCATTCAATTCCAGCTACCGTCTCCCCTCACTGGCACGCTAGCACAGGCGCTTTTGATAGTTTTTCGCAGTTGCGGCACTCTCATTTGACATTTTTTTTAGTTTATCTACAAGTTTTTTGTTGTGTTTCTTTTTTGATTTTTCCCTATAAAAGCACGCGTAATTATACATATTTTGCAAAACGAACTAAATTAGTGTTGTGTTTTTTAGAAAAAACTCTCTTTCTCAACTAATAATAAGAAAAACACAATAATTTGCTGGTTTTAAAACTAATTAATAGAAACTGTTTGACTTTCACTATGTGGCGCGTCGCCGTTAACAGCAGTCAATGGCTACCGATTGCTGACATTCGACTCGGCGCTCTCGTGTGTAGGCGGTTGTACGTCTTTGACTGACTGCTGCGAGTGTTGGGCTGAAGTGCACTGAGTGCGGCTATTGCATTGCTGCTGTCGGAGCACGGGAATTTGTGACACAATTGCGCGACACTAATGTTGCACATTGGACATGTTGCTATTGCTGTTGGTGGTAGTGCTGGTGGCAGTTGCAGTGGTGGTAACAGTGGTGCCGCCCTTCAGCCTCTCCAAGCCGGCCTGTACATAGCGAAACACCTCGTACATGGAACTGTGCAACGTCAGTGGGCCATTCTCATGGTCCAGCGCAATAAAGAAATCTATAAAGTGAGACGGTGAAAGAATTAGTCAATGGAAATTACTATGCTCGAGATGATTGTTTAGTATTTACCGGTATGGTTGCCCTGACGCACCAATCTGTCCGCTTGATCCCACAACTCATGACAACTGGCTAAATAATTGAAATATTGATTCTCTTGATTGAGCGCACTGTGTATGTCCTGCCGTTGAATTTTATCCTGACGCAACATTTTGCCCGGCGGCGTATTTGAGCCGGAACCCTAAAACAAGCAAGAGGAGTGTTTACATTTGATGTTTGCTAAATTTTATGGTTAAAAGTTTCAGAAAATATAACAATGACATGGCCAACTCACTTGTGAGCACACTGAATTCGATGGCGAGTTCGACGATGGCGTATTTCCATTGATAATTTCGCTACGGTTACTTTTAAAGAACTCCGTACACAGGTTGATCACACTGCGACAGTACTGGCGTTTCATTTTATAAAGCTTTAAAGAGATTAGCGACTGGCAACGCAGACTGAACGGAAATGAGCAAATAAATGAAATTAGTTTAAAAGGTTTTGCAATGCGTTGCATTATTTTGGCAAAACCCACCTCAGCACAGCAACCTTGTGATGTGGCTCGTGAAGTTCATTGGATGATGACGGCACGGTAAGATGCTTAAACTTTGATGAAATGAACCTAAGATAAAGTAAAAGGCATATTGTTAAATTGTGCCAAATAAAAAAATTGTTTAAGCATAAATTTAAAAGAAATTTAAAACATTTCATAGATAATACTTTTATATAAACATGATAAAACATTACATATGAGATTATACAACTTTTTTAAAGAACAAATTTTATTTATTTAAGAACAAATTTATACAGTGGCGGACAAAAGTGTTTACAAAAAAATTAAATTTCACAAAATGTTAAATTCGCGGGTACTTATTTAGAGTACGGCAATCGTAATTTGCCACATTTTTACTTCAAGCTAGCATGTAATACCATGATAAATTTTGCTGTTTATGTTGTCTGCAAAATACCGTTTTGTAAAGAAATATTTGCAGGCACGTGTGAACAGTTTTGTCCGCGATCGGTCACAGCTACGTATTAGAGCATTTATCTCGACAATCGCTATTGTTCCTATTCGGAACCGCGTCGGTGTATTAAGAAGATAAATAATATAAAGCATTGTACTCCAAAAAACTTTTCAAAATACATAACTTCTAATTAAATTTGCTGATTTGAAATGGGTCGAAAATTGTTTCCGTAATTTAAAGAAAATGTTTGCAAAAGACATTGAAAGTGTCCTATCGGTGTAGTTAAAAAAATCAAAGGCTGCTATAATATAACTCCCAGATTGAGCAAAAATGGTCGCAAGAAAAAGTAGTTTCCAGTGGTTCAGCGTGTTGTACGCAGATTGATTTTAACTGTTGCCACTAACACTGCTGCAGACATCGCAAAAGTACTACAAGCCGATTAATATATACAAGTCAGCACTAGAACCGTCCAAAGGCCATTAAACGAAAGCGGATTTGTAGCCAAGATCAAAACAAAAAAAAACATTGTGGACTGGTCTTCATCGCAAGGGCAGGTTGTCATTTGCTAAATACGCAAAGTGGTCCGTTCATGACTGGCGGAAAGTGACTTGGTCGGATGGAACAAAAATTAATCGTTTGGGGTGTGACGGCAAACGTTACACTTGGGTAGACAAGCAAGTTGGAGTCCAAAACCGCAATATAGAAAAAACTCTAAAGTTTGGAAGTTGTTTCTCTTATAGCATGCGGTTGTTTCCGTGGAAGTGATGTGGCAATTTTGCGCCGTATCAAAAGTAGAATGATGGCAAGTGACTTTATTACGATTTTAGAGAGTTCCTACCTACCAAGTTTAGATATCTTTCATAAAGAGCCAGGTCACGAAAATATTTTTATGCACGACAACGATCCAAAACATACAGCCAGATCCACTAAAGAGTGGACAGCCGAAAACGGCATACACATTTTTTTGATTGGCCACCCCAATTGCCGGACTTAAACCCAATAGAACCTTTGTGGTTTGCCTTAAAGAGAAAAGTTAAGCCCAAAAAGACTCACCAAAGGATATTGACGGATTATGGGAAAAAAATTCATCAGCGTGGTTGAAAATACCCCCAAAAATACTAAACAATCTAGTACACAGTATGCCGAATCGCATAAAAGTCAATTTAAAGGCCCGCGGAGACCACCCAAAATATTAAGGATAATATCAATCGATTTTTTCTTATATGCGTCAAAACTGTTCACACCACTTTTGTTGTTTTTGTATTTTTTTTATTATTATATAATTGTAATATTTTGTTTGTTGTTTTTCAGTAAAAAAAATATTAATTTTAAAAACTATGTACAGGTCTCCCTCGTATAACGCGGTGGTTACGTTCCAGGAAAATTCCGCGTTATGTGATTCGCGTTATAGAAGACTTAACTTTCATATAAATTTGAGGGTTATGTTGCAATAAGCTTTTTCCAAAATAAAATAGGTACTAAATTAAATATGTATGTACATTCCAACTCAAAATCAAAATTCATACTTTATTTAAAAAATAAAAAAAAATGAAAAAAAACTGTTTTTTAAATCGCGTTATATCGAAAACGCGTTGTAGAAGTACCGCGCTATACGAGAGAGACCTGTACTTAAATTTTTGTTATTGTTATTAAAAAGTAAAAAAATAATAAACTTGAGTTAGACTCACGAAAATTCGTGAACACTTTTGTCCGCCACTGTATCTCATTCCATAGCTTAAAAATATTCAACTTTGATCATTGATATACTAGTCAGTCATTTTAATCAATTACCCGCAATACAAATATAAAAAGGGACACATAAGCACAAATACAACCATACAAAAAAACATTGGTAGCTTTGGAAGTGGAAATCTCACACATTACTCACTTAATTAAGGCTAACGTGTCCTTGTACATGGTCCACGTGGCATCCTCCGAACTGCGATGGTACTCCATTGCCGCGCCGGACAGCAGAAAATACACCACCGCCTCCAGATACAAAATCACTTGTTTGAATGTGTTTTGCTCGCGATCGGCAGCGTGCTTGCGGCTAATGGCTTCTTGCAAAAATTTTGAATTTTTACTACAAAATCAAAAAACAAAATGTTTAGAAGAAATTTAATCCACCTATTAAACACCATTGCACCAACCTGAAGATGTCGTTTACCACATCGTCGTCGCGCTCAAAGTACGAGTGATAGATGACTTGTTGTATCGGAGCCTGTGTTGTGGCGCTCGCGCCAGCCGGTGGCGGTCTCTTGTCGTCGTGCTGCTGCTGGTGCGTCAGTGCACCAACGCCTGCGCCTCCATCGGCGCCCGTTGGTGGCGGCATTATCACTTCTGCCTTGTTGCTAGTTGGCTGTAAATGCGCAGGCGTTGCGGTGCTCATGTTGCCGCTGCCGCCAATCAGAAGTGACTGTTGCTGCTGTGGTTGTTGTTGCTGTTGCTGCGGGTGATGTTGATGATGGTGGAGCAGTGGTTGCGTCATGGGCGCCTGCTTGCCCAGTAACCGATCATGATTGGTGGGCGGCAGTTGGTGGTTGTCCAGCAGGAGGATTTCCTTCTGCAAGAAAGAAGAACAGTCGTAATTATGCAAGTCGTATTATTCTGCATTCTAACTTACCTCCATTTGTCCGTTATTGCCCATACCCAGTGGCGTAATGACTGCTACCGCTTTGCTACTAGTGTTACCGCTTGTGCCCTCCATGCGATCCAGCTTCTTCTCAGCCTCCTTTTCTTTATCCTTCGGCAGTGCTCCGTGCGGCATTACATTGGCAGTAGGGGCGGCGCCCTCTTTGCTATGTTTGTCCTTTTTCCGTTTCTTCTCCTTGTACGGACTGGAACTCGAACTGGAGCTGCGCTTGCGACGTGGTTTCGCCTCTGGCGCCGCCGCCACCACCGGCACCGACGTCGCATCCAGTTGCTTCTCGGTGGCATACGGCAACTCACTCACTGGCTTGTAGTCGTGCTTTAGTAGCAGCTCCTGCTTGACTGCCGCCGTAGCACCGGCGCCACCAGCCTTAAATTTCGTTTCGCTGCAGTAGACGCTGGTCGACAACGGCAACGTTGACGCCACCGTTGCTCCGTCCAGGTCCGGCTCGTTTTTGATGTGCTCATGTTTCAGGCCGGCTATTAACTTTGTTGACTTTGGCGAACTACTGCCGCCGCGGTTTGTTGCCAGGCCACGTCCCGTCGTGTAGCCATTGGGTGTAAGATGTGGCGTTGCCAGTTCTTTGGGCGTGGTGCCACCACTGCCGCCGCCACCTCCATCGGCCGAGCGACTGCTCAAGCGTCCATTTGAATGCGAGTAGTTCAGTCTTTGTTTGCCGCGCTCACGTTCGCGCTCGCCGCCTTGCGGTGTCGGCGTGCGACTGCCAGTGCTACGCGGTGTGCCGTTGCCACTGCCGCCGCTCGCGTTGCCAGTTCCACTGGCAGCAGCTAGCCGCGCCGCTTGCAGGTCGGCATTCAGTATCGCTTCGTGGTCGTAGTGGTGCGCGGTGTTGCTGGCGGCGGCCGTGCGGCGCTCCACGGCAGGCGGTCCAGCGCCTGCGTGGTGGTACATGGCGGTGGGCGTGCTGCCGTACAGTCGGTACGAGTTCATGTGCCATTCGGGTGCGATGCGTGCGATCCGCGCGAGATCGATTTTGCAGATGAGCGAGGGCGGCGTCGATGGTCCCGATGTGTTCGGCGCAACGGCAGCGGCTCGAGCGGGCGAGGCCGCAGTCGCTGCCAACGGCGGCAAATGCTGCACAGTGCCGGGCGCAGGCGTTGGCGTTGGGGTGCGCGTATTAGGCGGCGTGCGTGTGGGCGTGCGCGTTGGCGTTTTGATGCGCTGCTGCAGTTTGCGTTCCGCACTCGAACTGCAGCGATCGGGAGTGCGATGCGCGCCGACCAGCAGTTGCGAAGGCAGCGCTCGCGGCGATCGCAAATGACCAGGTGTGAGTCGCGGTGATGATTGCGCCACACCGGCCACTGCGCCGGACACTGCAGCGGTGGCAGTCAGATTCTCCTGGCTGCCCGTTCGTCTGAAGGCTATAATTGGCGAAATGAGTTTCTGCTGCTGCGATTGCTGCTGCTGCTGCTGGTGCTGATGGTCGCTCTGGTCGCCCGACTGATCGATGACTAGCACTTGGCCCTGTTTCTTGGCACCGCCCTCCTTCGGATTGAATATTCGCGTCAGCGTGTCTTTTTTGTTCTTATCACTGGCTTTGGGCTTATCGCGACGTCGTCGCTTTGCGGACGCACTGCCTGCCTTCCCTCGCGTTTTCAACTCTGCATCGGAGTGTTCGCCGTCACTGCTGGATGAGGATGAGGAGCAGCTGCCGGAGGAGCTGGACGTAGACACAGTAGCCGCCGACTTGAACGGCGACTGTTGATTCTGCGAACGATGCGAACTACCGCCTCCGCTACTGCCGGCTCCCGCTGCACCACCACCTGTCTTGCCCAGCGAAGGAACAGCACGCATGGGAGGCGCTGCCGCTGGCGAGTGTATCCGATCAACAGCCGGCGTCACAGAGCTATCATCCGAGGATGCTGACGATGAGTCGTCGTCATCATCGTCGTCGTCTTCGTCTGCCGCAACGGGTAGTTTGGGCTGTGCCAGCACGACATCGTCCAGTGAGGGTTTTCTTTTGTTAATTTGCAAAATGCGACGACTGGTGGTGGTGGTGGTGGTGTTGGTGGGTAGCGACACGGTCCCTGCTGCGCCGGCGGCAGTGAGAGCACCTTCCACAGTCAGCCGATTCGCCTTAACAGTCGTTTGCTGAGCATCATCTTCGTCGTCGTCCGATGAAGAGCCACCGCCAGCGCCACCATCCCCGCTGGCTGCATCCGAGTCGCTCGAAGAGGAGCTCGATGATTTTGAGGTGGAATACGACGATGAAGAGCAGGTCGAGTCAGCACTGGGTTCACGCGTTACACGCGTTCCCACTGCCTGCAACTGTTGCAGCTGCTTTGGCAACAGCGGTGGTTGCGCTACTGCTGCCACGCTACTCGCTTTAGTGGGCGTGCTGCTGGCCGCGGTCGAATTCTGCCGCGACACACGTCGCCGCGCCGACGGTGCCTTCTTTGCAGCACTCCCGCTGCCGCTCACCTCCTTTTTAGCCGTCAGCGTTGGTCCCTTAGCGGTAGTAGCGCTGGCATTGCTCGTTGTGGCAGATGTCGCACTGCTATTCGGCAGCTTACGCGGTCGTCCAGGGCCTTTTTTCGCTGTCGCTGGCGCCACTGCCAATGCCACTGGATCGACGTATAATTTCCCGCCGGGTGCAGTAACGGCGCGCAATGCCACCGGACTCAGTGTCACCGCTTGGCCGGTCTTGTAGGTAGTTGTGGCCGTCACCGTTTCTTCCTCTTCGTCACTGGTGTCCACCCGCAGTCGTGACACAACCGGTTTCTGTTTTTTGTGCTGACGTCGACGTTGCGCCGCCGGCAGTGGATCGATAGGCAAGACGGTGATAGAGTTGGGTAGAGTGGGCGCCAGCGCTGACGCCAGCGCCTGTGGCGGTGAAGGCGGCAAAGCTGTTATGGCCGCTGGCACGCCGGGTATTTTCAGCGTGCCACCCGGGCCCAGCGTAGGCACGGTGCTCGTCTCGTTCGCATCGCTGCTATTCGAATCCGTCGAGGGCGCCGACAAACGTTCAATGCGCACGAATTCATCGCCCGTCGCTGACTTTTTGCCGCTTTCGCTGTTGGCCGTCGTATCAGGGCGCGTGCGCGGCGACACAATGGGACTTCGCTTGCCACCGTACGGCTCCGGTTTGATTTGATTCGAAGGAATGGCCACAAACTCGGAGGCGTTCAGCATGGGCACTTGTTGGTTGGCTCCTTGTGATTGGCCGTTGGCGGCTGCTGCTGCCGCTGCTTTTATCAGTGAGTTGGGAAAGAGCGCATCCGACTCCTTCTTGATATCGTCCAGCAGGGCAGGATGACGAAATTGATCAGCAACGGCGGTTGCACTGCCGACTCTGTCATCACAGTCATCATCGTCTTCGTCGTCACTCTGCACGGACAGATTTTTCTGTGGCAAAGAAAAGATTACGAATTACTTTTATGTAACCATTAACAGATAATCAATTAAAAATTATATAAATAATTTCAACGAATCAAATTTAAGATCAAAATAATTGCAATATGTTAGTTGGAAGCATTGATTACGTAATTAATTGATTATCACAAAACGAATTCCCATTAATCGTACCGTCAACCTCAATCAATAATCAATTAAATCAGAAATCAATTCTCACCGCTCGACTGTAGCTTGCCTCATTTTTTACGATGGCCGTGTTCGGCTGTCCAGCTGCCGCCGCCGCCGCCGCTGCGGCCAACTGCTGCGGCGTTGGTTCTGGTATGATTTGCGCGCCGCCCGGCAGCATCGTCGGCTCGTTCATGCTTACATTCATCGAATTGACGACCAGCGAATTGACGGGCACATCATTCTGGGTCTGCTGCGTTGCCGCCTTGTTCACATTGAAGTAACGACTCAAATTCCATTTGTTCGAGTCCGAAGGAGAGGGTGTTTTATTGCACGAGGATGTCGAACTGGGACCAGAGCTGGAGGAGCCCGCCGAGCCGAGTGTGCTGCTGTTTGGGTAGATGCCACCGCCGCGATTGGTGTCGCTGCCTTTCAGTTTCGAGGGAAACGTTTTCGCCAGCGAGTTCGGCGTTGAGCGTGACGTCAATGCGGCTGGTTGTTGTTGTTGCTGCTGCTGTTGCTGCGCGGACATGCTGCCGTGATGCGAGTGATGTGAGTGCAGCAGCGGCTGCTGTGACTGCGACTGCTGCTGCTGTGGAGGATAGTGCGAATGCGTTGGCTGATGCTCACTCTTAGACGACTCCTCGCTGCCCGACTCGCTCGAGTCCGACTGTGAGCTGTCACTGGAATTGTGCATCGAACGACTGCAAAAAATTACATAAGCCTGTTATTACAACTGTTTGCACTTTCAATAAAATTAATGCTATTTACCTCAGCTTCCTTCGATCGTCATCAGACTCCGAGAGCTCCAAATCATTTAACAACCTTTGAGAATGAAATTAAAGTGTAACATTATTACTGTGTTTCTCATGAAATCAAAACAAACACTCACGTTGAATTCTGTTTCTCCAGCGTCGGTGTGACCTTCTCGACCGTCAGCGGTTTCAAAGGCTCTTTGGATAGCCGCGCGTTTGTAGTTGACGTCGCCGTCGTCGTCACAGACGCCGCTGGCGCCACAGACTGCAACATGGTCTGCGTCGCCTCGCCACTGCGACTACTAATGGCCACTGCAGCTGCCATGTTGCTGATCACCGGCGCGCTGCTACTAACCGGCAGCGTGGGCGTCTGCGGCAGTGCAGTGATTGGCTTCACGGGCGTACTTTGCAGCAGATCGGCGCCCGACGGCGGCGAACCCAGCGGCTGTATGGGATCGAAGGTGTACTTGTGCCGATTCGGGCCGTTCAAATTGTACTCGCCGATGGTGGTGTGCGGGGTGGCGGCAATCTTGGTGATCTCCTGCGGCGCCCGATACGTCTGATTCACTGTGTTCAGAATGTTCTCGAGCGCCGAGTCGACGCGACTCACTGCCGGCTTTTTTGGTATTGACGGTTTGGAGAAGCGACCGTTGTGAGTGCCCACCGTCGACGTTGGCGGTCCCAGGTGGCCGTTTGGCATAATGTTGGTTGCAGGCGGCGGCAGCAGTGACGACGATGCCGAATTCAAACTGCCGCCACTGCCCACTATTGTGGAGAATTGCGGCGGCGGCAGCGATGGTGGACCTTTTGGCGGCGCCATGCCGCTACTCGAGCGCGCATCGTTCTTCACTGGCTGGCCGGGATAGCCGCCGCGTCCATTGTACGGCGGCTTATTGTCGGTCTGCTTCACATAGGGCAGTTGTCGCGACTGCTGCTGCGACTGCTGGTAGTGATGTGGCGGCGGCTGTTGCTGCTGTGGCGGCTGGAGGCGTTGTGATGATGACAGTGAGGAGACGTTCGGCGGCACTCCGCCGAACGCTGTCGAGCCGACAGCGCTCGCGGAGGATGAGGCACTTGTTGGCATGTTACCGGCCAGCGCCGCATTGTTCGGCAGCTGCAGAGCATTTCCGTAAATGCCCACCGAGTTCAGGTTCATGAACTCAATGGCCTTGGAGTGGTCGCCCAATTTGGCTGTGATGTCATCGTCGCCCTCGGAGGGATTGACGCGTCGCGGCTCCGGAAAGAGCGCGTGCTCGCGATTGACACTTTGCACCTGTTGGCGTTTATGTTTTTCACGTTCTCGCTGTTGGCGGCGCTCAAAATCTTCCATGCTACACAGTCGGCACGACGTCACGTCAGTTGCGAAGAGCAAAAAGAGAATGTATAGATTTTTTCTTAGTAATTATTGGGGGGAAATTAACCACAGTTAACACAAAGACAACAAAATTATACAACGAATATAAACGAAGACAAAATAGAAGAAGCAATAAATAACAAAAACAACACACAAAATTACGAATAGTCGTCTGCTGTGTTGATTCGATCTAAAAAATTACAAATGTGTACTGACAAGTGTTGTGTTGACATTACGATGAAATTTGACCTGTGAAAGGGACTAAAGGGGAGCTACAACACTGGCGAATAGTGTGGAAATATGTAGGAAACAAACAAACAAACAAACAAACAATAAAAAACAGTTTTAAATCAGATGGTGAGCTGAGTGTGATATGGAATGAAAAAAAATTAAGTGATGTATTTTATGGTGAAAATTATTATATTTTTAATGAGTATGTAGGTAGAGAAATTATGTACTTTTTATAAAAATGTTGATGCAAAACTATGGAAAATGTCAACAATTTGTTTTATCTATAAGATTTTAAATTACTTAATCAGTTTTTAATAATTGTAGTTCAAATTTATAAAAAGTTAACTTGTAAAAAGCTTTGTTTGTTGCCAAAGCTTTGTTTGTTCTAAGATATTTCAAAGTACTTTGCATTGTTTTTAGTTTGACCTATAAATATGCAAATTATTAGAGGTAACCACAATGTATGGCAACAACAAATTAAGATACTTGCTGACTTTTTCAACAATGTGGCATCACACTGGAACATAAAAAGTCTGTTTGGGTACGAATATTTTATAAAAATTTTTTAAAATGTTAACTGGAAGACGTTTGTGTACGACCAATCTCTTGCAGCAACGAGAGAGAAACTGAGACCGTTAAGTGACGGTTGAAGAACTTGCAAGTTTTTACTGGAGATATTTTTGCTGAAAACTTCCAGCTAGTAAGAAGAACAAGAAAAACATATGGTTCAATGCTTTATGATCGACTGCCAAGACAAACAATTTTTTAAGACATTTGAAGACCAATGGAATCAGCAACTGCCAGATTCGCAAATTGAGCCCAACGATCATTTTTCTTGTTTGCATTAAATATCTGAATAAACTTAAGGGGCACAACTAGTTTGACCGCCTGAAAAAAAGGAGATTTTTGTGATTTTTGAATTTTGTGAAGTATTGCTTCGAATGTTTTAAAATTTTGCAGATATATTTATGCATAAATAATGAATACAAAGTAATTTTTTCAAATGAAAATATTCGATTTTCAGCAAGTTATCCGCCATCTCCTGAGTCTTCAAAAAAAAAAGGTTCTCCCACTGCAGCAGTGATTGTAGCCTTCGCAGTGCCTGAAATCAAAAAAACCAAAAATTTTACTTAACTAGGTTATATTTCCTATACAATGACCCTCGGTTGTAAAAAAAAAATAAAAGGCAACAAAATGGCGGTTTTTTGAAAAAAAAATTCAAATTTTGCTGAAAAATCTGATGGTTTCTGGCCTGGCATAATTATACTTTTCATCCTATCATTAAACTGGAGGGTCATTGTATGGAAAAACAAATACACAATAAGCTAAAAAAAGACCCAAGTCGATCGGATGATTTGTTATCAAGTTACAGCTGCGGCAAATTTGAAAAATGTAGTTTTGAGAAAAACGCGTTTAAAGATAAAAGTACTGGTTTCATTGTACTGAGAAGCTGCTATGTAGAAGGCTGTAACTCAGAAACTATTTAAGATTTTCACTTAAGATTTTAATATGTTATTTTTAAAGGTATAAATTATCGAAAAATGCAAAAACAAAAAAAACAAAATTTTCAAAATTTCAAACTAGTTGTGCCCCTTAAGTGTCTCTATAGCTTCAAACCTTGAATGAAACTTTTAATCAGCTGTTTGTTTCGTTAACCTTCTTGTTTGCACTCTTTTTCCTGTGTATTGTGAATGTGACAAAAAACTTGGAGGTTTTAAAAATTTATGTTTTTTACTTGTTTTTTTGTTGTTCCATTGTTTGCACCCTTTTTCCTGTGTATTGTGAATGCGACAAGTCACAGTAGTGTAAAAAAGAGTTAAAAACTTGCAAGTTTTACAAATTTCTGTTTGTTTGCTTTTTTGTTTTGATAATTTCTAGATAGTTCTTGATTTTATTTACTAGCAAATTTTCACTAGAAAAGTTCTCAAATGGACTTTAAATCAGCTGACTTTTGTTTACTCTTATGAAGACGAAGGGTTGCATTTATTTACTTTTGGAATGATTCGTGACAGGGGCACATTGAAAAAGGTACTAGCACAGCTGATTAAACTTTTGGGGTGGCGTTTAACAGACTGATACACAAAATCTTCAAGGCAACATTTGGATCCGACAGAAATATACACAAAATCGACGCAGAGATATATTAAACGGGCAAACAGCAAAATGGGGTTAATCTGTTGCAAATGTAATTTGTTAATATTTAGAGTAAATAAGGTAAGGTTATAGAAAGAATATGTGTGGCATGGACGTCCTCGGAGAACCATTTTGGCCTTTGCAAATATTTAGAGTAATTTTGCGTTTTTGTCGTTTTTAAGTGCCACAGAATGTTAATAGCGAGCAATTTGTTATTTTAAGTTAATTGAAAACATTTGAAATTTCGACAAAAAAGAACCGAAGTTTACCGTATTTATTGGTAAACTTCAAATTGCTCCGAAAGTATAATATTTCTTATGTTGTTACGTTTATAAAGACGGTTTTAGTGTAGCAATAGTAACTAAGGAGTGCGTCGTTAAAAATTGTGACCTGCAATTTTGCTAATAACTTTGTTAATACAAATTCAAATCAAACTTTCTTTGATCAGGTGAGCCATGAAAACTCTGTCATTGAATAGTTTATGCCCATTTAGAGCATTATTGGCTTAAAATGGCTTCAGAGAAATGGATAAAATGGTGTCTGGCTTCTACCCAGAAAATTAACGAAGGAAGGAAGGAAAGCCCTCATGAGGGGTATTCCAGAAAAAGTTAGAAACTTTACCCTTGAAAATGTATTATAATTTTTTTCGAATAAATTCTAAAATCTACATGAAAGACATGTTAAATAAAACGAAAGTTTTCAAAAATTGGACCAGTGGTTGCTGCATTGTTTTAATTTTTCGATGTCACAATTTTTAATGACGAACTCCTTATAGAAGGTTTTTTTTAAGATTTGAAAGCAAAAAGTTATCCCAAACAAATATTATACGGTATTTTTTTAATCTTTGGGTCGGTAAGAATGTTATAGGTTTTTTAAATTCATATGAAATATAATTTAAAAAAATTCTTCAAACAACAAACAAATTACACAACACAAAAAGAACACAAATGAAACAGAAATGACATAAAAAACATTATAAAAACACACAAAACTTGCAACACGTCATTGGAGTTTTCTCAACACGATACAAAAGCAACAGATGAATAGTAAACAATAAAAAAAAAACGGCAAAACTTTGTCAGATGTAATGAAATGTGTGGAAAAGTGAAGTGTGATGTAAAAGCTGGCAGGCAGACATTGCTGTGTCGGGTGCTTAAGGGGACTACGTATGGATTCAATATTTCAGGTTCGAGCTGTTTGAACTACTCATAGACAACAACACGTAGGCGTGAGCTTTCATGTGTGCTGGCAACACTGCCAAAACAACAACACACACAAGATTGCAGTCAAAAGAAGGTCAAGTTTGTAAGACTTGAAAATAGGCGCAAAAACATATTTTTTTTTAAAGCAAAAACATTTCATAGCTTTTGCTGTAATTTTGCCTGCTTCGACACTAATTTCTATTAAACAAAAACGCATCGGAAATATCTAAGAATGCGTGTGGCACGTGCAGGAAGTAACAATGCATTTGTTTTCTTTCTTTAATGTTTAGAAATTTAATAGTTTTTGCTGTAATTTGCATTGCTTCGATACAAATTTTTCTACGTTTCAACTATGGTTAAACAAATATATCTAACACTACGTGAGGTACGTGCAGGAAGTGACGAGGCTTTTGTGTTTTCTTTAATTTTTTGCATTAAGTTAGGTGAATCAATGAATTTGTTGTTATTTTTCTAGTATTCTTCACACTCTTACAAACAAGAAAATGGCTGAGGATGTACCCACTAAACAAAACACAAGATTCAAGCACAAAACTTGCCCTAATTGTAAACATTTGAGTGCACTTGCGTGTTGTTGTTGGTCTCTTTTATATCTATATGACGGCATATGGTCGAAGGGAGCGGGTGGGGGGTGATGATTGTGGTATTTTAATGATAGCAACGCTTCAATGTGCAATAAGGAACAACTTTATGTAAAAGCGACACAATTATGCAGGCAGAAAGTTGGCAGGCAAAATTTGAGCTCTTTACTTTTTATAGATCAATGTTGTTGTTGTAGTTGTTGAAGAATTATAGCATTTTCTCAAAAATGCACAAGTTTCGCTGCCTCATCTATTTGCTAAATTACTGGCTGTGCTAATATTTTTTTTCTTAATATTTTCAAAACATTCGGTGTACGAGTATGAAATTGCTGACGGTCGCTCGCTCGGTCTCGCTTGTTTTTGTTTTTTGCTTTAGTCACTTTGTAGTAGAGTTTTTTTGTAGTTGTTGCTAGTTATTTACTTAATGCTTGTTGTAGTGTGATTTACAGCCTTTTACGTTTACTGGTTGTTGTAGTTGTTGTTGTTATTTTATTTATTTATTTAAATGCCTTGTGCTTGCGCGCTTTTAATTTATTTATTTGATTGCTTGTTTGTTACGGCGACCTTTTTTATTACGCTACCTTTTTCGCTAATTTGATTTGTTTGTGTTTTTGTTTTGTTTTGCTTTGATTTGTTGCCCTTCCGTTGGCTTTGTTATTGCAATGCGTTGCTTGGATCTGTTTCGTTTTTAATTTGTTTGTAACAAGTCTTTTATTGCTTCTTCTATTTGTGTGTTAGTAGTACTAATTGTGGTAATAAATAAAGTAGTAATAGTTGTTGTAATTGTTGTTGTTGTTGTTTTTGTGGTGGTTGTGGTTGTGATAATAAAAAGTTGCTTTTGTTGTTGTTGTAGTAGTACCTGCAAATAGACAAGAGAAAAGAAAACGAAATGTTAATAAATATTTGAGGAACATTTTATATATCTAACTTAAACATTTGGTTTTTTAAAGAAAAGACATTTTAGAAAATATTCAAAGGTTGTACATAAACACTGTTCCAAATTTTATTATTTCTGCGACCAATACAGTTGTAACCTTTTTGCTACTCGCAAGTAATTTTGCTACTCACTGGTCTAAGCTAAAGTGGCCAAGTTTCTAGCTAAATCTATAAATAATATCAGTGATAGTCCATAATCCATGAAACGCGCAAATTGTATACTTAGGAGTTCAAAAATTGTTAATTATTAATAAAAAAAATAATTAACATTCTACACAGCTCATCTCATTGACAGAGCGAAGAGCTCAATGTTGCTCATACGCCAAGTTAAACCAATGGGATTCAAATCCCAAAGCAATTAAAATCAACTTTTTGACCGCAACGCAAACAGCACAGTTAACAACAACAAAAATTACACAAAACTCAGAAGAAGCAACAGGGAAGAAGAGGCCAAAAGTTTGTAGCACAGCACAGCATCTTTTAAGTCACAGCTGCCGTTGGCGGCTTCAAAGAGCATTTCAAATGTACTATTTACAAGTTTTGCTATTTTTTGTTGTATTTGACGACTTTTTCAGCGACAAAATATGCATAACATTAGAAGCAACTGATGATACTAAAGAGAAATGTAAAGAAAGAAAACACAAAAACAACAGCAATACGCTTGGTAGCGAAAAATTAGCATAAAATTCATAACGTATGCACTGCGACAGCGGCCCAAATAAAATGAACAAGGATTGCAAAAGGCACACAACGCAAGAGAAAAAAACACTATGAAAGTAAGAAGATATTTAAATACAAAATGAAGGTAGAATGAGTGGGCGGCAAAGGCCCAAAAGCATGCGGAAAATTTATGCAAAGTGCGAAAAGGCAAAGAGAAACTTGAAAAACACAAAAAGCACCAAGTGGTGCTGAGGCAATGGAGGGCGCCAAATAGTGGCAATATGTTGCATGCCAACAGGGCATACAGCCGCTGGCAACAACAAGAACAGCAATAATAAACCATCAGCACAACGAGTCAGAAGCAACACAGCCACGGTCGAGCCGACGCAGAATGCCAGCAGCCGCAGAGTCCTTAAAGCGAACGAAAGTCAAGGCAAACGAAGTCAAAATTGAATTTCGGTGGAAGAGGTGACGTGCCGCCACTGTTGTCTCAAGTGTTGTACAGAGACTACTTGACTCGGTGTAGACGAGTCGAGTGTGTCGTGCGTGCGTGCGAGAACGACAAGCGTAAAGTAAAGCACAAAAAACAATGAAAATGTAGCACAACAAAACCAAATATCGATATTTGAAATTGAATTAACATGCAACATGCGGCAGCAATGGCGTCAGCGACGATACACACTGGCTGGAAGGAGAATAAATAAAAAGATATACATACATACGTACATATGTATATAGTTAATACATATGTATATTGCAAAGTCGCATTACAAAGAGACATTGTGTGTGTGAGTGTAGATGCAGGCGCACTCACTCGCAAGCAAGCTGAAAAATATCAACAACAACAACAACAGGGGGAATTACTACACACGCACAGACAACGCGCAAGCATCGACAAACACACCAACAAACAAAGTCAATGACAGCGGCAAATGTGTTGTGGGGGCGGGGGCAACGGGCAACAGGAAATCATGTTAAAGCCAGCCATCGAAATAGCAAGCAAGCGCCAGTCGTAAAAGACAGTAAAACAAAAACTAAAAACCTGACAGAAAAAAGGAAATATTTGTTGGTTTGTTTGTTCGTGTGGGGGCGTGCGTTGTGCTGAAGCGTCGAGCTAGCACGCTCGCTCACTGATAAGCAGGAAGCACTGGAAGTGTAGGGAGCGACACGTACACACGCACCGAGCAAACGAGACCAAAACGCATTAAAGCCACAACAAGCCAGCAAAACAGGCACGCAAACACGTAACGCACATGAAGGCGTCCAACATTGGTTGCGCTTGGACAGACAAGCTGGTCATAAAATGTTGTTATACGAAGGTGGCAGGTGGCTGGTTCGTCGAGCAACAAATGGAAGCACGCAGTACGTAGAAAAGCAAGGAGGGGTCTCATAGTAAATAAGGAAGCGGCGAGGTGCACATTGTGTGGGCTGAATGCTAGTCAAACTGAGTTAAAATGCGAATAACGATTAGGAGTAGAGAATGCAGTGTGAGACTTAAGATGAAGTGAACAAGGAAACAAATTAATAAAAAAAATTAAATAAAAATTGTCTTAACTGGGTAAAAAATTTCTGTAATATCGTTAAAAATGAAATTAATTAAATATAATTTATTTGAAACATTATTTTCTTCTATCTATCTATCTATCTATCTATCTATCTATCCATCTATCCATTTATCTATCTATCCATTTATCTATCTATCTATCCATCTATTTATCCATCTATCTATCCATCTATCTATCCATCTATCTATCCATCTATCCATCCATCTATCTATCCATCTATCTATCCATCTATCTATCTATCCATCTATCTATCTATCCATCTATCTATCCATCTATCTATCCATCTACCTATCCATCTATCTATCCATCTATATATCCATCTATCTAACCATCTATCTAACCATCTATCCATCCATCTATCTATCCATCTATATATTCATCTATCTATCCATCTAGCTATCCATCTATCTATCCATCTATCTATCCATCTATCTATCCATCTATCTATCCATCTATCTATCCATCTATCTATCCATCTATGTATCCATCTATCTATCCAAATATCTATCCATCTATCTATCCATCTACCTATCCATCTATCTATCCATCTATCTATCCATCTATCTATCCCTCTATCTATCCATATATCTATCCATCTATCTATCCATCTATCTATTCATCTATCTATCCATCTATCTATCCATCTATCTATCCCTCTATCTATCCATATATCTATCCATCTATCTATCCATCTATCTATCCATCTATCTATCCATCTATCTATCCATCTATCTATCCATCTATCTATCCATCTATCTATCCATCTATCTATCCATCCATCTATCCATCTATCTATCCATCTACCTATCCATCTATCTATCCATCTATATATCCATCTATCTAACCATCTATCTAACCATCTATCCATCCATCTATCTATCCATCTATCTATTCATCTATCTATCCATCTAGCTATCCATCTATCTATCCATCTATCTATCCATCTATCTATCCATCTATCTATCCATCTATCTATCCATCTATCTATCCATCTATCTATCCATTTATCTATCCATCTATCTATCCATCTATCTATCCATCTATCTATCCATCTATCTATCCAAACATCTATCCATCGATCTATCCATCTACCTATCCATCTATCTATCCATCTATCTATCCATCTATCTAGCCATCTATCTCTCCATCTATCTATCCATCTATCTATCCATCTATCTATCCATCTATCTATCCATCTATCTATCCATCTAACAATCTAACCATCTCACCATCTATCCATCTACAAATATGGACTTTCTTCTGCTTCTGTTCTCACACAAACATTCAAGCAAGACAATACAGAAGAAGAAGGCAGCAGAATACCCACAAGCAAAAATAAAAACATTAGCAAACCAAATATGAGAACATAAAAGAGAATCATACAACACTATGGACACTTTGGCAACGACAATGACTTCAAGCAAGCAATAAACATGAAGAAAGGCGAAATTGTGGAAGGAAAAGGGAGAGTTAATGGAATGGAAAAGTGCGCAATTAATGGTTGAAACATTGGCCTGCAATATGGTAATGGCAATTAGTGACAGATGTGGCGCCAACTTGACATCGAAAGAGAAGCACAAATCGGAAAACATTTAACAAAATGTGTTAAATATGGCATGACGAATGTTTTCAACTGTTGTGTGCTTCCACATTGTTGTGTGCAATGCTTTTTTAAGATTGAGAAATGTGTAGTTAATTCCTTAAAGTAAAAAAGAAAAGGATTTTCATTAAATGATTTTGGCCATTTAAAGTTTTTGATTTCTTTGGAAATAGTGCTCATTGGATAAACAAAAGATTGTTTGTATAAAATAACTTATTGAAGAATTGTTAAAAAAAATAGCTTTAAGCAACTTAAGACAGCATCAACAGAAGAGAAATTCAATGCAAAGTGGAAAAGGGGTAAATTGCAGCGGGAAGTGGCAAACAAGACAAAACGTGCGCACGCACCATTCGTGCAACAAAAGTGCAGCAAAAGTTTTCAATATGAAAACATTTCTGTTACTTTGGCCAACAAATAAAGAAAAATGTAAAAAACATACTTCTCTGCTTTGCTATAAAAAAACAAAAACAAAAACTTTACTGCTTGCGTCAACTTTTTTATTTACCTTTTCGCTTAAGTAATTTGCGGCATTCTTGTTTTGTTTTATTTCTTTTACTTGCAACTATTTTTCCCCACTAGCGGAATTCTTTATGCATGAACGAGAGGGGTGAAAAAAATCATAAGAAAAGCAAAACAAACAAAAAAAGGTGCAACAACAATAATGAAAATTCAAAACAAAACCAGAACAAAAGGGATAATAGGAAATGCGAAAGGAAAAAGTTTATTTAAGGGGGACGGAGAAAGGGGGTTTGTGAAGGGAGGGGGGGGGGGGGGCGAAAACTTGCTGTGAAACGACAAACTTTTGCATTGCCAGCATGGCGTGTAAATATGGAGAATTGATAAGAGGGAAGAGGTGGATTGGAAGAAAAGCGTAAAACGTTACAACAGCAAATGCGTAAGAAGTAACAACACAACAAAGAAGAGGAAAAGTGGAATAGAAAATAAAGACAAAATTGAATACAAATATTTACAATCGAATCAAATAATTGTTGAAAGAAAGAGGATGAAAAATGGGTAAAGATAAATGGTAGAGGAACGGAGAATGTAAAACACAAAGATTAATTAAGCTTAACCCTTTCGGGATTACTGGGATAATACGTCCCAGCAAGTTTTTAAGGTCCCTCAGCATAATTATTCAGACCTTATGACCCACGCAAAATAATTATTCGAATTATATGTCCTCGGATAAAAGAATAATTTTAGAATTTGTGAGAATGCAACATAATTTTGTAGTCTCAATATTGATAGCATGGGAACATTTCTACCAAAGAGTATTTTGGTTTTCAAAGGGTTAAACATGTGTTGGGGGGAAAAAGGAAAGGGGCGAAAGTATTACAGTTAATTAAATGAGAAAGAATAATATAGACGAGTAAGCAAAAGAAAATTAAAAAAGATATTATCAATAAGAGATAAAATAAAGGAAAAGAAAAAGCAAAATTTTTGCTGGGGAAAAGACAAAAGAGAAGAAGGTTAAAGGATGTTAGTTCAAGTTTAAGAAGTGAAAAAAGAAAAGAAAAATTGTAAAATATACTAAGTAAAGGATAAATGAAATAAAATAAGAAAAAAATATGCAAAATAAAAGGTTAAAAATAAAGAAAGAAAAATAATATAAAACTAAGATATATGCTGGAGAAAGGATAAAAGACAAGAGAGAAGGAAGTTAGATGAAAAAAGTATATGAAAGCAAAAAACCTCTAAAATATGCTCAATAAAGGTTAAAAAACCTAACGATAGGCAAATAAAAGAGAGGAGAGCGTCAAGAGAGTACAAAAAAGAAGCAGAACAATTTGTTGAATCTTTTCTTTTGAACACATTTGTTGAATCTTTTCTTTTCAACAAATTTTCCTGCTTCTTTTTTGTAATTTTTTGTAATAAAAAAACATTCCGAAGACTGGGATGACGATTTACAATACTTTTTAGCATTCTGTTAGCCAAAGGATTGCTTTTATTTTTTTTTAATCACTAAGCCACCATTCTTACTTTAATTGTCAACTTGTGAAAACCATGGAATTTTTAAGTGCTATTTCTTTTTAGAAACATATTTCTTTTGCAGCCTAAATGTGTCTTCAGGTCTGATAGCCCCAGACAGCCACTTCAACCTAACCCACTTCGTTTGTTGTCACCCAACTTCAAACCAACAACGAAGTCACCGAACAGTTGAATGTTAAATTTGTTGTGCAACCCACACAAACCCAAATAAATTACGAGACCACAAACAAATAAATTTCAAGCAGTCATGTTTCATTGCAAATGCAACCAAATGCAAGCAAATCCCAGCGGTATTTGCTCTTCAATCTCTGCTGGCAACAACACAAACGTACAAGTACGAGAATGTCTCATATGTATGTAGAATGTGAAGGGAAGAGAAAGCGAACATAAAAAGTGCTAGAAAATTACAAATAACGATGCTCTAACTCCAATATACATCCTGATATCTGGCAAAAAGCTTACCTAAAACGACAATTTAAATCTTTTAAGATGAAATTGTAGCTGTTGGAACAAAGAAAGGAAGAGCGAAAAAGGCAAAGCGAGTCATACAAATATGTGTGAGATATAATGGAATCATCAGCTACAGTGCGTGTCTGTTGCGTCAAGTGTGAAGGATGTGTGGCCATGGGGGCGTATGAGTGCCGTCTAATGCGGCAAACAAATGTAATTACCATTTAAAAGCACACAGCCGGGCGCGCACACAGACTGCTACATAGATGGAAATAAATTTAAACTCTTGCAAGAGGCCAAAAGAAAATGCATAGTGGTGCGGAAAAGCAGAAGCAAATCCATTAGGCGGACAACAACACATTTGGCTGATGGGGACAGTGCAAGTTAGAATGGAAGATAGAAGGTGGAAATGTTAAACAAGCTAAAGCTTGGTTGGACTTGGCTGAGTTTTGACAGCGTTGTTGGAATTTTTTGGTTTTATTTGTACTATGTGTGTGTGTGTGTGTTTGTGGTTGTTGTGCTTATACCACTGTGAACAATTTAATTCTTGTGAAAATTTAATTAAATGGCAGCAGAGACACATACAGAAACAAACACAAAAACACCCATTGAAACAAACGACCACATTTACACAAAGCGACACTCCAAAGTGCTCTAATGTTACGAGGGCAGCTAGACAGGCCAGCCAGTTGGCTGACTGGCTGGCTGGCAGTGAAAAATAAAACCCAACACACCGAATGGGTGGAGCGAGCGAAAAGCGAATTCGAAGCGAGTATGGCTGAATTCGTGGTAAAAGAGCAAACAAAAAACAAAGAGCGTGAAAAAAATATTTGCTCAATGTTAAGCAGAATTTTGTGAAAGGGCGTCAAACAAGGTGGACACAGCAAAGAAAATGGGTGGATAGAAAAGGGGGGGCGAGACCAAAGACGACAGCAGTCGACAGAGTTGGGCATAGACTTTCTGGGTGGCACAACAAGTGACCATATAATTAATTTACCACATTCTAATGGCCAAGGAGATAAATTTCAATGTGGCACTAAAGCAAAAAAGGAAGCGTAAGCAAAGTGTGGAGTATGGGATGGGAACAGTATAAGAAAAAAGTACAAGGAAAAACAGTAAATGGGCAAAATAAAAGGAAGGAAGAGGGCAGATTACACTTGGGCTGGCTGACACAGTTGAGTAAAATGTGCAACAGTGCAAGGACTAGCAATGGAATTTGAATTCAGTGATTCACTTTTCATTACCAGTCACCATACGCTTCAGAAATCTTGTGCCATTTGTGTTTTTTTAGCGCAAACTCGGCACCCATGGAGTTTCTTTTTGTATAACTACAACACATTTAAAAAACGGGTGAAATATGTGGTATAACAATGAGCCTCTTAATAGGCCTCCGAGTGTGTCTCTTACAGAGGACGCCAACATAACCTAACCTAACCTACATCGAGCTTTATTTAAGTGATTCTAGACAGTATTTGTGTAATTTTTAGTTTCTGGAAAATCGAAGCAGTGTTTGTATGGCAGTAGGACACAACGACGTTCATGATTTCATAGACATTTTCGACAGTTGGACTTCCAAGGCTTAGCGCATCTTTGGCATCAAATTAAAGAAAAAGAGTTGATGAATTGAAAAATATCCCAAAATAATAATTATCGACAACGAAAAAAATATTTTATTCTCATAACAGTTTCTATGCAACTCAAAAATATTTATTACATGATAATAGTTATAGGCGACGTAAAAAATGTCTTATTGGGGATAACTATTATAAAGCAATAATTATAGAAATTTCTTAAATTAGGGCAATTTTTTTATGCCCAAAAATATGGATAATAATTATTTTAGGTCTTTGGTTTTCTCTTTGCTGAAGTCCATTTTTGATCACAAAACTGTCTGAAAAGTTTTTTTAGCACATATTTTTTTTCTAACGCGCTCCAGATTGAGATAGAGATACCGATTACTAAAGACATCTACTGAAAACATTATGGTTTCAGTTTTATACTAAAAAAAAAATTTTTACTATTTATTAACCTCAAAGATGGATGAAAACTGATTGTATGCCACTTTAGTGAGTGTCCCAACGACACTGAGTTATAGTCGACACTTCATTTACAACAACACACAACGTTTTGCAATTCTGTTGAATAGGTTTGTCATTCAAACCTTTTTACGCATCATCAAATAATAATTTTTTCCATAACATAAAATTTTCACACATTACCAACAACAACAACAACAGAAACAGCCATAGTAAGCCATAAAAAACAGCCACCATAATAGTGAAATAGTAAAAGAAAAAAATAGCAGCGCACAGGATAATAAAAAACCAATGACCAAGAAGTAAGGAAAACGAGCAGCAACAATAAAAAGCAAACCTAAAACTACACAACAAAATGACGAATACATACGCACAGACAGGCAGCACGTGCAGACACACGCATACGCGTACAACCCTGTGTGCGACTGTTTGACAGTGCGACGTGCATCCCCTCGGCGCGCTCGACTGTCTGCATAAATTCCAGCAAAAACGTTTATATGCTACGCTATGTGATTATCGGAATTTATGTACTTGCAGTTATATAAACATTTTTGTGTGCGTTTGTCTCACATAGTTTATTGTTGTTGTATCAAACAAAAGTGACTTCCGGCATCAAAATAAAAATATTCTATCAAATAAAAATATTACATCAAGGAAAAATATACGAAAAAAAAACCTAAAAAAAAAAAGAAAATAAATCCGAAGCACAGAATTCGTGGGTCGTTTGTGGGGAATGAGCGAAATATGTTATGGACACAGCCCCAGGGGAGCCGAAGCGGTATGACGGCGCACGAAACTGCTGCGCGCCCGCCAACATTGAATTCCAAGTCAAGAGTAAAACGCACTCGAGCGTGTAGTTGTAATGAGGTTGAGTGGCGCGGCAAGTGGCGGACGCAATACGAAACGGCAGCGGCAGCGGCCGCCAGGAGCACGAAGCAAGTCTGCGAAAAGCGGGTATGGAAGAAAAGTTTTTAAACAAGTGTGGCTGGCATTTCCCATCAGCGGCAGCAACATCGACGCGTCGTTGGGCAATGCCAGCCACAGCAAATATACAGAAAAATTTGAAGCGGCCAGCGAAGGAAGAGATTAAATCATCTCTCCTCCAAAAAAAAGGTACATTCAAGTTTTAGGCAAACCACAAACGCGCTACTCATATCTGATACTTTTCTCTTTGGTGCTGCTGGCCGCCCATTCACCGCCACAAACTTACAATT
The DNA here is from genome assembly GCA_963668005.1 of Melieria crassipennis. NCBI lineage: Eukaryota > Metazoa > Arthropoda > Insecta > Diptera > Ulidiidae > Melieria > Melieria crassipennis. The sequence goes on along the minus strand of OY764961.1, from coordinate 60,395,489 downwards.
AAAGTTTGCGCTGTGTTTTTCAAGTGCGCACACAAAAATGGGGAAAACATTTTTTAAGTGAGTGGTGGCAAAATATATAGAAAAATTTTTCTGCCGGCTGCAAGTTCAACGACGTTGCTGCTTGAAGAACGTATGTTGCACACTTCAACAAACATTCGCACACATACATAGTACACACACACTCATACACACACATATGTGCAGGGCACAAAGCATTTACGCTTCATTCGTCCTGTGCCGAAAACTTTTACGGCCACTGTTCTCCGGAGGCGCTGTGCGCCTTTTGCAGGCAGAAAACGTTGTAGGAAGAAAACGACGCAAAAAATTAGGGCAAGATTTTGTAAAAAAGTTTGCATTTGTTGTTTGCTGCTGTTACAACATCATCATTATAACATCGTTAAAATTTCATTTCATCACCGCAAATGAAGACGCGGCACACCAAGTAGCTGAATTATTAAAACAAAAACCAACTACTCAAATTTGGTTGCATTAGACAGCATAAAATAAATACAATAAAACATTCAAAATAAAAATAAATAAAATAAACATAAAACGTAAAGCATAAGACAAAATGTATAACAAATTAGGTTAGTTAACAATTTAAACAAATATAAATAATAAAATAATAAGGAAGTAAAATAAAGAAAATTAAGTCAAAAGAAACATGTAAACAAATCATGTAAGGTTAAAATAAATAAAATATACAAAAAAAAAACATTTAATAAAAAACTAAGAACATATTAAAACAATAAATAAAAATATTAGAACAAAGTCAGCATTAAATAAATAAAAAAATTAAACAATAAAAAGAAGCAAAATAAGCATATAATATAAAAAACATAAAAAATTTAACATGTATGTGTAAAAATTAGATTAAACAAAGCAAATGTAAACAATAGTAAAAAAAAATAGTATAATAAAAAAATAAACTAAAGCAAATTAGGACAAACGAAATACAAAAATTATGTTGTGATAAAAAATATTCAAAAAAAGACTCATATTTAAAAAACCAACGAAGAAAATAATAAAACAAAAACAACAACTTGAATTTGGTTGCATTAGTCAGCATACAATAAATCAAAAACAAACAATAAAATAAAATCATACTTAAAAACAAAAAATTAAAAAAATATATATAAAAAACTAAAAAAATATATTTAAAAATTACAAAATAAAAACATTTTATAAAATAAATAAAAAAAATATAGAAACTTGAAAAAATTAAGCACATTAAAATAAAAAATATATATAAAAACTTATGTTAGGCTACAAAATGCAAATATAAACAGAAAAATTAAGAAAATATTATAAACGATATGAAGGAAGCTTGGGAAATTCTGCAAAATTAGAAAATTCTTAAAAAAATATTTGAGAAAATATTCAAAAAATATTTAAAAAACGGGAAAAATAAACAAAAATTAAAAAAATAACTAAGAGCATATAAAAAAATAAATAAAGAAGATGAAAAACAAAAAACTCATTCCATAAATATTAAGAAAATTAATAAAAAAAAATAAGAAAATAAAAAAATAATTAAGAAAAAAATTAAGAAAAAAATATGAAAATCCGTCAATAAATATTAAGAAAGTAAACAATAAATAAGAAAACAAAATAATAATTAAAAAGAAAATTTTAAAAATATATGAAAATAATACAAATATTTAATATTAAAAAAACCTTAAAAACTACAAATCTTAACAATTAAGATTAAGAGAATATTAGAAAACATTAATAAACTAAAACAATATTTAATGTAAATTAGGAAAATTTTGCAAGGAACTAAAAAACGAATTTTTTAAATAATAACAAAACATGATAAATAAAAATCAAAAATAATGTTATAAATATTATAAAAATATTAAAGAAATAGAACATTAAAAACAATTACGATAATATTAAAGAGAAAAGAAATATAAAAGAAATATAAAACTTTACTTAATGTTAATTACGATTAAATATAAAAAATAAGAAAAAATAAAAAAGAAAATAATAATAAAAGATGATAAATAAAAATAAAATAAATAAAAAATTAATCAATATTAAAAAAAAACTTTATATATTAGAAATCTTAGCAATCTAAGAGTATATTGTAATAAGGAAAAATTTAAATAATAAAAACAATATTTAATATAAATTTGGATAATATTACAAAGAATTAGTCAAAATTAAGGAAATAATAAGAAAGATGTTAAATAAAAATTCAAAATAATGTTATAAATATTAACAAATACAAAATAATAAAAAACTTAAGAAAATAAAAAAAAAATTAAAATTGAATACAAAAAATTAAAATATAAAAAAATTAAAACAATATTTATTATTTATTAGAAAAATATTTTAAAAGATTTATAAACTATGGTAATAATAACAAAAGATGATAAAAAACTAAAAATAATGTTTCAGATATATTAAAAAAAACAGGAAATATATTTAAAAAATGTTGGCAGTCATTAAGAAAATATTGAAAAGTAAAAACATATTAAATATAAATTACAAAATTATAAAAATTATTAAAATTTTGTAAAAGGAAGTATTATTATTAGAAAGAATTAAAATATAAAAATAAAAATTTTAAAAATTTTTGTTTTTAATTTTTAAATTTAACTTTTTCTTTTTTAATTTGCCACAAATTGCTACTACTAGAAGCAGTCTCACCCACAAAAACTCAAAAGTGCAAACAACATTAACTTCGGCTTTCCGCTCTCTGATTTACTAAACTGACGAAAATATTGAAAAAGGACATTTCCAAAAAACTGCGCTGTCATCAGTTTGAAAGTTTGCCAACAGCATTTTGCTCCTATGCGTCTCTCCTCTCACCGCCGCCGCTCTATAACCCGCAACAGTTGAGCAAATTTTATATAGCTTCCCTTTTGACCTTCCGTCCGTCGCTGTTCGCTTCCTTCCTTCCTTCCTTACTTTCTTGGCTTACGGACTTCCTTGTTTTTATTTATTTAATTTTTGTTGCTGCTCTTGACAGGCGCCTCCTGCTGGTGAACAGACATATAAACACACCACAGTGCACCTTCGCCAACCATTTCTGCAAATAGTTCGCCGCCTCAGTCCGTGCGCTGCCATTATCTCCGAGGACCCGTTTACAGCACTCAACCTCCTAGTCAAACGCTTGTCTATCATAAATAACCACAACAACATATGTTGCTGCCATTTTGTTTTGGCTCCTGCTGTTGCTGCGGCGGCTGGGCTGATGTTGTTATTGCAGTTTGGTGATGTTGTGAAGGAATGTGGTCAAAGTCATCAAAATGTCCCCAGGGCTGGGAATTCTGTGTGCGTTGGACAACATTTTATTTGTCCCTGCGGCGGCATTCGTAAAATGACTTTTGATGAATTTTTTAGTTTCATTTCAGATTATGTTTAGTGTATATAGTACATACATTTATTTAGCGTATGGTATATACATTTAAAATGGGGCACTCGAAAACTCTTAATGGACAATTCAAGTCAGAAAGCAAATATAAAAGAAGAAAACTAATAAAAATAGACTGTTGATAAAATATCTCAAGGTTGAAGTTAATATGAAGTGTTATGAGGAAAAATAGTGCTGGCATACTTTTAGGCAAATTAGACTGTTTAGGAAATACCTCAAAGTTGAAGTTAATATGAAGTGTTATGAAGAAAAATAGTGCTTGCATACTTTTAGGAAAAGTACTCATAATGATTAGAGATCGATATTAGATGTCCTCAAGTTTGGTCAGTTATGGGGAGGAGCTACTACAATTCGAGATGCCTGAGACATGACATGCTGAGACCTCGAGTCTTTGGGAAACTTGTTGAAGGTCGCTAAAGGTTTAAAAAAAATTTTTTTTTTTATTATAATTCTTTTTTATTTTGAGTGTGTCAAAAAGCACATCCTGTATTACATCAACGTACATTTATTATCAGCAATTTGCGGTGCGGATATGAGTTGAAGGCGAATAGACAACGACGAGAAAGATTCACAGGCATTTAGGTAGTAGTTGTTGTTGCTGTCGTTGAGGTGAGCTATATTTTAGCAACAGAGAATTGTTGTTGCTGTTGTAGTTGATGTTAAAGCGCAGCATAACATGTTGTAACAGCGCCTTTAGGGATTTTAATTTAATTATTTATTGCCTTCAAACATACGCAGGTACACACACACACACAGACAAATACTTAGGCCATACACATACTTATACAAGCAAATATATGCGCGATCTACTCAAAGCGCATAAATACAATTACACACAATTGTGCGCATCTCTGCAGGCGGGCTAGTGTGTTTGTGTGTTCGTTGTTGTTGTAGTTCAAAACTTGCATTAATTTAATTGATTTGCTTTTGGCACAATTTAGATTGCCATGTACGAACACATGCACGCTTACATGTGTACATGTGTGTGTGCTTACATATTTCGTATACACAACAATCTTCATTAATTTTTATTTCATTCTTTGTTGTTATTGTGCTACAAAATTTTATACATTTTATATGGTGCGAAAATTTCCTGCTCACCACGCACAGTGTTGCGAGTTCATATAGCGGAGTGACAAAAATAGAAGGAGTGGTCGTACACAAATTTGAAAATTTGAATTTGAAATTTGGTGCACAGTTATTGTATGAGTAAAGAACTTACTGTGCAAAATTTCAATGAAATCGGACCAAAACTTCGACCATCTCCCATACAAACGGATTTGAAAAAACTTCATATTAACAGTGAAAATTATCTTAGTTCATAAAAACTACGTTCATAATATTTATATTTTAATATAAATTTATTTATAAATGTGTATATATATAAAATGCGCTTTTTTACAAGTGATTGAAAATTAAATCGCGATAAATTGCTCCAGAGCTGCTCAGAAGTTGCTCTTAGAGGGTTAAAATCTTAGACTGACCCCCACTAATTTTTGCTCTTGAATATTTCTTTCGAACATACCTACCCCCTATCTCCAACCTTTAATAAGGCTCCCATACAAAATCATGGTTTTTAGAAAGTGGGCTCCCGCTTCTCTCAGCTTGGTCCCAGACGTACCATATGTATGACTGACCTCCATTTATTTTCCCTTCCGAACTTTTTTTCTATACACACCTAACCGCTATATCCAAGTCTTAAGGTGGCTGCCATACAAAACTAGTAATTTTCAATGGAACTGGCCTCACACTTGTAAATGTAGTAAAGTAAGCGAAGAAACATCGTATCTGCGAAACTACTGAACCGATTTAAATGATTTATTCAACAATCGTTAACATTCCTGAGTGCAAAAAATACAAAATTAATTAGAGTTCAAAAATTTACCACCAGAGGGCGCCTCCCATGCAAGTGAAGTAGTTAAGTTGTCTACTTTTAGGTTTGTACGAAAAAAAAAATCAAAGTGTAGTGCCGAAACTCCATTAAACCCTCTATTTCGAGTATAATAGTAATCGTAATTGATTTTCCGAAGCTATCTGCAACACATATTTCCATCAGCAGCAGAGCATTATTTGATCGATTGCTATGGGTATTTAACCAAACGTTGAAAATATCGCGAAATTGCAATAAATTCTTCACCGAAAAATGCCAATAACTTGCATTCGCGCAAATATGCGCAGCTGAAAATGTTACAGAATAATGTACATACTTGCCAAAACAAAATATCAAACATTTTCAAAAGTGATATTTAGCGTTTTTTTTTAAATCGCTTTTAAAGTTTGAACTCACTTTTTATTCACTCGTTTTCTTTACTTCATTTTCATCATAACGGTACAGCTCAGATGTGAGAGTAATCAGCAAAATGTTGATCTTCCCAGACCTGAATTATATGAGACTTACGACAATAGTAACTTTTAGGGGCCTGCTCATAATTTATTTTGAAATATTCAACCTCAAAGTCAAAGCAAAAATTTTCTGTTTGTACACAATTTTTATTCAACGCTGGAATAGCGTACTTTAAGAGCTCATAACATCTTTGTTATCCAATATTTTTTCTTAAAACTTGGGATTTCTCTTAATTGAAGTATTTCCAACAAAACCTCATACTCAGATTTTTGGGCTTATACAATTGCATTTTGGCATTTTTGTCACTACTCGCAACACTGTGCAACGTGCCGAATATTTTAACGTTTCACATTTGATTTTCTATGGCCATGCAATTTGCCAACATTATCCCTTAAGTCTCTTAAATGCGTCGTACACAGTGGCCCAGTCGTTGTCCTTTCAGCTTTATTATTATTTTTTTGTTTGGATGTGTGAAAAATCCATTCAACAGTTTCCTAAATTTTAATACACTCAAATTTGTCAGGCAAAACTTTTGTCAACTTTCAGGCTGTTTGGACTTTTCGGTTGGCATTGTAGGCGAAACGGAGATAGAAAACGATAGACGATAAGGATAGAAAATACGTGTGCAAGTCTATGAAAATATTTGCATGACAAGTTTTCTGTAAAGTTGTGATTTTTTTCTTGCTATTGTCTTCGTTGCCTGGCTGGCTGGATGGCTGACTGCTTACGAATTAATCCTTTACTCGGGCAAATGGCAAAAAGGATAACAACAAATTTTTTGAGTAGAGCAAGTAGTGCACGTATGTGGATGACTGTCTGTGTGTGTTTGTGTGTGTGTGTGTGTGTGTGATAGAACAGAACAAAAGCAAACTGTCGAGTGGCACATGACAATTGTAGTTTGTAATTTAGTTGAGTGGAATTTTGGGCAAAGTCCACACAATGTCATTGTGTTTTGAAATTTGCTGCAAACGATCATCAAGGACAAAAAGTTGCCTAACGATATGATGAAGATGGAAATGAATTTGTAAAAGCTCATTGAAATTAAGTAATACAAGATTTAAAAGTCATAACTCGTTTAAGTTTGTTGAAAAATTGATTGGTTTTTGATGCTGTGATGATTGTTAATTTTTGAATATTTTTTATATTTAAATGTTAGAAAATTAAAAAAAATATTTCAATGACTTTGTATATATTTGTGAGGCTGTTAATTTTAAACAATATGATTGTTAATTGTTGAATATTTCTTATATTCAAATGTTAGAAAATTAAAAAATATTTCAATGATTTTGTAGATAAATATTTGTGAGGCTGTTAATTTTAAACAATTTGATTGTTAATTATTGAATATTTCTTATATTCAAATGTTAGAAAATTTAAAAATATTTTTAAAAGATTTTATTTATATTTATAATGTTGTTTATTTCCAACAATATGATTGTTAGTTGTCGAACCTTTTACCATATTGTCATTTCAAAAATTTCATAACACATTGCAACAATTAAAATTGAAGAGTGCCAAGCAAGAAGCAACATTTTACTTCAAATCTAACCTCAATTTACGCATTGAAAGCAACCAAGTCAAAGCCAAATGGCCCTTGCGACCAGAGAAAATTAAGCAAGCAAATGGTCAGACTGAACGGCAACCTGCAACAACAAAAAATTGCACAAACGTAATTACATTGCAGCCAACAGGCTGCATGCAATGTACATATATATGTGTGTATGTGTGTGTGTGTGTGTGTGTCCCTATCTCGCTTTACGTAGATATTTTGTGTGTGTGTGTGTGTGTGTGCGTGTAATTTGTGATTACATTCTTGTCGCCTTATTGCCGTCAATGCTGCGTTGCGGCGCTGAGCTGAGCTGCTGTTCAGTTCAAGCGTCGCCCATGCCCGACAATGCGGTGGCTCTTTAATGTCAACGCTATTGTTTTTGTTGTGTTGGCCACAATGCGAAGGCGCCGCGTTTACTTACGCCGCACTTAAGCCGCCTGTCAGTTGCAACGGTTCCGCATGCGACACACATAGATAGACAGATAGCATTTATTGCTTCTTCTTCTTCTGGTACTTATGTATGTGTGTTGATGACGCTTTTGTCTTATGGCCATAGGGACACACGCACACACACACACACACACACACAAGTAAAGTAACGCATCCTTGCAGTCAACGATGTTTGCAACAGCATTGGCAGCGCCATTTATACGCAACTTTTGCCTCATTGCATTTCCGCTACTTTTAAAATGTGCCCTTTTCTCTGCGCTTTTCCTCTACTACCCCCACAATGTTCTTTTCCACTTTGCTTTTTGCTTTTCATTTTTTTTTTTGCTATTTTACTTTTGTTGTGCAGCTTACAATGGTAGCGCGTAGCTTTAGCGCATCCTGTCTATGTCCTTGACGCTTGCCAGCTAACCATAGAGCTTCGTGGAAAATTGCACAAGCGTCCTTGTTGCCCGGACTCTCCATAAGGACGTCCATTTTCTACCCAACCGTTTATTGTTCCATTTTTCCCCACATCTCTTCTGGGTTCTTTTCAACCATTTATTTATTTTCTTGTCACCCAATTTTGTCTTTTCTCGGTGTCGCGCCACGCAGCGGATGCAATTTTTCACCCACTTGACGTCTGCTGCACCAGCGTGTGTCGGTTGAGGCGCCTGCATTGTCCTTCCTTGTGCAATTATTTGATTAAACTGATAACAGTTTGAACGGCATTGCAGTTAAGTGGATACGCGGTCGAGAGCGTTGGCTGGCTGTATGGTGTTGGTTGGCTAGTGAGATTAACGGATTTCAATGCGCAAGGACGCGAGGACGGATCGAGCGGCATGCAATGTTGACTTATGAGTAAATCGACAGACAGCAGAAAGCAATATTTACACAAAATTCTAGAAGGAAGTGTTGCAGTATTTCTTGCTCCCCAAGGCGCCTTCATACACAATGCTTTTAGCAGGTTTTAAGCTTGTTGGCCATTATCCTTGCAACTAATTTGTATACTTCAGGTGTTGCCATGATAGCTGGCGCCCATTTCGCTGTCGTTCAGACGACCTGCAGCAATGGCAACAACCACAGTAGCGGCGCCAAGCACCAGTGTAGGCGTTGGTTGTAAAACTTTTGCCCGTTCACACTCAACTCTCGCCTGTCCTGTCTTTTATTGTATTGCGCGCCGCAAGAGGGGAAATTTGCACTGCGGTTGCGGTTCAGTTATGCACAAAATTGGGCTACTCTACAAGCACAACATGCTTTCCTCTCTCATACAACGCGCCCACGCTTCCAACAGCCAACGAATACAACATGGCTGCAGTGCAGCTTGAACCCTTTTTACATTTTTTTCTTGTATCTGCATGTTTTGCTGCTACAAATTTGCGCACTCTTTCACATTTATTGCTTCCTAACTATTATCCTTGAACGTTTTTGGTGAGCGGAAAGTGAGCAATAAATTGCCACTGGCCGCCACATCCCCGAAACCCAGCTGCCAACAGGCCAAAGTAATGATGTCCTTCGGTCCAGACAGCGCACCCTGTCGCCATCTTTGCCAGGCCGTCTCGCCAAGGTTAGGAAGAGCCCGAAAATTGCAGTGGCACAAACTGCTCGTTGCAGCTGTTGCGTTTGCCCCGCAGTGACTCCTTCTGCATGTGTTGCTCTGAGCTTTGAATTTTATGCAATTTTGCTAATGGAATTTTTATGTTTCATTAATTTTGCTGCTAGTTTCAATGTGTGTGTGTGTGTGTGATCTCAGAACCAGAACTTGCAACCAAGCAAAGAGTAAAAGCGAGACAGACTGCTTACAATGTGCCAAGCTTAATTAAAATTTCCTATTTCATGCATAAAAACCATTTTCGTTTTGGCTCAGAGTTTTATAAAATTGTAATGTAAATTTTCTTAAACTCAAGCAACAATTTTTGAATACAAAATTTAGCAAATATTTTTAAACACATTTTTATTGACGTTTCCTTGAGTTTGACAACAATTTTGAAAGCAAAATTTGAATTTATGAAAAATTAAATTCTTTATTGTATGCAAAACGTTTCGTGTGCCAGCTCATTCATCAGAACGCGTTGTCAGCGTTACTAAGCGCAAAAACATGCCAACACGCACACACACACCTACACACACACACAATACAGTCGAAATAAAAACAACAAAAATAGCCAATTGTATATTTTTAGCAATTGAAAGCAAAAACTATTTATACGAATTTCGAAGCATTACAAAAATATTTGAAAAAGTGGCTGCCACCAACTCACCGAGCGATGCGAGACAAGAAATCAAATTAGCACACACACACCCACACACACATGCATACACACATGCAAGCAAATGCCCAACGAGGCGTATGAAAAGGCGGAATCAATGAAATGAAATCAAAATGTCAACGGAAAATATGTGCCAAGCCGCACAACAACAACAACACATGAGAGCAAGAACAACGTCTCAGCTGTGGGGGAAAAGGCAGAAATAAACAAGTAAAAACAGGGAGAAAAATGGAATCAAACAGCAGAAGTAAAACGGCAGAAATAAAAAAAATCAGCAACAGCATGAAAACAGGACGAACTAAAGCAAAATGTGACGAGATATTTGCAAATGTTAGCAACAATTTCAGTCATTAGCAGTCAATAGAGCAATGGGCACATGGAGAGAATAGAATGATTCCTAAACAAATTTATTGCAATCTTACGAGCAAGAAAAAGTAGCAATCAAAATATTTAAGTAATAATTGCAGGCATCCCATTTCTTTGCCAAAGTTATTTTTAGCAATTTTTTGTTAACATATTTTGAGACTTTTTTTAATGTCAAGCATATTAAGCAAACTACAAAAAAATAAGCGGCGACCGAAAGTGTAAATTAAAAATTTAATTTGCTTCAAATTTTGTAAAGTGGAAAATGAAATCAACTTTAAGGTGAAAGAGAAAGGGAAAAGAAAAGAAGGAGAACGCAATATGAAATGAGAGCGGGAGAGAAGTGTGTGTGTGTGGGAGGGTTTTGGGGGGTTCAAAGTGCCCGCCTCCCAAATACAAAAATTGCTGGTGAAAAATATGGTTTCAAATGGTATTGGATTCAAAAGTTGTAAGCCAAATTCCCTCCTCCCCCACAAAATGTGGTTGTACGCGCGGCAATGTGTATATGTGTATGTGTGTGTGTGTGTGTGTGTTAGCACGTGTCTTTAGCCAGCAATCTGAAGAGCGCAAAGATGGCGCAGAGAGAATGAAATTTGTAGGAAGGAGAATTCATATTGGAAGTGGTTTTTAAATGTTGTTTTTATTGTTGCTTTCTAAATTTTTTAGCTTTTCAAAATATTTGCAAAATTTATTTATTTTTAAATTATGTGTTGGCATTGCTTAAATATTTATGGCATTTATTGAATTTCTGATGCTTTAGAAAAGAAAACATTTTCAAAAAGACGATGATATTCCATACAAATTGGGCGAATTAGTTTTCAAATAAACACATTTATCTTATTTTCAAAATCGTAAAAAGATAAAACATAGTTTAAGCATTTGAATGAGAAAAACGATTAATATAAATCAGTTTTACAGACTAACAGCTTAATTTTGGCGCTATTCGAACAATTGATTTTCAGTCAAGCATTTGTCAGCTGAGAATTAATGGTCAGTGACGCATTTGTAACCTCACAATTAATTGTCAGTCAGGCATTTGTCACTTTTTTGCTATGTATATGATAGCTTGGCTATGTCTGTCGATTGGACAATGAAGCTTTGTGACATTAGTTACAAATTCTCAGAGAAATTTCAAAAACAAAAGTTTTTAAAAGTATTCTTGGCATTCAAAATAGTATCAATTTAATCAAAATAATAAATTGTGACCATAGTGAGTCCTATAATTAACGCTGGAATGAAACTTTTCATCTCATTTTCACCTAAAAAAATGTACAAAATTCATACACGACAAAGAGTTAATACAAAAGCCAACATACTGCAACACGACAGAGTCAGGAATAATTATTACCTTTACGACAGCTGGCGACTGCCTAGCCGCACCTTTGGCACACAACAGCTACGTGCAAAATTTCACATAAATAACGCACACGATTTTACATGGACAAGCAGTGTTGCCAGATCAGGAGATTTCCCCCCAAGATTTAGGAAATTCTTGGACTTTTAGGAGAATTTTTAGAAAGATAAATTTTTAGAAGAGAGTTTAGGAGTAATGGAATGGTGATACATTTGACATCATTAGTGGCACTGAAGCCTTGAATGTTCAAAGCTAAAGTGTATAATTTATTTTAATTAAGTTTTATGCTTCAAAGTGTATAATTTATGCAATGAATGAAGGAAGACTACAAAAGCGATTTTCACACCAATCTAAATTTTTTTTATATGTTTTGTTTGAGTTAAGGTTGCAATAGAGAAAAACTTAAAATATTTTAATATTTTTATGAGAAGTTTAATTCCTTTGTTTATAATGACAAAAATTATTTCAAAAAAATTTGAATTTACAAAAAAATTACAAAAACAAATTTTACACCGATCTAAATTTTTTTTATATGTTTTGTTTGTGTTAAGGTTGCTATAGAGAAAAACTAAAAATATTTTAATATTTCTATGAGAAATTTAACTCTTTTTTTAATAATGGCAACAATTATTTTTAAATAATTTTTGGAGATTTTTTAAATTTTTGGGTAGAAATTTCCGCTATTTTAAGATTTACGAGAAGGTCATCTTAGTTATCTGGCAACACTGTTGACAAGCAGTCAGATGCAGACACGTCATTGGGACAGACGCCAAAATACAACAGACACATAAAAAAATCATTACGCCAATAAATGTTTGCTAGAAATATAAATAAAGAAAAGTACTTAAAGTGAGGAGGGAGAGGGGGAGGGGGCTAACGAAAGCCATTTTTAGGCAATTAATTAAAAGTGTAATGTACTTAGTTTAATTTTAGGAACAACAATAAATAAAAGTGGGCCGGCCCAATAGCAATTAATGTCAAGATTTATGAGATTTATTTATGCACATAACTAATGCAAAAAAAAATCGAAGAAAAAGAGCAGACAGCATTAATGGCCAAAATTACGCAATTGCAATGCAATAAAATTGAAGAATTTGTATTGACTTGTTTTGTGTCTTGGAGATTGGAAAAAGAAAGGAAAGGAATGCAAGTAGTGAGAAGTTATAAACAGAAAGTAGATGTGGTGGGTCTAAGTTTATGGAAGTATTGGGAATATTGACCTTATCTCTGGCCTTGATAAGAACTTTTTACAACTCTTCCAAAAATTTTCAAGGTTTTTTTTTATTGCCTCAGTTTCAGAACTTTGGCGTAGAAACGATTGCAACAAAACCTGTACAAATGGTTGTCAATCACTTTCGAACTCTTTAACAAATACTCAACAATGAACCAAGTTGCATTGACTAACAAATTGTAATATAAAATACAACAAGATAAAATATTATTTCAAACAATAAGAAAACATAGAGCACTGCTTATGGTTTATGTGGCTTTTAAGTCATTTTGGCTGATTGCCTGCGACTGTCATTTTTTTCTATGGTGTTGTCTGCACTTTGGTTGCTTTGAGCCTTGAATGCCAATGGCGGCATTTGTAATTCAACTGACTCATACAACTACAACAAAAACAAATTATAGAGAAATCCATATGCCGCATGAAAATGGCTTCAAAATTATGGCAATGCTTTTGATAACTTATTGCTTATGGCATTTTGACAGAGTAGTTGCAGTTGTTATTGTTGTTTTCATTTCCATTTTTATGCCTTCGCCAATTTTTATAACACCAACTGCTGCTGCTGAGTAAATGTTCACTAATGCGAAATTTACGTTTATGTGTTTGAGTGAAAAGAAATTTTTGTTTTACTTATATAAAAAAAATATATATTTGGCGTACATTTGCAGTGTTCTAATTGTGTGCAATGGTGTACAAAATAATCAAAAAACGTTATGGTTTTGCAGTTAAGAATTCATATAGCATTCGCATGATTTGGTGGTTGCTTTGGTTTTTATTGTTGTTGTTGTTCTTCTCCAAGGCATTCTGGCATCAATTTGCATTCCATAATAAAAACGTTTTGAGGAAACAAATTGTTTTTTTGTCGATTCTTTTATGCGCATTATTTATGTATGATGTAGCTTTTTCATCACTTTCTTTGGCTCATAAAAGTGAGTTGGAAAACCAAGAAAAAATATAATAAAAATATAATAAATTTCTAAATACAAAAAAGCACACCAAACGTCCGAACCTCCAACGTTCATGTTGTGGTGTGGTGCTTGTTGTTTTGTTGTCATATTACAAAGCGACACATGTGGCAGTCGGGGCGCGTGTGGGTGTGTTTGTGGCACAAAAAATGAAATATTATCTTCCAGTGAGTCTGTGCGCCAGCCGTCCAGTCCATTCTATGCGGTCTTACGTGCATCTGTGGGGTACACCCGCTCAGCCAACCGTGCAACCGACCCAAACGAAATTCAGCCAACCGGTTAGTCACAGTGTTGTTGACCTGCTGTGGTTGCTGCTGCTGCTGCTGTTAGTGTTGGTGTTGCTGTAATGTATACAGCAGTAGCAATAATAATAATAATAATAATAATAATAATAACAATAATAAGCACAACAACACAACAATACAACGACAGCAGGAAGCAACGAAGGAAACAGACGAGGAAGCATTAAAAGCCTTTACGCCAACAGCGACGCCTGTTAACTTGGGCTTAAAGCGCGCTGGCACACATACAAACACACACACACACACACATTTAAACATAATGACAGCGAAAAATGTTGGCACTTATGGCCAACAGGCAGGCAACAGACAGACACACGCACAAACCGAAGTGAACGACTGTGTGTGCTGCTTGCATTTTTGCTACAACAACAACAACAAAACTTACTACAACTACAGCTACTACTTGCAACAACAAACGACATAATGCTAAATACAACAACAACAGCAGCAGATGCAACAACAATACAATTTTTATGTACGCACTGCTGCTGGCAACAGAACAGTAGTGACAGCGTGTTGCTGTCAACGCATTTGCTGTTGTTGTTGTTGTTGCTAGTGCTGATGACATTGGCGACAGCTGAAACAGTATGAAAACAACAACAACACGCCAAACGGTTGCAATTGCAACAAACAATTGTTGCAGTTTATTGTAGCTATAAAGTAGTTTTTATGCGTGTGCGTGTGTGTATGTGTGAAAGTTTCGGTTAATTGTTGTTGTTGTTTTCGAATATCAATATTTTGTTTTTTCCCCTCTCTGACTGTAATTTTGCACATTTCAAGTGATTTTTGCATTGCCAAAGTTTCCTATTAACATTCGCTTTATTAAATGTTGCATACTTTGCGGCACTATGGCCCGCTGCAATTGCTGCTGTGTATTTATTTAGCTTTGAATACGTTTCTCATCATTGTGATGTCTCATCATTGCTTGTTGTTTATAAGATTATTATCATTTTTTTTAATGTTATTCTATTTGTCGTTTTTCTTTGCAACGTTGTTGCCTGTCATTGTTGGCTTTGCTTGTTGTTGTTGACAGCGGCAGCAGTCAACAAAGTCGCTGCCAAAATGAAATAATAAAATAGAATAAAAACTTTTATGCAAATCAGCTTAAATGCAAACAAGCGTCGACCAGGCGACCAGCGGCGCCGCGAAAATGCGCGTCGCATGGCCGCCCAGCGGCAAAAGGTGTCAGGACACGAAGGTGTTTTGTCTGCCACACGCCAAATAGCGACACGGCATTGTCAAACTGTCAAAATATTTATTGTTGTTTTTGTTGTTGTGAAAACTGTGCGACGCCCTCCGGTGTGAGTGTTGTGACAGTTTTTCATAATTTTCACTTAATCGTTTTTTTTTCCTGTTGCTGTTCTCTTGCTCGACGTTTTTCTACAATTTAACAGTTTACGTCACAGCGACTGTCGCACTCTTACACCACTCCCACCTTTGCTGCTCTACTCGTAGTCTTTTCTGCCTTAACGCGCAGCCATTCATCATATTTGCCACTTTGGTTGCCGGTCTTTTACTTTCTGCATGGCTCTTTAGCTACGTAAACTTGTTTGTTTGCTACTGAATTGAAAAAAAAAAATGTTTTTTTTTGCATGTTCTATGTTTTTTCTTCTTGCTGTTGTTGTTATTCAGTTTGTTGCTGGTATTCTATTTGTTGTTGTTATTCAGTTTGTTGCCGTATCGTTTTATCGCATCTTAACACGTTGCAGTTCATTTGTTAGCCTTCGCTCTCATTTTTCAGTCTTTCACTTTTGCTTTCAATTTTTTGTGTTTTCTCCACTCCATCTTTTGTTACGTTGTTGCTGTGATTTATTTGCATTAATTTTTAATCCAATTTCTCTCTGCGTATTCAACTCGGTTTGTATTTTCTTGTTGTTGTTTCTGTGTGTGTTTTTTTCGTGTTGAGGATTTCTGACTTTTTACTGATTTATGACCCCATTTTGTTGTTGTGCTACTCGTGCTGTCAGCACACAACAGCAGCGCTTCCATTCTTGTTGTTCCTGTTACTGTTGGCGCTCGTGCTCGGCACGCTTAAAATTTTTGCTGCTTAAACTTTTAAGTGCCCCACAAAAATTGACCTCAATAATTCCTAATTAGACTATTTCAAACTGGCACAAAATGTTGCCAAAATTTTGCGGCACGCACCAAAATCTGATGTTGAGTCTGAGTTGTTTGATGTTAAACAAAATAACGTAGACTTGCCAACTATTTGTAAACAAGAAGATACAGATAAATCGAGAAAATGAAAACGACGAAACAATAAAGAATTGAGACAAATGATAGAAGAGGACATAGCTTAAACTCAAATAACTTATTCGAGTCACGACTTAACCAACTGAACTCGAGACATAGATATAAACTATATATCAGTGAGGATGATTGAATGATGGCCAATCGACTCGCGAGCAGCAAAATGACCATCACTGTATTTACCCATTGCTGCCTAATGGGTAAAATTTTACCCATGAAAACTGACTTTTTAAAAAAATCACAGAAAAGTTCGTGGTAGAGATATCTCAAAATCATTGATAGGGATGGTTGGGATAAAGATGGAACTACCTTAACCTAGTGAAGGTCACCCTAAAATTTCGCCATCTAGCTAGAGTTACCAGACCTTAAAAATCGTGAATTTTCCGGAGGTGGAAAATGTGGCGAAACGTAGTGGCCTTAGAACTTCACAAAAGTCTGCCTCCTAACTCATCTGTAAAAAATACAACTTTTGTTCACGTGTTTAGCTGATCACTTCACAAAGTATGGAAAAAAGCTACAATTGCTGCGTAATGGGTACAAAATACAAAATGAATATCTCAGCAACGTGCAGAGATAGAAAGCTGAAATTTTGTTTCTGATCATTTTGGGTTAATTCCAGGTCGTGTATAAAATTTTATCAAAATCGTATGGGCGGCACTAGTACCCAGCAGCAGCAATTGGTTAATAGACAAATTTAATCAACTGCCTAAAAAAGTTAGAATCGGTGTAATCCTAGTGGACTAAACAATACTATACTTGCGGTACTTACTATACACTCGGAGTGGCTATAAGCGCTAAGAGGGCTAACCACTAAACGCGAATAATGGCAAAAAAACGGCGCACTAGTGCTAATTGGACGATGGGGACATGGCCACTCTAACCAACTAACTAGCCAACCCTAATGGAGCGCCAGTTACTATTTGAATATTATTCCAGTCAAAATATGCTATCGGAGTTAGCAGAAGACGTCCTATACTTCGCTTGTCGGGGAGGAGTTCGTGTGTTTGTAAGTTTCTTGATTGTAGGACGATAAATTTGGACCAAAACACCAAGGATACCCTATATTCCCGAGCTTACTGTTGTACGAAGTGGGTAAGTTCGAAGAACGTAATTGGAAGATGCGCAATAAGTCCAGGAGGTATTATTGAATATTGTGTGCGTAGAGGTAAATGAGAAGCTTCGTCTTCATTGGTTTTATGACAATCTTCAGTTTTATTACAATAAATTTTGACCATCACGTGTGGTCCAAGAGAGCACATTTGAGTTGCCTAACATCGTCTAAAGTGTCATCTACAACGTGGAGGGATAGGGTTGGAGGGTTCAACCGCCCCTAATAAAAAAACTGTTGGTGCAAATTATGATTTAAAATGGAATTGAGCTGAAAAGTTGTACGCAAAGCAAAGGTTATTGTCATTTTTTTCCCATTTGTGTCATAAACATGACAAGTGATTTCTGGTTCTATTCAACCTGAAAAGTGACAAAGGCTAGAATACAAGGTGCGTCCCAAAGTAAACAGGACTTTTGCAATAGGGACGTTTCTGGTGGCGCCATCTATGTGTGAGGACATGCGTTGGAAAGGTACATCTTTCATTCACATACTGTCTAAATTTCATGACATTTGGTCTAGTAGACGCCGAAATATCCCGCTCAATGTGACAGTATGTTTTTAACTTTGGTACGAGAATGTCGATCGAACAAAGAGCTAATATTAAGTTCTGTTTTAAACTTGGTAAAACTTTTACCGAAACGTTTAAATTGTTAAAGCAAGTTTATGGTGATGATTGTTTATCCCGTGGCCGTGTTAATGAGTGGTTGAATCGATTCAAGAATGGTCGTGAAGACTTGAATGACGACGAACACGTCGGCCAGTCGAAATTTGTGATTACTGACGATGCCATCAAAACTGTGCGTGATTTTATCAAAATGCAGCCAAAATCATCATTGGAATTGATGGAAATGGAATTGAACATCTCCAAAACATCAATTGATCGCATTTTAACCGAACATTTGGGTCTCCGTAAAGTGTGTTCTCGCTTCATTCCGCACACTTTAACCGACGACCAAAAAGCGCAGAGAATTGAGCACGCAAAAGACATCGTTCGGGAAGCCAGACGTGATCCAAATTTCTTGTTCAACATCGTAACCGGTGACGAAACGTGGTGCTTTCAATATGATCCCGAAACAAAGCGTCAAAGTGCCGAATGGAAGCACCCAGATGAGCCAAATCCGAAAAAAACCCGCCGTGAGAAGTCAAAAATCAAAACTCATCTCATTTGTTTCTACGATTCAAAGGGAATAATTCATCGAGAGTTTGTTCCACCGGGAAAAACAATTAACGCTTTGTTTTATGTTGAAGTTTTGAAGCGTTTGGTGCATCGCATTCGTCGTATTCGGCCAGAATATCGCGAGGAAGGAAGTTGGCGTTTATTGCATGATAATGCACCGGCTCACAGAGCCCTAGTTACGACCGATTATTTGACCAAAAATCGCATTTTTACCATCAATCATTCACCGTATTCGCCTGATATGGCTCCCTGTGACTTCTACTTATTCGGTCAGTTGCATTTGCCGATGAAAGGAAACCGTTATAAGGACGTTGAGGACATCCAAAAGGCTTGTACCAACATTCTGAAGGCGATGCCGGCCGATGACCTAAAACACTCATTCCAAATGCTTTTGGACCGTGCAAAACGTTGAATCGAAGCAGAAGGAGAGTATTTTGAATAAATAAAAAGAATTATACAAAAATAATCATCCGTTTTCTTTATTTTATAAAAGTCCTGTTTACTTTGGGTTGCACCTTGTACAACTAGCTTCTAATAGCTGTTATATCTAACACTGTTATATCCCAATCAATCGTCTGACAGTTTCAACGAACATTTTTCTAGCTATTCGTACTCAAGATAATCTAGTACCTATACGTTTTATTTATTTGTTTTTGTATGCAAAACGTTCAACAATAAAAAATAGATATCCATGAAATGAGTTCACTATAGAATGTTTAATAATTTTTAATTGACTGGCACGACAGCCCGATACCGCGACTAAGGCCTAGCTACCCGCAACCATCGAACGTTTACATTCACTTAAAACAATGGCCACCTTAACTAACCTCACAATTTTGATGCGCACCTGAATCAACTACCACAATCCACTCACTATTTCCCCCCTCTCCGCCTCTCCTGCGCTCACTACCATGCAAAACAATTATTGTATTTTTTTGTTCGCTTTCAAACAACAACATCAAATTGGCCCTAATCAACTTTTGCTGCTAAATTGTTTATTATTATTGTTGTGATTATTTTCGCTCGTTAGTTATTTACTTCGTTAATGTATGTTTTATTGTTTCGGCAAATATTCCTACACATTGTTTAGACATATTTTATTTTTATTGAAAGTAGACATTTGCCGCCTTTTTAGTAATTGTTGAGCGCGTTTAGAATTGTTTTTGCCTAAACTTTGCATTTGCTTGTATTAAAGTTGCCATTTTGTTTTCCACTTAGTGCTGTTATTATTGCTCACCACTAGACGCATTGTTGTTGCTATAATGCTCACTAATATTTTGCGTGACGGCGAGCCATGCAGGCGTTGCGCTCTCTACTGCAGACTGGCGCTCGCTCTCTGAGACTAAGCTTGAGCGATTTAGTTAATTTGTGTTTTATGGCGCTTTGCGCTTCAACACAAACACACACACACACACAAACGAATACAGCCGCGAGGGCAGAAGGGCGCACACCTCTACGACCACCCACCACCCGCCTGCGCGCTCGCTCGTCCTACATGTCGCTCATTCGCGCGACACGACTGTTGCTCCAAGCAGCAAAATCGTGCAACGAGTAGCAACAAGACGGCTCGCCACTCGGCCATGACAAAAATCCGCCGCAACCAAACACAACCAAAAGCAATGAGTGCCGAGGCTCCAACGAACCGCAGCGCCACCAAACCGGTCAAACACTCGCTGGCGCCGCTCATTTTGACGATTGTCATTCGTTTTGTTGTTTTCGCTATTCTTTATTTCGCTTCTTTTAGTTTGTTGTTTTCGTTCGTACGTTTGTTGTTGTTGTTGTTGTTGTTGGTGGCCACTTTGTTGGATAGGTAATTTTTGTATGCTTCGTTGTTGTTGTTGTTGCTGATGATTGTTTGTTTTTTTGCATTGTGTGTGTGTCAGTGTGTTGGCGCGCAATTCTGAATTTGCGTTTGCAAATTAGACAATGGCGGCCACCAGCTGCTGCAGCGCTCTCGTATCGCCTGACGTGTGCCCACTAATGTGCCCCTTATGTATTACATATAATGTTGTTGTTGCTTTGAATATAAATGAATTTACATTGGACTGACACCGACAGCAATGTAAAGTAAAATTGGCACCAAGCGAAATGGCAGCGGAAAAATGCTTGCAGACGTAATATTTTAATTCACTGAAATTAAACGATAAGCGTAATAAAAAAAAACTTATTAATTGAGAGGGTAAAAGCACACAACAACAAGCAGCACGCAAAAACCACATATTTGTCATTTTTCTGTTTAGTATGAAAACTGATAAATGGAACTCAACAAGTCACGTGAGACAATCGTGTGCGTACGATTTGTTGAAAGGGGAGGCAGAGGGCGACGCAGTTCAAGTGCCTCTGTCGGCATCAAAGCGGAATTGGTGGTTAGCGGAGAGAGGAGAGGAGGAGGACAGTGTTGTTCGAGTGGCGCCGGTAAATTAAATTCGCTGAAGCAAAAAAGTGTTATTGCGATTTGGGAATTTGGTATTAGAAAATGAAGTAAAAAGAAGAGAAGGGGAATAAGGCAAACAAATTTAATGAGAAGAAGATGTAAAGCGCATAGAGTGTACAGAGGAATGGGAAGTAAAGTATATGAAGGATAAAGAAGAGAAGGCAAAGAATAAACAAAGAGGGTATAGAACAGAAGGCAAAGAATATAGAGGGCAAAGAGGATAAGGTAAACAAATATAGAGGGTAAAAATGAGTAGGTAAGGAATACAGAGGGTAAACATGAGAAGATAGGGAATATAGAAGGTAAGGAACATAGAGGGTAAAGATGAGAAGGTAAAGAATATAAACAGCAAATATGTGAAGGTAAAGAATATAGAGGGCAAAGAGGAGAAGGTGAGGAATGTAGAATATAAAGATGAGTAGGTAAAAAATATAGAGGAGAAGGTAAGAATATAGAGAGTAAAGAGAATGCAGTAGGAATATAGAGGGTAAAGATGTGAAGGGAAGAATATAGAGGGCAAAAGAAGAAGGTAAGGAATATAGAAGGCAAAGACGAGAAGGTAAAGAATATAAAGGGTAAAGAGGATGTGGTAGAAATAAAGAGGGTAAAGATGTGAAGGCAAAGATAATAGAGGGCAAAAAGGATAAGGTAAGGAATATAGAATGTAAAGATGAGAAGGCAAAAAATATAAAGGGTAAAGGTGATAGGAATATAGAGGGCAAAAAGGAGAAGATAAGGAATATAGAAGGCAAAGACGAGAAGGTAAAGAATATAAAGGGTAAAGAGGATGTGGTAGAATTAAAGAGGGTAAAGATGTGAAGGCAAAGATAATAGAGGGCAAAAAGGAGAAGGTAAGGAATATAGAATGTAAAGATGAGAAGGCAAAGAATATAAAGGGTAAAGAGGATGTGATAGGAATATAGAGGGCAAAGATAAGAAGATGAAGATAATAGAGGGCAAAGAGGAGAAGGTAAGGAACATAGAAGGAGAAGGTAAGGAATATAGAATGTAAAGATGAGAAGGCAAAGAATATAAAGGTAAAGAGGATGTGATAGGAATATGGGCAAAGAATATAAAGGGAAAGAGGATGTGATAGGAATATGGGCAAAGATAAGAAGATGAAGATAATAGAGGGCAAAGAGGAGAAGGTAAGGAACATAGAAGGCAAAGATGAGAAGGTAACAAATATAAAGGGTAAAGAGTTGGTAAGGAATATAGAAGGTAAGGAATATAGAGGACAAAGATAAGAAGGTAGGGAATATAGAAGGTAAAGAGTAGGTAAGCAATATAGAAGGTAAAATGTAAAGAATATATCGGGAAACAGAAAATAGATCAAGCCGAAGTCGTAAAAGGCAAAAAAGAGGAAAATAAATGTCAAAAATATAAGCAAAAAGAAAAAAATAGAAAATAAAATATAGTAAACAAAAACTATTAAATCCAAAATGAGAGCAAATGATTTGGAAATAGTCAATAAATATGAATGTACATATGTGCATATAAAATGCAAATAAACTGTCACTGAGCACCGCGGCTAAAGAGCGAAAGCATTGAGAAGGTTGACTTTGCTGGCATTGAACAGATGATTGCGTTTAAACCGTTATGTCAATTAGGTTGTGAATAAATAAAACTTATTCAATTTAGTTCATGACAGATTAATGTTGTGGGATTTCAAATGTAAATAAACAAATTAAAAGTGTCAAAGTGGTTGTCATTTTGATTTTCAGTATTTGACAATGAAATCGACATTAGGCAAACGTTAAGTGACAGCTAGAATGACAAATTAATGAGGATGATGAGATTTTGCAGACACTAGAAGTTGCTAGAAAATTTTTATAAAACTTTTTTTTTATAAGACAATGAGTGACTTCGAGTGGATGAGGCTTTTTGTGTAACAGAGAAGGAAAATAGGAATAAAATACTGGATATAGTGGAAATATCGAGCCATGAAGTTTCAGAAGAACGTGTGAACAAGGAAAGCTTGAAAAATAAAGAGATATTCAATCAGAATTATATAGCTTCGCTTAGAGCTGAGATCGTGTACGAACAATCTTCTTCAAAAAGGAGTAAACTGATTACAAGTTTTGAGATAGTAATGAGAAAAGGCCGTCCGGCTTAGGTAGCCTAGCGGGTAGAGCGTTGGTTTTGATGCCAAAGGCCCCAGGTTCGATTCCTAGTTCGGGCTGGTTAAAGTTTTTTGATTCTATTTCTATTGCTCTCTCAACCTTTCATCACTTGAAGGCAGAACAACTATCCAGTCTTTGATGTTTGTCTATTTGCATTTATTTATTTAGTAGTAGTCTTTGAAACAATTCTTACAGACTAATTAACAAAATTGAACTTAAGCCTAAACTTAAACTTAAACGGGAAAGAGAGAATAAACAAAGGAAATAAACGAGGGTTTAGGTACAGACAGATCAAACATTGAAGAGGTCGACAGCACGTTTAGCGCAGCTAAGGCTCGAGGAATAGGAGCGTTACTACCATAACGCGTCCTATAGAACTCGACAGAAAAAGGGGAAACATGTCGGAGGGAGCGAGATGGCACATTGAAAGATATTTTGGACAGGAGAGAGGGGCAGTCAATATTTCCATAGACTATATCAAAAATGAAAGCCATGGAAATGACAGCCCTCCTGGTTTCAAGTGAATTTAAACCAAGCAGAAGACATCTAAACCTGTAAGGAGGCAGGGGCTCAGAAAAACGAATGGAGCGAAGGGCAAACTTAAGGAATCTTTTTTGGATACGCTCTAAACGATCAGAATGCGATGCATGATAAGGTCTATAGATGAAAGCAGCATATTCCAGTCTGGACCTAACAAAGGTAGTATACAATAGCTTTAGCGTATAGGGATTGGAAAAGGAGGAAGAGTTTCGGCGGACAAAACCTAACATAGAGTAAGCACGCGAGACAATGCGATTAACATGGGCAGTGAAGCTAAACTTAGTATCGAAAACAACGCCCAGATCCTTGATCTCAGCCACCTTATCTAACACTGTGCCACTGTATTAGTGGATTTCGAAAAAGTTGAGTGGAAGCATTTGCTGACGTTTAGGCATAAACGATTTTTCCTGCACCACATGAGGACATTATCGAGGTCGGACTGGATGTTTAAAGAATCGGACGGAGTACGGACAACAGATGGATGGTTTTACTGCACTTACATCACTTGAAGACAGAAGAACCATCCAGTCTTTGATTTTTGGCCGTGATGTGAGATACATAGCATACAGATACAGATACATAGCTGTGGATCTATTGACTGTTTTTTGTAGTCTAACTAACTTAAAGTAACGTTGCTTCTCGAGTCCTCAGTCCCAGTGACTTGATCGTCATTTGTCCCTTTAGGTCTGATTAAGTCTTGAATGCTTTTTTAGCGAGAACGCGATGCCAATAATGAAATGACATGATCCCATTGAAATGAAATGATCCCATTTATTGGTATATCTTGCTTTGCTTTCTCATAACATTTACGTCATCAGAAAGCAAAAGAACAATCCTGTCTTTCTTGTTTTTCCATGTTGTTTTTAGTTGATCTGTTGTGTTTCTTTCGAGTCTAATTAACTCAAACTAAATTTGCTTCTCGCGCCCTCAGTCACAGCGACTTGATTGCTATTTGTTCCTTAAGATCAAATTACGTCTTGAATGCTTCTTTTTTAGTGAGAACACTTACAGAACTTAAACAGATTTCTACTTCTCATAGCCTAAATATCTCAACTTCTATATTTGTAATGAAACATTTGTGAAATCCTTTTGTCATGTAATCCGCTTCTTCGTTTGATCTATGTTTAAGTTCTTATTTAATGTCAGCCTAGTCTATTAGGTGAACTATTGTGGACAGAATACTTTGGAATAAATTAAACATGAATGAGCAAGGATCATGTTTATGTTGAAAGGACTAAGTTGTCAAGTTTTGCAACAACCGAGACGCTCGCTGAGAATTTTTGAGACGAGTTATTCTCTGATCGAGAAGCGCACATTATTTCCTCAGAAACTGTTTCATAAAAAACGCACTGAATTTGCGCTTTTCTCGCATTTACATACACGAAAGAATGTGACAACGTTCAGGTGCGTTAAACTCATTACAATCACATAAATCAGACGTTTTATTATGAGCATTTTTTTTTTTAATAAATTCTGTCTACGTCAGCACTGAGGTTAAATGCACTTCAAGAGAGTCAATTGTTGTGCATAAATTTCAAGAAATACTTTCCACAACATTGAACGCACTTTCGCTACGGTTGAATATTTCGCTTATTCGTAGTTTTATTTGTATTTTGTGTTAATTTATTTTTACGTTTTCGGTTGACCTCATTCGCACGCTTGTAATTACTTATGCCACTCATTGCGTCGAATGGACTGGCGACGCGCAATGACTGTCGCGTTGATGTGTGTGCATGTATGTGTACATAAGTGTGTGTGTGTGGTTTTATGGAAATTTTGAAACAACTTGCAATGACAACAATGACCTTCTGGTACGAGATGCCATACGGCAGACGTACACACAAAGCTGTCACACTTCAAATGGGAGAAGGAGAAGACAGAAAGAAGTAATGAAAATTCCACAAAATACACAAAAAGCCGCAACAGACAAAGTCATCAAATTAAATGCACACAATATACGCTGTAATGCAAAAAAAAAACAAAATTTGTAATTATTAAATACGCAACAACAGCCACAAATTGTGGCTACAATAACGGCGGCAGTGGGCAGGCGATGGGAGGATGGCGGCGCCACAAGCGACACACCTCATTAATTTAAATGTTTATTAACAAACCATTAATTGCGAGCAGCAGCAACAACAACTATGAACTACAATAGTGCGCTGAGACAAATAGTAACAACACAACTGCAAACAATAATAATGACAACAACAACAATGCCAGCAAACAAACCACAGTTTGGTGCCTCAAGTGAGAAGCGAACCAAAAACACACACACATAGACAAATAAATGCGGCCATTAGTATGCGTGTGCTTTGCCATATTCAGTGGAATTTATGATAAAATGAAAGTGAAGCACAACTGGCGAAAAGTGAACAAACACTGACCGCCACATGTTAATGAGGCTTAAACAATTTTTTACGCCAACAGAAAAAGTTGTGTACAAGTCATTTTAATGCACATAAAACAACCAAATAGACAACAATAACAACAAAATTATGCGAGGAAAAAAATATTGTTTACATATGGCAACATTGACCGCAACATTGAAAACCGAACACAACTGCGGGTGGGCAGATTGGCAGATTGAAAAAGCCGTAAGCAGCCGGCCGGAAGGTGTGTGTGTGTGTTTGAGTGTGTGTGTGCTGAAATCTGTCTGTGAATGCCTGAATGAATACCGAAAATAGCAACGTTAAAAGGGGGGCAGGGGGAGCAGTATATGCAAAACAGTGGCAGCAACAAAGGTCGAAAGGTAGTAGATATTGAAATGGAAATGTATGAAAAAAACAACAACACTTGGGCAGACACATGTGGTGGCAATTTGAATGAAAATTACACACACACACACACACACACACATACATAGACCGTTTAGAGCATTTATGGGTTTGTAAAAGTGAGGAGGATGAGGGGGATGCAGGAAACAAGCGCTACATGCTATCTGCTATACATTTTGGTTTATCTAGAAAAACATTTTGTTTGAGTTTTAAAATCTAAAATGCAAAAAAGGAATTTATTTATAAGCCTGCAAGAGTTCACAAATGGAAACAAGCAACTAACTTTTATTATCACTGAATGAAAATTTCATAATAATGTGATTATTAAAAAATAAACGCTAAATTCCACAAATTAGCACTCAAAATGTGCGCAAAGGGTTTTATTTTATGTATAGTGCACTAAAATCTCCATTAGAAAAACCAATATAAAAGAAAAACAGTGTGTCTGAACGCACAGACAGACGCATGAAAACCACAACATTGGGTGTTGTTGGATACTTTTTGCCATGTAGAAAAACGCCTGTTGAAAAATTGCATTGAAAAAAATTAAATGAAAACCATTGACTAGACATGAACAGACAGACAGACAACAAGAACAACAACTAAAACTACCGTCGCAGTTACTACTAAATTTGGCAGCAAAAGTGCTCGCAAATAAATCCCAACTTGGTTCGGTTTTTTTTTTTGTATGCAACAAAAAACAAAAATAGAAAACTTAAATGAAAATAAAAAATAAATAAATAAAAATATAAAAAAAATCATCAAAACAGTAACAATAAAAAAAATCAAGAAAATATGGCATCACAAATAAAAATTGTGCCAGCTGTGTGCGTTTTGGTTTTTTTTTTAATTTTTATTTGGCACAAGTTGCTGCAGATTGTTGATTTTTTTTAACTAAGAATTTTTGGGTGCGTTAAGGCAGTCAACAATTAGACAACAACACAGGAAATGTTTTAAATTTGCGCAGACAATGTGAAATCTATTTGTTTGAGTCGATTTGAGATCAAATAAATAATTTCTTTGTAAATTAGAAAACAAGAAAGAGACATATGACTCAGTTAAACATGTCCACAACAATTAACTCGTAAATATTAGAATCTTGAATCATTTCGAAGCGTTCAGTGTTGTTTGCACCAACAACCAACACAGCAATGAAGGCCAACCAATTTAAGCCACTCGGCGCCGCTAATTAGACAAACCGAGTGCTTAGTTATTTTTAGCATTAAATTATGCGATAAATTTGCTGGCCACAAATAGATTGGGTGCCTTTTGGCAACAACTGCAAATGCCATATTTGTTGCAATTATGTTGGCAACCATACAAAACCATTTCCCCCTCACACAAATTTGAAGTGAATTTGTGGTACAAAAATGGAAAACAAAATCAAATGAATTAGCACACAACGGAGCTAATTGCATTTAAAAGACACAGTGTTGCATTTTATGGGATGCGGGAGATAGGAGGAGGCGGGTGAAAGTGGCAATTTTTTTTTTTGAAGAGTACACATTGGCCAAAGAGACTCGTTGTGGTATCATGGAATTTATTCCATTTTCTTCTTCTTATGAAGAATACTTTTCGATCGAGTCCCAAAATTATTTTATGATTATTAAGTCTGATAATAGTTGATGGAATTTTAGGTTAGATTAGATTATGTTAGGTTAAGGTGGTTTAGCAGAAACACAAATATTCTAACAAGTGGACCCTGGAAGATCTGTGGAGTGTCGTAAGTATGAACAGATTCGATTTCCGAATGAATCTTAGAGACTGACTGGGCTGACAAGATCTGTAGGGTGTTTTAAGTTTCTTTTTGGTTTAGAAGAGGTTCCCAAAAATGGCATTAAGATGCTGCTGAACTTCGCTAGGGATACCCATATTCTCATCGATCACTTTTACGTAGATCCGCAACACTAAAGAGCTCTAACTGGCATCGTTAGGGACCCAACAGGGACTATGCGTGGCCACTCTGATCTACCAGCTTACCTAACCTAACCTAAGTATGAACAAATTCAATTTCTGAATGAATCTTTAAACCTGACTGGACTGACAAGATCTGTGGGGAGCCTTCAGTATAAACAAATTCGATTTTCGAATGAATCTAAGAGACTGACTGGGCTGACAAGATTTGTAGGGAGCCTTCAGTATGAACAAATTCGATTTCCCAAAGAATCTTAAAAACTGACTAGGCTGACAAGATCTGTGGAGAGCCTTCAGTATGAACAAATTCCATTTCCGAATGAATCTTAAAGACTAGCCCAGTCAGTCAGACAAGATCTGTAGGGAGCCTTCAGTATGAACAAATTCGATTTTCGAATGAATCTAAGAGACTGAGATCCGTGAGGAGCTTTCAGTATGAACAAAATCCATTTCCGAATGAATCTTAAAGACTGACTGGGCTGACAAGATCTGTAGGGAGCCTTCAGTATGAACAAATTCGATTTTCAAATGAATCTAAGAGACTGAGATCCGTGAGGAGCTTTCAGTATGAACAAAATCCATTTCCGAATGAATCTTAAAGACTGACTGGGCTGACAAGATCTGTAGGGAGCCTTCAGTATGAACAAATTCGATTTTCGAATGAATCTAAGAGACTGACTGGGCTGACAAGATTTGTAGGGAGCCTTCAGTATGAACAAATTCGATTTCCCAAAGAATCTTAAAAACTGACTAGGCTGACAAGATCTGTGGAGAGCCTTCAGTATGAACAAATTCCATTTTCGAATGAATCTAAGAGACTGAGATCCGTGAGGAGCTTTCAGTATGAACAAAATCCATTTCCGAATGAATCTTAAAGACTGACAAGATCTGTAGGGAGCCTTCAGTATGAAAAAATTCGATTTCCCAAAGAATCTTAAAAACTGACTGGGCTGCCAAGATCTGTGGAAAGCCTTCAGTATGAACAAAATCCATTTCCGAATGAATCTTAGTGACTAACTGGGCTGACAAGATCTATAGGGAGCCTTCAGTACGAACAAATTTAATTTTCGAATGAATCTAGGAGACTGACTGAGCTGAC
This sequence comes from Melieria crassipennis, assembly GCA_963668005.1. Lineage (NCBI taxonomy): Eukaryota > Metazoa > Arthropoda > Insecta > Diptera > Ulidiidae > Melieria > Melieria crassipennis. The sequence continues at coordinate 60,365,884 of OY764961.1, read as the reverse complement.
AAGATCTGTGGGGAGCCTTCAGTACGAACAAATTCCATTTCCGAATGAATCTAAGAGACTGACTTGGCTGGCCAGTTCCTTGGGGTACCTTCAGTATGAACAAATTCGATTTCCGAATGAATCTAAGAGACTGACTGGGCTGGCCAGACCTGTGTGAAGTCTTCACTATTAACTTATTTAATTTCTTAATGAATCTGAGAAAATACAGGCATTACACTGAGTTTCAGAAGCCTTCAAGTTAAGTTACCGAGAAATCAACAGCTACCTGCCATACCTAAACTAATCTAGAAGCTTATTACAATGAGTTCTTGCTATACTAAACTAAGCATCAATGCTGATATTTGCCATCAGACAAATTTGAAAGCGTCATAAAGTGTGCTTGTAGGTAGGCTGACGCTTCTACTTTTCTTCACTTCTATTTTTTGTACATTTTTAAGCCAGTTCCTTGACATCTCTTACTACAAACCAACCTGACAAAAGTTACGGAAATACTAGGCAAATGTTCGTGGCCATTTTCGGAGAAGAAGAAGTATAAGTTATGTGGCAACAACACAAAGCAAAAAACCATTGTCAACGCATGAATGAAAATTGGTGGCATGAGAGCGAAAGTACCAAAAAGAGCTGTGGGCATTATTGGGACGACAAGTGTACAACGAACAAAAAAAGGTCGCACAAGAGCACACAACACAATAATACCAACAACAACCAACACGCAACTGACACAACCAAAATCCACCAAAATTCGAAAAATTTTCCTTTTTTTTTTACAAATTTCCAAACGCAACACAAAGTATCGTAACGTTGTGTGTGCGTGCCAGTGTTGCATATATGTTACACGTGAGCGTCGCAGTATCTCGCTGCAACAAAAATTTATTGGCATTTTTTTCGGGGCGTGGTGAGGCGGGGGGTTGAAGGCGCGAGCGCACACGCTAAGCCGACACAAGATAAATGGCGATACACGTGTGCGGCAAGGTCGGGCGGATGGGGGCGGACTTTTGTTAAAATGTCGTTGGCTTTAGGTGCTATTGTTGTACATGGCATTGTCGTTGTTGTTGTCGATGTTGTTGTGAGAAATGAAATTAGTGGCAGGATTTGTGCTGCCAACGGAAAATGCCGGGGGGGAGAAAACACTCCTACGTAGCTGGAAAGAATTTATGTGCGCGGAAAATTTTATAACGCCGATTTGTATTGTTGTTGTTGTTACAATGAAATTGCTTGAAATGCAAAATCGTTTGTAGCAATGAAGTTGTGGCCATAAATAGTGAATAATTTTATAATTTCTTGAATGTTTAGTGTTGCGAAATTCTGACTAAATTTTTAATCAAAGGTTGCATTTTTTGAGGAATGATTTTTGTTAGTATGCAATTAGTAAACGGTTTATTTGAATGTTGTTGCTATTTATCCCTCATTTAATCATTCATTTTCATTCAAAAAATTCCAATAATCTGCCCACATATGCCACGAACACGAAAATCAAAGCAGCAACCAATTTAAAACAACAACAACTCATATACAGTCTGGTTCAGCTACAGTTATTACCTGTCCAGCAGTACAATTCCAATAAAGTCTGCCACTACCAAGAGTACCAAAATAATAGCAAAAACAACTCTAACCAAAGCAACAACACTCACAAAAACACCAACACCAACAGCCTGAAAGCAATACTAACTGTTATGTACTCAGTGTCGCAATGACATTTTTAGAATGACATAAACTCCACTACAACAACAACAACAATGAGTCGTACTTTCACTGCAACAACAACAACTACGTTCAATAATTTCATGTCCATTGGCCACAGTGCTGTAATCTATTTTACTGCTCGCTTCCACCATTTGCCTCTCGAATAAGTCCGAGTCCCAATTCAGCGCAGTTGGTTACGTTACATTTCGTTGGAGTTCGGCTCATCCTTGTGGCACTGTCACGTTCGGCTCGTTTGTTATGCATTACAGTGGTTTCTGAAATTGCCGGGAATTAGCACGCACACACAAATTCACACACACACACACACACACACACACCAACACCAAACTCACTTTTGTAAAACAACAACAACACACAGCTGTATGCGTTGCTCAAAATTGCCTACGGACAATCGGCCACGCAACTATTCGGCACCCAACACGGCGCAGTGCCGAGGCATCGCACCTTCCCACACATGCAGTGAGTTCAGTCCACTTGAAACCAATCGCCGGCCAAATTGACATTCATTGTTGTTGTTGTTGCTGCGGCTGCTGTCGCTTTTGGGTGGCTGACACTCAATTTTGGGTGATTGGCCTGCAGTTGCCTATGGATATGTGGGTGCTTGCAGTTGTTGTTGTTATTATTATTATTACTGGACGCAGTTAGTCATCGCCAAGTATCTGAAGCGCCGAACCAGAGCGCTGACCATTTGGTCGACTGCATTTAATTTTTAATTCCACTTTCATAATATTTGTGTATGGATGTGTGTGTGTGTGTGTGTTAGATAGAATTTATCTGTTCATCGCACTAAACTTGGTCGTTTAGTCTTGTTCTTGTTTTTCTTGCTGCTACAACCGCCACTGAAATGGCTGAAAGCCTGACTAAAGTCGTTATCGGTCTGACATATTTAGGGTCGGTCTGAGAATTTTTAAGTTTTCAACCATAATTAAATAACTTTAGAAACATAATTAAGTTAAAAATATTTAATTCAACTATAATTTAATATCTTTAAAAACAAATTGAATTTTAAAATAATTAATTCAATATTAAAATAAATGATTCAAAAAAAATTAATTAAAAAATTTGCAGTGAATTTTTAAAAATTTAAAATTAATTAATTATTAAATTCACTTTTAAAATAAAAGGAAATTAAATTACAGAAAATTAAAAATATTATAGTAAATTTTTTACAATATCAAAAATTCTTGAATTTAAAAAAAATTAAAATAATTGTTTGAAATTTTTTAATAAACATCAATCTTTTTTTTAATTTTTTTAACGATTTGTAACTTTTTGTAAAATGTATTAAAAAATTTCAAAATTTAAATTAAATTAAATATTCAATTAATTCTGAATTAAATCAAGAAAATTAAAAACAGTAAATTTTTTATATTATATAAGATTATACAATTTTTTAAATTGAAAACAAATTTTTGAAATTTTCTAAATAAAAAAAAAATTATAAAAATCAATCTTTCTTTTAAAAGATTTTGTTATTTGAGCAATTTTTATTTTGTAATAAAATAATTGTTTGTTAAGAACTACCTTTCTGTATTAATTCTTAAGTGTTGTTATAATTCTTTAGTTAATTTTAAAAAATATTGTAATATTTACAGTTAATTTTTTTTTCATTTTTAATGATGCAATAATGAAGTTACAGTCATGTCTGGGTATAGTGAACCCCCTATATAGTGAACACCCAAATTTTGACATCGAGCCTCTAAACATAGAAAACAAATTTCAAGCAAAAAACAAAAAGTGTATTTTGAGCAAATAAAACGAGTTTTTGAACAAAAATGTTGAGCTTGATATAGTGAACAACCTCAATACAGTGAACAGGCCTTGTAATAATTAGTTCACTATATCCAGACACCACTGTAATTATAAAATTTTATTAAATGTTCAATTTTATTAATTTCTAAATAATAAAAAAATACAATATCAATTGCTTTTAACTTTCTTTTTTTTGAGAAGTTTTAAATTTGTTTAAAAAAGAATATTGAACTAATTTTGCAAATTCGTTAATAATTTTCAATATTAATTCTCAAGTTTTGCAATAATTCTTTAGTTAGTTTAAAAATATTGTAATTTCTTAAATTACATTTTTTATTTTTAATATTGCAATTACCAAGTAAATTTTAAAAATTTATTACATTTTCAATTTTATTAATATTCTAAATTAAAAAGGATAATAAAAGTCAATCTTTTTTAAATTTTTTTTGCAATCTTTAATTTTTTTTAATAGATATTGAAATAATATTGAAAACATTTTGCAAATAATAACATAATTTTTTGTTAAGATTGCCTTTTTGTAATAAATTTTTAATTAATTTAAGAAATATTCTAATTTTTTTAAATTAGATTTTTCTTATTTTCAATAATGCAATAATCAATTATTTTATACAATTTTATTAAATTTTTAATTTTATTAGTTTTAAAATTTTATTTATTATTAAATTTTATTAATTTTCAAATTTTATTTATTATTAAATTTTATTAAATTTATATTTTTACGTTTATGTTAAAAAAAATTAAAAGTTTCTTTGAAATAAAATATTTTTTGAATTTAAATTATTTTCAAAACTATTTAAATAATTTTTAAAATAATAATATTGAAATTCAGTAAATCTTCAAATACGTTTTTGAGAATTTTATGTTTTACTACATTTTCTTTATAAAATGTTTTCTCATCTTACTTTCCACTATCAAAACAATTTAATCATGATTTTAAATACCATTTTGCATCAACATTTTCAACATTTTTTGTATTTATTCCTTAGCCAACTTATGCCAAAAATATTTAACTTTTCTTTACCCTCTCACTTTCTCCGTACAGCCCATAATTTCCAATCGAGCCGCTCGCCCACTTCATAGTCCATCCACATTCACCTGTGATTTCAACTTTTTTTCATTTCAACTGTTTTTTCTCTTCCTTAACTTTGTTCAGTTGTAATCAATACCGAGGCAAATAAATACAAAGCAATTTTCCTCTGCCTTCCAATCAAGAGGAATTGCCTCCAGCTTTGACTTATAAAAAAGTCAATTGAAGCAGTCAAGTCGATTTACAGTTTAACTGCGAATTGAAAACATTCAGTTTGACAAAATCCCATACTCGCAAAACCCTCCAACCAACCCAATTATTCATTGGTCTGTCTGGTACGTCAATTTGCGCAAACAATTTTGTTATTCAGGCGAACTGTCGCCGGTTCAGGCTATTATTAGCCGACAGCCTACACTCTAGTCTACTCTAAGGTGCAGAGAATGTAAAATAAAAGCAACTGAAAAACTGGTAATCGATTGGCAGATCGCATGTGCTGAAAGGTGGGCAAATGGAATTTGATTTGGAATTAAGTGATGGACATTCAGTAGCGAATGTTTTCAGCGAACTAATGCTATGAGTTCTTATTTTGCTTAGGCGGGGTACTATAAGTGTTGTTTTAAGGAATTTTTCATTGAAATGCAGATTGTAACTTAAGTCTCGAGACTTAAGGGAAGTTCTGAACATAGGACAATCCCAACTGAAATCTAATACTGAACATATTTCTATCCCCTTGGTAATGTACTATAAGTCTGGCTGTGAGGAACTTCCCACTGAATTGCAGACTCTAAATAAACTTTATTGTCAAGAATTATACTCAGGGAAGATTTGTTCATAAGATTTTGTGGTGTAAGCAGGTCCATCCATCCATGGACATGCCAAAAATTCGGCCTCTAAGTGAAAACGATTTCATTTGTCTAGTTCTTTCTGTAATTTTTTGTTAACACAGCGTTTCAATAATAATTTTTATTAACTACTAATAGTTAACTAACTTTTAGTCTAACTTTTACTATACTACTTACTCCTTTACTATTACTTTTTTTTGTCTGAAGATGCTACAGAATTTGAATTTGTAACGAGCAAACCACCTAAATACACTTTGCAGCAACCAATTTTTCCAACATTTTTAACTGCACTTTTCGAACAGTTTCATTACATTTCTTTCTATTGCTTTTTTACAACTACTACATTTTTTTTCTTGTGCTTTGCTTTTGTTTGCTTCTCTTTTTTATTCAACTACTATTGAACATTTTTTACGCTTTGAAATCTATCTGGCAATTTTTTTTCGTGCTCAAAGTTAAGACAGCCATGAATGAAGTGGACAGGGAACAAATAGCAAGCAGCGAGCAAGTTATGGCAGCCAACGTGGCTTCGTTGAAAGATTTACAATTTTTTTTTTTAAATTTTGTTGTTTGTTTTGTTGGTGTTTTTTGTGGAACTTTAGCCTGTAATTTCATTAGAACGGACGTTGCTTTTCTATTTGATGCGATTTTTATTTGCATTGATTCTCTTTACCTGACTTTGCTTTACGTTTACCTTTAACATTTACTTCAACTGCCGGATGCAACTCGGTGTTGGTGTGTCTTTTGGTTGTTCTTTGTTGTTGAGTTTCAATAAAGTTACATTTTCTGTATGCTGTTCTCTGGGGTTTGCCAAAGGCAATGGCATGTTTAAAATTTCATTTTTTTTTTCATATTTCCCGGTGGATGTTGTACCATTTGTTATTCTTATCTTTTTTTTAATTTTTTTTAATTTTTTTTTATCTTTAATTTAAAAAAATTTTTTTTAAGAAAATATTAGTAATTTAAAATTTTGTAAAGTCAGTAATACTTTTAGCTCAATAAAATATTGAGTGAGTGAAATGAATCTCAACTCAATCAAGCATTGTCGCATGTGACCTAAAGTACATTGTATGTAACTTAGTAGGAATTTTCATAAAGAAATAACATATTGTTGCATATATCTGAAGTAGGCTTCAACATGGCCCTAACACTAGAAAGACCGCAAATTTGAAATTTCCCATCCCTACAAAGACCGAAACGTATCTCGAAAAGTACACATCGGATTTGGATCATTTTTAACAAAATACATTTTTTTTAAATATACAATTATTAACGATTAAAAAAAATAAAATTTGAAATTTCCCATACCTACAAAGAGGGCTATATCTCGAAAAGTACACATCGGATTTGACTAATTTATGACAAAATCAATTTTTAAAAAATTTAAAATTTTTTACGATACAAAAAATTAAAGTCAGTAAAACAAAAGTTGATATAAATACTTAAGAAAATACAGATATTTAAAAATGAAAAACCATCAAAATAACCGCAATGGTCTTTCTGGTGCTAAGTGACATAAAACTACTTCAATTCAGTCAACTGTTCTATGTGATTGAGGGGGGAAAAAATTGGTCGCAGGTCAATCAAACTCACTTCAATTCAAAAATCTATTGTCTTATGTGATTTACCTTTAACATGGCAGTCATACTTTTAAACAATGCTTTAACTAAGCAAATAAATCAATTAACACATCACAACTGACATTGAAAATCCAACGAGGAAGCATTGTTGACCGCAAAATAAATGTCAACATTGGTTGCTCAAGTCATTTAAATAATTTCGACCTTAATTGAAAATAGCCGCCGTGGCTCAGTTGGTTAGTGCGTTGGACCGCGAGTCGCAGGCACCAAACCGCAGGTTCAAATACTGCCTGTAATAACACCTAAAAAAATAACGGGAAAACTCGTTTTCTCTTTCGGTGGCTGTCCTCTCAGCTGGAAATGGCAAACCTCTGAGAGTAAAAACTGCTTATGAAAAAGCTCCCAACCTGCCGTTCGGAACCGGCATTAAACTGTAGGTCCCTCCAACCCGTGTACAAATTCACACGCACAACACGGGTAGTTGCGGGAAGCTAGGCCTTAGTCTCGCGTAAGCGGGCTGTCGTGCCAGTCAATTATAAAATTAAATTATTAGTTAATAAACAATTACCTCGACAATTGAAAACAGTTTGTTCAATATTTAAAATACTGCATAGCAACAAATTTTCTGTGTCATTTGCTTACCTGCAAAGAGTAGAGAAAGAAAATGAAATAAATTAAAATCTTAATTAAATAACAATTTCAGTGGTGGTTAAATGAATTAAAACGTATTTCAACACAACTCAATGACGACAATTAAATAGCTAATTTAATTAAAAAGCAACAGTGAGCAGCACAAAACCAGACTTCTTCTTCTTTATGAAAGTTTGCAAACTCGCACCGCACATTCTGGATGAAGAGAGGGGGGAGAGGATGAGGGGGAGTTTTATTTCGAATCGAAACTTGGAGCGTCTGCAGGCGTTGTGTATTTGATTTCGGGCATAAAAATGAGCGCGAAAACAAAACAAAACAAAACAAACGTAGTAAAATTTTTTATTATTGCAACCTTGATGCCCGAAATGTGGTGGGAGACAGAAATAGGCAGGGAAATAGGTGAACAATAAGAAGAAGAACAGCACCTCAGCGTGTGCGCAGAAATCGACAACCGGCCAAATAGGCAAAAACAATTAGATTGAAGAAAAAAATGAAAAATATAAAAGCACACAAACAAAATAAAACATAGCAAAAAAAGTAGTCATTTTATATTTTATTTTAGAATTTATTTTATTTCAAATAAATTAAGAATTTGTGCTAATCTTGTTGCTTTTTATAGAGTTGTCTGTCTGTGGCATTTGTTGTTGTTACTAGGCTTGTTTGCAGACTATTGTTGTTGTTGTTATACTTGACAGCATTGGTATCTGGTTGCCGTTGTTATAATTGTTGCCAACAAATTTTAAACGACAAACAGGGCATGCAAATGCGATTGTTGTTGTTGTAATGCCGCGGCTACCGATTACTCATCCTGTCGATTGCATTTCAAGTGTGACTTTTGGCACAATTAACCCAGTGGACATTTTTCAAAAATTAAATTTTTAATTTGACCTCAACCTGTTGAATCGAAATCAAGTGAAGCTGCAGTGTGTGTTCTATAATTTCTGATGATTTGATTTGAAATGAACTGAAACTGAGGTTTGCCTGCGAGATTATATTGAAAATGAGTTCAGGAAACATTGAGGTTAGGTTAGAGCTGAATTTTGTTGGGACTAAGAAAACATTTAAGATTTAAGCTTTAAGTTTGAGTGAAGGACTACAGACTGAATTTAACTTGGAGTTAAGTGTTAAAGATAAGCTTTAAGTTTGACTTAAAGACTTCAGATTGAGTGTTTTACAGATTTGCTTTAAAGATCAGTCAGAAATAATTAGAAGATCAAGGATAAGATAAAACAACTTAGGTGTAAATCACATCAAGATTAAATTATATGGCTTAAAGTTGTAAAATCTTTTGCACAAAAACTCTGTTCTTGAGGTTAGACCGAAAGTAATTTGAGTCGATGAAGTAAAAACAAAAAATTTGATATTAAATTCTAATTAGGTGAACCATACATTGAGGTTGAGTTGCCAAAAGTGTGAGGTTAAGTTGCCATAAAAGTGAGGTGAAGTTGCCAAAACAGTGAGGTTAAGTTGAAAATGGAGTGAGGTTAAATTGAAAATGAGGTTGAGTGAGGTTAAGTTGAAAATGAGGTTGAGTGAGGTTAAGTTGAAAATAGAGTGAGGTTAATGTGAAGCTCTAAGATCCATTGTAAATTAAGTTAAAATCCCAATAGTAGATTGAGACTAAATTCGAAATAAAGGCATTGAAATCAACTCCAAACGTCATTCAGCAGAAGTAAAGGCGTCACTAATGTTAATTTAAAAATTGATTTGAGTTAGTTTTAAATATGTTTAGGTTAACTTTAAGCTCTGAGATCGACTTTCAATTATATTGAAATCAAGTCAAGGTTAAATAAAAGTTTAGCTTAGTTTGAGGGTAAATTTAGGATAAGTGGGTGAGTTTGTGGTTAGGTGGAAAGTTTTAAGATTGAGATTAAGATTGAGGTTAGATTGAAAGTTACAGATTGAGGTGAGAACGGAAGTTAAGATTGAGGTTGGCTTAAAAACTGAAACTGTGGTTAGATCGAAATCTCAATCTCTATGCCTTTGTAAAAATCTACGCCCACACAACTAATTAAAAAATGTTTTCGAATGCAGGAAAAAAAATGCATTTTTGATTGAAATTACAGATGTTGTGTCGCATTAGACGCACTGGTCATTGTGGGCTCTAGTGTTGTTGTTGGTTCATTTCTCCAAAAGAATGCACCACTTAACGGAAAAAAAACAAAACACAATAACAACAACCAGTAGAAACAAAGCCAAAGCGAACAATCAACAAAAACTCGACAAAACACTTCCACACACACACATATAGAAAATTCACTCGAACAAAAGAAACACACACACACAACAATAAATGTTGTGCAAGGTAATAATGGCTGGCTAAAAATAAAGCAACAACAACAACGAACGCATGTTTTATTGTATGGTAGAAAGGGAAGAAACAGTGAATAGCGAATGCCGACGCAATTTTTAATAAAATGCCAATGCCACAGGTGGACAGATAAGTGCAACAGTTACAGTGATTGCAAAAAGATGGGCAACAACAATGGCGAGAAAAGATAGAATGAGCTGATAAGACACGTTTGATGGCCGAATGCAAATAATCGATTGCATAATATGAGAAGATAAGGCGATAAGCGAGCAGGAAGCTTAAGAGTTGAGAGAATAAGGCTGGTCAGGGAGAAGTGGCAGCAGTTGGGACAAAAAAAAAGGCCAACAAAATCGAGTTTAGTTGTAAACAGAGAGACAGAGGCACAGGGAGAGAGCGCAAAAACACATAGAATAAACAATAAAAGTAGAAACAAAATGAAGCAGACAAGAAAAAACCAAAAACAAATTTGAAATACCAACTGAAATTGGACAAATGTGTCACAATTATAAGTCACAATGTGACAATTTGTCACATTTGGCGCTATTTGTTTTTGGCAATAGCGCCTTCTCTTTCTGGCATGCAGACTAGAGGTTGTAATGAAATAAAAAAACAAAAGTTAGCGTTAAAAGTGCAAGAGTTGTTTATGCAACGTTGTTGCTCCCCGTTGTTGCTGAAATTATGACATTTTATGAGGGGGGCGAGCAAGAAAATTGACAAACGTTAATACTGAAATTGCATAAACCAGGAAACGAGATAAAACAAACGAAGCAATAACTGAACAGAGAAACAATATAAAATTTAAGCAATAAAAAAATTCAAAAGCACGCGCAAATGTTTATAAGGCAGAGATAAGCCACAAGAAGACGAGAGCAGGCACAACAAAGCAACAAAAACAATTTTTATAAAGTGCAAAAAAAATGAGCACATATTTGCAGAGAGCAAAGAAAATATAAAAAATACCAAAAAGCTAAAACTAAAAGAAAAATAAAAAAAAAGAAACATCAAAGAAATTAAAAAATTCATTATTAAAAAAGTTTTTTTTTAAATAAAATAAAAGTCACCAAACGAATATTTGGATAAAAAAATCGTATTGTGTTTACTGTAGACATCACACGCCTTCAAACTCACACAACTTCACGGGGAATTTGCAATAAAAATACATTCCTGCTGCACTGTACCCGGCGCCTCCTCCATTATACAAATCTCTTTCCCCCCTTTCACTCTCGTGCAATTGTTCTGTATTGATATGTACATATGTGTTGTTATTTTTGTTGTAGTTGTGGTTTAATTTATTGTGCACTTGGCGTACGCGTCGCCAATACTCAATAACCAAAACGCAAAAGCGAGCAAATGCCATAAGTAAAAACAAAATACGCGAAATAAACAAAACCAATGGAAATAAGAACAAGCAGTGACAACGACAAAGTATCTAACAGATATGCAGCAATAACAACGGTAACCATAATGGCGCAAACACATTGAAGACGGCAGCGACATGGCCACACAACTTCAAGATGACGTCGGTAACAATCGTTGACGTTTAGTCAACTATTTAGTATCAATGAAAGCGACAGCAATCATTTTATTATTCTACAATCAATTCAAAACAAATGACAATGTGTAATAATTTTTCGAATTTTGTAATTGTGATTCAAAGCACTTAACTACTTAGTTACAATGAAAGCCACAGCAATCATTTTATTATTCTACAATCAATTCGAAACAAATGACAATGTGTAATAATTTTCCGAATTTTTTTAAATTGTGATTCAAAGCACACTGAAAAAGTAAGAAGAACGATATTAAAAAATATTTGGTTCTATTGCCTACGAAATAGAGAATAATTCTATAGTTGGCGACAGCGACAACTGCGGTCGTTGGTCGTGTAGCCAGCCTTGCATTCGTCAAAATAATCGTCTCGATTTGACAGATGTGATCGTGTCGCTGCCGTTGGCCATGTGTTCGGGGCCTAACACACTACCAGCAACGGCAGCATCGCTTTTACGTCGCAATCTAGTTGTTCGCTTCTTTTTTATAAGCTAGCAATTTATATTAATTTTTGTTTGTCCGTCCCTCGCCCTCCCTTCCCCCTTTCAATCCATAGTTGGTGTGTTCACCAGTGTTGTTTTTGGGCGATCGCGTGCGGCGGGCCTGTCAATTTCGATAGTTTTATGTTTTTAGCGCTCGCGCTGTCGTTGCCACTGTTTGCACGATGTGTCAGCCCGCCGCAGCCTCACTGGCGTGCGTCCACCTGCTCGACAACACAACGTCTGTTGTCTGCTGACTTTTGTCTATTTATACATAATTTTGCGATTTGCTTTCATTGCTGTTTTCTATAATTTTGGTTTTTTATATTTAAATTTTTTTCTTTTGTTTTTTATTTGCATACAAAATTCAGCAACAAACGTGTGGCGTCCAGCTGAAATTTTGCTGATTAAAAGCGAAAATTGTGTAAAGTGGCTGCAAGCAACAAATATTGAAGACATAAAAAAACAACAAATTTCAGATACAACAAATTCAGTGAAAAAAGCGAAAAGCACAGAAATGAATTTCAAAGGCGTCACAAAGTATTTGTGGGCTGAAATCAGTGCTGGATGAGAAGACTGTGCGGACAGTGTAGATTGAGATGTGAAGAGGGTTTTGTGGGTGTGAAGCGAGTGTTGTTGTGGGGTGCAGTGATTGTTGTTGTTGTTGTTCTTGTTGTGGAGATGGCACCGCCTGTTGTTGGCACTCGAAAGCTACCGCAAGCCGTTTGGTTTTCTGTTTTCTTGGCGAATGAGATTTAATGGGTTTTCATATATCTGGACAAAATGCATTTTGGACATTTGTCAGCTGTGCATAGTTTTTTCTTTAACATATAAAAAAGTCTTTTTGCAACACAATGAAATCATAGGAATTTAACTTTGTTTTGGAAATAGTTTGAATTTTGAAATAATTTTATTTAATTATTATGCCAAATATTTTCTTCAAAGTTTGATAAGAATTTAACTTTAAATTGGGAATGGTTTGAATTTTCAAATAGTTCTAACTAAATTTTTATGCCAAGTGTTTTCTGGAAAGTTTGATGAGATTTTAACTTTGCCTTGGAAATAGTTTGAATTTTGAAATAGTTCTTACTAGTTACTAATTATTAGGGCAAATATTTTCTTGAAAATTTGATGAGAATTTAACTTTGAATTGGAAATAGTTTGAATTTTGAAATATTTTAACTAAACTATTATACCAAATATTTTCTTGAAAGTTTAATGAGAATTTAACTTTGAATTGGAAATAGTTTGAATTTTGAAATAGTTCTAACTAGTTAATTATTAGAGCAAATATTTTCTTGAAAGTTTGATGAGATCTAACTTTGAATTGGAAATAGTTTGAATTTTGAAATAATTTTAACTAAATTATTATGTCGAATGTTTTCTTAAAGTTTGATGAGATTTTAACTTTGACTTGGAAATAGTTTGAATTTTGAAATAGTTCTAACTAGTTAATTATTAGGCCAAATATTTTCTTGAAAGTTTGATGAGAATTTAACTTTAAATTGGGAATGGTTTGAATTTTGAAATACTTCTAACTAAATTATTATACCAAAGATTTACTTGAAAGTTTAATGAGAATTTATTTTTAAATTGGAAATAGTTTGAATTTTGAAATAATTTAGAGAATTTCACTTTAAATTGGGAATAGTTTGAATTTAGAAATATTTTTCACTAAATTTTTATGCCAAATATTTTCTTGAAAGTGTGAGATGAGATTTTAACTTTGACTTGGAAATAGTTTGAATTTTGAAATAGTTCTAACTAGTTACTAATTATTAGGGCAAATATTTTCTTGAAAGTTTGATGAGAATTTAACTTTAAATTGGGAATAGTTTGAATTTTAAAATATGTTTCACTAAATTATTATGCCAAATATTTTCTTGAAAGTTTGATGAGAATTTAACTTTGAATTGGAAATAGTTTGAATTTTGAAATAGTTCCAACTAGTTAATTATTATGTCAAATATTTTCTTGAATGTTTGATGAGAATTTATTTTTAAATTGGAAATAGTTTGAATTTTGAAATAGTTCCAACTAGTTAATTATTAGGGCAAATATTTTCTTTAACAATTGTTTTCTTATGCTTTAACTTTATTTTGAAATATTCTCAACCATAACTTTTACAATTAAAGCTTCATAAAGTCTTAAAAATTCATAAATTTGTCTCCCTAACAAATTGGCTCATGCACAAATAAACCGCCAAATGTCAATCGATAAGTTATCGATAGCAGCTAAAGAAAACAGCACACAGCGCTTCAAAGCAATGCCAGAGAAGGTTTTAAGCGCAAGTTTTTCATGTAATTTGGTTTCGGTGCTGCAGCAACTGCAACTGTCCAATGTCGAACCTATATGTTGCAGCAGTTGTTCGTATTGTTGTTGTTGTTTTTGCTACTGTGACAGCAGCAATTTCATTTTAATGCCATTTCAGCGCAAAATCCCTCCACTAATCCTGCTTTACGCGCATTTTCCGTCCATTACCCTGTTTTTTATGACTATCATTGTTGTTGTTGTTGTTGCTGCTGCTGAATGAATGCTTTTACAACTTATCGGCCCCAACTCGGGCCGCAGCAGCAGCACACACACATTTCAACTCAGACTAAACGTGGGTGCAAAGGAAAATGGCGAACGCAAGCAGGCGAGCTAACAGGAACAGAGACATTACCGCCGCATACCAAATGGACCAGCAGACCGAACAACACTGACAGCAGCAGCTACAGCAACAACAATATCAATGCAACACCGCATTTTATTGGTGGCACACAAATGACGCAAAATGCGCTGCAAAACGACTGCAGGTGCGGAAGGGGGGGGGGGGGGAGGCGGGGGGGAGGGGGCCGAAAAAGCAACAGCTATGGGTTTGCTCTAAAGTATAACCACAAGTACAGGGTGGGCGGGGGAGGGGCTGGGTTGAGTAGCAGAATGCGTGGCGTTTGTGTGCATACGAGAAGCGCGGATATTGCAACGCATTCGCTGGCGAAATGTCGAAATTCGACTGAAAATGGCATTATGCGAGTTGCAAATAAAGCAATGTTGTTGTTGCTTTTGTCATTGGAATTGCTAGTGCCGCGTTCGATGCTATTTGTGTAATCATTACACATACACATACGCACACGCCTACAAAATATCACAAAACCAACGACGTCAACACGTGCACACGCGCCGGCAGCATGTGGCCGCATATGGCGGAAACGCATGGCGCGGCGTGTTGGGGGCTAATGTTGTAGGGATTTGTGCGTGTTTGATATGTGGTTTATTGGTAATTGCTGCACTGTGAACTGTGAAAAATGTGTTGTAGAAGAAGGCTTTTGGCGCAGCTGGAATTTTTTTCTTTTTTTAAAACTTGGGTTTAGAAACTTGTACCGCAAAAATCAATAACCATTAGTTCAAAATGAAAAATGTGATTTCTTTTTAAAAAAATAATTTGTTTGATGAATAGTATTAATCAACTTTCAGTCAATTATTAGTCAACAAAATATTATTAAAAATAAATAATAAAAAAAAAAAAAAATTAAAAAAAATTAATAAAAAAAAAATTAATTGAATGGTTTGCCTATTGATAAATAGCTTATTACTCAAATGTCAGTACTTAAGTTAATCAACTACTATCGTAATTAGTTCCATGAATAATGAATTGATCAACCAACACATTTTAATTGCGGCTTAAATCAAAAAATGTATTATCAAAATCACTCAAGTGAGTAATTAAAATATTAATTGCACTGTTTTATTATTAGTCAATTGATTATTAATTTATAAATTTCAAAAGTATTAGATAACATTTTATAGTTAACTATTCTTGAATGAATTGAATTTAGAAATATTCTTAAAAATATAAATTATTCTAGATACTCTCAAAATCAAAATTAAACAATTATTTTCGAAATCTAAATGTTTGATTTTTAATATAGTTATTGATTCTTTTTTTTATGAATTTCTAGTTTATTTAATTACTGATTTTGAAATTATTGAGTAAATTTTTCTCAAAATCAAAAGTATAATAAATTATTATTTTAATTATTTTTAAAATCTCCAAATTTTAGTTACTTTCTCTTGATTAAAAAAAAAATTTTAAATATTCTTCCAAAATACTTCTAGTTACTCTAAAAATCCAAATGAAACAATTATTTTCAAAATCTAATTAATAAAAAATTTTAATATAATTATTGATTTTTTTGTAAAAAAATGTTTGATGAATTTTTTTTATTGATTTTAAAATAATTGAATTCAAAAATTACGTTCAGAATCCATATGAGTAAATTTTTCTCAAAATCGAGAGTATAATTAATTATTATTATTTTTAACATCTATAATTTATAGCTACTTAATCTTGATTAAAAAGTTTGAAATATTCTTAAAATAGAAATTGTTCTAGTAACTCTCCAACCTAAAATTAAACAATTATTTTCAAAATCTAAATTATTGATTTTTAATTTCATTATTGATTTTTTAATGAATTTTAGATTTTTAATTAATTTAATCATTGGTTTTGAAATTATTGATTTCGAAAACTTCGTTTAGAATCTAAATAAGTCAATTATTCTCCAAATCAAAACTATTATAATGAGTCTCAAAATCCAAATTAGTTATTTACGCGATTAGTTAGTCTCTTAGTCAATCGATTGATCAACAAAACATTTTCATTTACTTTTCGAACATAAGCTTTAATGCCAAAATTACTAATAAAAAAAATCAATTTCATTATTTCAATATATTGAGATTGATTTTATGAGTGGTCCAGGGATTATTTTTAATTAATTGAGTATTAAGTCAAATTATGTTTTATAATAAAAATTTTATTGAATTTAATTTTTTATTTTAATATTTAGTTACGTTTTTTACACTTAACATTGATTGAACAAATAATACAACATTTCAAAATCTAAATAAGTAAACTCAGACTTTAATTAGTCTAATGATTAGTCGATTAATAACATATAAATTTCAAGGACAACGTATTGATCAACAAAATAATTATAGGGAGTTTACTTAATTTAATATATTTAATTAAATTAACGATGTTTTGTTGTTAAATTATATCATCCAATTAATGAATTTCAATCACTTATGCTTAATAATTTTACTAATTATTTTATTTTGTATTATTTTCATTGCATTTTATTTTTCTTTTTTATTTACTAATTTTTAGTAAATTTTAGTTTCTCTCAACTTCAATAAATTCAATTAAAACTAAATAAATACAAAATTAATCAATTAATCATAAATCAATTATATAAACTGCATAATTAATTAATTATGGTTAAACATAACTCCATAGTTTAGTAAACTAATTACAGTTACGAGTATGAATGGGCTTTTTTTTAACAAAATAATCACAGTCCATTCACAGAAATTATAATTTCAATAAAGTAAGTGTAATCAGTTTAAATATCTCACAAATATTCTAGAAGTATTTGGATCAAGTCATTGTAAAAGTGGTAAAATTTGTTCAGAAATAATATATTAGTTTATTGAGAAACTAATTCATATCAATTGGTTGTTTAACCCATTAAAACCTGACCCCAGAAAGGCTTGTGCGATTTCCATAAAATTTTACACAATCTTATTAATTGAACTAATCAAGAAAAAAAATCAAGCAAAAAACTCATACCATGTTTTTTTTGGTCATGTTTTTCGCAAACATTACACAAATAAACAAAATCAAACATTTGCGGAAAATAAAATGTGCCAATAAAATATCAGCTGCTTGAATTTTGACATTTTCACGCGTTGCGTTCTATGAAAATTGGCAGTGTTTAGGCCCAACGTTGCATTCGCGCAACACAAAACTTAAAGCATATTTTTTGTTTAAGAAATCAAAAAAAAATTTTCAAAACTTATTTTTAAATAGTTTAGCATTGCGAAATGCAGCCCACTAAGGGATTTTGATAGGTTTGAAGAATAAGTATTTTTGATTGAATTTCAAAAATTCCCCAAAAAAAACCTTTGACTTTGGATCGAAAAAAACGTATGAATATTTAAAGAATTTTGAAATTTGAGTATGGCAGAATCTAAAACGATCAATTCTAATTCAATTCTACCCATTTTTAAGTCTTATGTCTTTATGAATTATTTAATATAGCGAAATTCCCAAACGTTGCGCCAACGCAACGCTCAGGGCTTAATGGGTTAATTAGATACACTAAATTAATTATCTGAATCATAACACTTCGAACCTGCCAAATTTTTTAAATTTGTAAGTAAATAAAATCATGCATTTATAGTTAAGACGTTAAGTTAATTACAAATTGAATTTATTATTTTAAGTTCGAATGAAATTGCTTACTAATAAACTAAGAAAGAAAGAAAGAAATTAATTAATGGCAACAAACCATTGATCATACAATTAGTTCCTCATTCAATTAACCATACAATTAATCAACCAAATTGTCACACGCGCCACATTTGGCACTGCTCGGCCGGACGCTGTCGCTCGCCCACTTTGCACCCGTAGACCGCAGCAAAGTCTGGCATATTGGCCAGCGTCTCGATGACGCGCACATCGTCACGATCGTGTGCAATGGGGCGTGGCAGCGTGCCGCAAAAGAACTGCGCAAAATTCAGAAAATACAACTGCCGCGCGCTAAAGTCCGGCGCAAAGGACAACGTTTCGTCAGCATTGCCGCCGTCAAAATACGCGTCAAAGGCCAACTGAAAGCCATTCACGTCGGCAATGCGTTCGATGAGGGCGGCGGTGGGACGCTGCATGAGGCAGCTTACTGCCGCATCGAAGGCGGGACGCGCCCTAATGCCAGCACCGATGGCGCACTCATTGCCCCAGGCGTCTAGCGCAATGCCCGCCGTTTCGAAGCCGTGCTGCAGCTCGTGCGCCACGATCCAGCCGGCGAGGCTGTGCTGCAGCAGCGGATGCAGCGCCTGATGGAAGAAGGGCAGCTGCAGGAACAACATGGGCACCACCAGCAAATTGCGCTGGTGCACAAAGTAGGGAGCGTTGCGCGGCTGCTGAATGTCGTCGTTGATGTAGTAGGTGGCCGCTTGCAAGTGGCCGTCGACGTCGAGCAGCGGTGCGTGTTGCTGCTGTGTGCGAAAGCGCAACATGGCCAGGTGATTGTGATAGAAGTTGTGCGCGCTCAAGTTGACAGCGGCGTAGTAGCGATCGTAGGCGGCATGCGACATGTTGCGCGGCAAATTGCCCACTTGCAGCTGCATGCGAGACAACTTTGCCAGCAGATAGTTGCGCTCGGTGGCAGTTAAATGCAACTTGTTGGCTGCAATTTGTGTGGCAAAGCGCGATTTCATTTTTTCAAAGATGCGCGTCAAGACTGACTCATCCTGGGCGCGGTTCGCATAGAGCCAACGATCAAATATAAAATTCATGCCGAGCGGCATCAGCGCGCCCTGATGTGCAATGCAGTTTTTGGCAGTGATTTGCGGACTTTTGGCGCTCAGAAAGCGTGCGAAATGTGCCATCAGATACCAGGCCAGTGTGGAGCCATCAGTTTGGGCCAACAACTCGGCCATTTCGCGCATGTAGCCAGCATTGGCCAACTCGATGGGCAGTGCCGCTGCGGCTGGTTGGCCTAGAAGCGTTTGAAAGTACAGCGACCAATCAATGTTGGGCACAAATTGCTGCAAGTCCTGCAATGTTAGCGCAAGCTCAGTGTCAACTTTAGTTCGATGTTTGGCACGCAATTCGCGCAGTTGCGCCTCCAACTCGTAAATGTCTGAGGCCACTTGCACATGAGATGGCGCCGCTTTCGCACCATCATCGATCCAATTCAATGCGTTAAACAAAGTCAAAATCTGTTGTTTGTTGACAAAAGTCTCACCATCCTCATCGGGCATTTTCAGCTCAATCACATATTTGGTGGACTCGTTGTAGGCCCAGCCCACCGATTCGTCCAACAGCGCGCCGTTCAGCCCGAAACGTCGCAATTCCGCCAAGGCAGTGAGCCAATTAAAATGCTCGATGGGCCACTTGGACTGTTGTAAGGCTTCGCTCATGTTATGCGACCAGCCTAGAGTGGGCGCCAGTGCAGCAAGTTGCTGTAGGTAACGTTCTATTTGCAGATAGTAGCTTTTGGTGCCCACACAGGCCCTGTAATAGTCACGCAACTTTTCCATGAGCTGCGGAAAATGCCTCGTCTCGACTGAGTTCGTCAGAGTCTGGTCGTTGTCCTGCAGTATTTGCTGCAACTGTGCCGCGTAGTAGTTGCCCACGGCACCGAAATTGTCCGCGTGGTCGTAATAGGGCGCCGCCGTCCACTCACCGCACGCATAATCCCAGTAGTTGTCACACGGATTGCTGGTGTTGTGCATATTTCGTCGTATAACAGCCACCACAGCCTCGTTGAGATGTTGCAAGCAGTGTGGGTGTGCAGCACAATGCACCAGTTCCACGTGATCCATGGTTTGCGAATCGACAGATTTTGTAAATATTGACAAAACTAGAAGCACCTGCGATAAGTTCACGTGCAACATTTTGGAACAATTTTAAAATTTGTCTTGAACTTTAAAATAGCCTTGAAGATTTCTTGAAGACGGACTTGAAAACACGCCCATCTGCCACTTGTCATGGACACACACTGTCTGTGTGGCAATGCTAGGCTTTTTGTCCAGCAGCTGCTTCAGCAAAAATTGAATGTCTATCCCAAACGCATAGGGAATCACCACACTTATCTTTTTTGCAAAGATCAAGCACCAAAAATAAAGTAAAAAATATAATGCGAACACAACTTGTTTTCATGGTTCTATAAATGCCGTTGTTGTTGTTGTTATATTTAAGCATAATCACCATTTGAAATTATAATTAGTTTTTTATTTATTTTTTTTTCACCGACACCACTTGACAGATTATACCAATTCGAACAAAGAAAGACCACAGAAGTCCACCTATCGATTGAAGTCATTAAGATTTAAAATTTAAATAAAATAAAAGCGTTATTTGTGGAACTGTTTCAATCACCAATGAACTGATTTACATACATACATGGAATAATATTAATCGATATTTTACAACGCAAAAAATTTCATGTTTTGCGCGTTAAATTTCAAACGTTGGTAATTTTCCAATGCGGTTTAAAGGTTCAAAAGTGTGTTTTTGTAGTTAATAAATGAATTGCACTCAATTTTGCTTATAAGTAATGAAATAGCTCGAAATTGTGGCAACATATTGCACAAAATATTTTCTAAACAGTCATTAAAACTTCAAATCATCTAGCTTTGTCACAAAAACGCTTTTAAATTTAAAATCAAATCAATTTTTTTTATATGTAATGTAAAACTTCAAACTTGTGACAGCTAAATAGTCAATAAAATGTTAAATTATGTACTTTTGTCTACAAAAAGCTCTTCAATTAAGTGTCACATAGCCACACTGACTTTAGTAGCCAAAGATTTACGTATTTTTGTGAAAAAAAATTCGTTAAAATCTGTATGTTGAGGACAATGACAAACAAATACTTAGGATATATAGTACATAAATAAATTAATTACTTAACTGTCACAAAGGCGCATTAAGAATCCAAGACGTTAAATGTTTTAAACAGAAATTTATAAAAACGAATATAAATCAACACTACGTTTAAAAAAAAATGAATTTGTGTCAGTTGTTACTGTCAACTTACAGTCATTAAAAAGTCAAATTATGTAGTTCTGTCACATATGCACATAGAAGTCACACATTTCTGTCACCAAATTGTCACATATGCACATAGAAGTTCGTAGATAATGATTCAAGTATTTTTGTGACAAAAAATGACTTGCAATATTGCAGTGAAAAAGAAATTCAACAAATATGCTTGAGATATAAATTGGTTATTACTATAATGTCACAAAGACACATGAAGAATCCAAGATGTCAAGTTTTATGAAACAAAGACGCAAACGAGCTAATGTGACGGCGAATAGAAACAGACATTACTCGTACATTCGCAAAAATGTATTTGTGACAGTTGTCACTGTCAACTGACAGCAGATTGCATACGTTGAATGCACTTCTATGCATGAATCTAGTGTCACAAACAGACTACACGGGTAATTAGTGGCATTTGAAATAGTTTGGGACAGCTTTTAATAGTTTATCTATGTATATATTACTGAAAAAGTTAGCGCATAGCAGATGACACATTTTTGGTTCGAAAGTATGCATTAATTCAGTGTCACACAGACATTTCGAAACCAATCTGTAACAGTTGAGTTTCTTAGAGTTTAAACATATTCAAAAGAAACTTTGAAGTTATAATGTTTTGTCACACAAGTTTAAAGTGTGACAGTTGAGAGATTTTGTCACACAGTTGCACATTTTAAAGGTGTGACAGTTGAAATTGTGACAATATTCTGCTCGAACTGCCTTCTCTTGTTCAAATGGAGTCAGAATTTGTACAAAAAAAATTCTTACGCTACACTGTTTTTTAATCGAAACAAAACAAATACTACTACTACTGTCCCACGAAGTCAAAATGTCACAATTCATATTCTGTAACACTGAATCAATACTACCAAGTTCACTATTTTTATTAGCTCGCTAGCTTACAACATTTCTACCATTAATTTTACACACACATTTCATATGCAATTCATATTCACAAATATTTATGTTTGTCTTTGTTGCAATTGTCACACAAAGCAATCAAGCGTTAAATATTTACCCACACCATACTTGAGTGCGTTTTATTAATTTGTAATAATTAAACTAATTGAATGTCATTAATATAAAAGAAAACAAATGCACGAAGAAAAAGACAAGCGAAGCAAAATCAACAAAAAAATGGCAGTTTAATTAAGCAAAGAAACAGACAAAAGAGGGAGATGTAAAAACAATTAAAAATCAACGTAGCATTTATGAAGAGGTTTATTTCGGAATGTCTGGCATAATGAGTTCATGCTCAACTACGATTAAAAGACGCTTTCAAAAGCCACAAATTAAGACAATAATAAAACAAGCAACCAAAAAAGGAAAACGTAGAGAAAAGAGAACAGCAATGAATTAAGTAAGAAACAATTAAATGACAGCCAGTGATAAGCGGCCAAAGTGTCAATGAAAGCAGACTGAGCGAGAAAAAAACGAAACGCGAATGCGTAAAAGAGATGGAAAGAGAGAGGCAGAGACAAGAGCGCAGAGAAGTGAACTGAGCTCAGTTTGGAGAATAGTAAGGGAGGAAATGTCTTAATGGAAAGGTGAGCGCAACAGATTGAATAACATGACGGCAGCCAGACCGAGCGTTACGTGCGAATAAATGAGATAAACGCATCGAATGACTGCGAAGAAAAGCGTCACTTAAGGGAGTGTTCCCGTCTAGAATGCCGATTTTAGGCTGTTTTTCAAAAACATTTTTTTTTATTTTGGAGCTACAAGGCAACATGCAATATTCTGGTTTTTTGCTTGTTGTTCCTTATTATTTGGAGAACAGAAACTCATATTTGTGTAAAAAAATTTGATTTTCTAAGTACAAATTTTCAGTGGTCAATGTGACCTTGTTTTCACTGCTGCCGATAAGAAATTTCGGGAACCAGTAATCTGAAACAGAAATGGGTTTGCAATTATTAATCTGCAATAAATTCCGCGGATGCTAAACCACAGTTTTAGTCAAAATGTTGATTAGAAACAAAATGGCGGCCATATGAAAAAAAATTGTCCAGTTTTGCCACCTTTTATTACCTTTATTTAGAGTGCTTGAAAATATATTTAACAATACTTTTTTGATGAAAACTTTGGTTTAGCATCCAATGAAAACTATCTAGAACATTTTCCCAAAATTTCAAGTCGATACCTCTCATAGTTGCTGAGAAAAGTTATCGGCCAGTACAAAAAATGTGGTTTCGAGAAAAACGCGTTTAAAGTTTCAAAGACGGAGCAAAAAGAGCTGAGATTACTTCAATTAACATGCAAAAAAGTGGGTACTGAGTTTGCGGATTGAAAAACGACTTTGAGGGGTGATAGTATATAGTATAAGGTACAATAAAACGCAAAAAAAAATCGATTTTTTCAAACTTCTACCCGGGAACACTCCCTTAAGACGCCAAATATTTGCTCATTGATAGATGATTTTAATTTCATTTAATTGCTCCCCTTGCGCTGGTTTTGTTTGCGTGTTTTCTTATTCTGTTTTTACAGCACACGACACAAATGCGTCGACGAAAGACATTTGAAACGGAGTGGAAAACAAAATTCAATTGAAATGTGTTTGACGTGATGCGACGCATATGACGTGCGTCGTTACGACTGACGTTGGTGGCTGCGGTTGACGGTAGCTGTATTGTCGTTATCTGGTCTGTCTTGTGGTGCTCATAGAGTTAGTAGCCGCTGGCTTTTTGTATAACCTTTTCAATATGGAAATTATGCACAAAATTGTTTTAATTAATATCAGAAATTTTAATCCAATATAGCTAAATATCAAATGAATTTACAAATTATTTATTATTTAAAAATGTCAATTTTCTAATCATACAAAAAGCAAAAACATGCAACAACTTTAACAAGAAAGTGTTCCATTAAATTCCTCACAGAATTTCACAGCAATTCATTTTTTATTCATTGTTGTGTCAACAGTAGAAGCTTGTCACAATTTCTTAAACCGTTATACTGCATACTGTGTATGTATGTATGCACATGAGGCAAGGCCTTGCATAAAAGTTGTTGATTGTGCTTTGGTGCATTGTGCATTTTTGATAACGAAAGAGAAATTTCTTATTGTAAATGTGTCGCATGTTACAAAAAAAAAAATAAAATAAAATCAGAATGAAAAAGCGCAAATAAACAAGAACGACCTCTCAACACAACCAAATGCCTGACCAACGCAACGTAATGCAGTCATATCCGTCCACATTTCCCTGTAGACTTTGTCGCTGTCGCTTTCAATACACTTCAGCGTCATATCAGTGCACACAAATGAGAATAGTGAAAAAAGAACAAATTACAAAAAAGAAAAAAAACGAAAGAGAAGAATGCCACTAAGTTTGTCATCAACCCTGCAGCAAGCAAATCAAAAATAAAGTGTTGCAGCAGTGCAGTGCAGACGGGGCGATAAGAAAGTAGATGACACAAAGACAGAAGCGAGTAGAAATATTTATTGTGAATTGCCGGTTGAACGACCATTGAGACAAATCGGTCGAGTCAGCCAACTAATTCATTTTTTCGATAACCATTCAGCGGGTTTTTCGTTCGGCCCATCCGGATATATCTATCCGTTCATATCTCGGTGCATCCATTCATCTTTCATACGTTTTTCTATTTTATTTCCATTTAACTCTTTCTTTGTTGGGCATATCTATCCATTTGCCGATGCAAACCCTCCAGAATTTCAATGTGTGTTCATTCGTCATTCATACGTCTATACATTCATCTTTTCATCTCATTCATGGATTCATGTATATAGTTAAATCGCCCGAGTGAGCCAACTATTCATTCCTTCCATATATATTCCACCTATGTTTTCGTTTATCCAACTAATCGTATATGAATACATCCCTTAATTTATTTCTTTGTGCATCTATTCATCTGTCATACGTCTATATTTCAATATCCTTTCAACTCCTTCCTTGTTTGGCCCATTTATCCATTTGCTGTTGATTACTCACGTTCCTTAATTTCAATGAGAGTTCATTCATCAGTCATATGTCTATACATTCATCTTTTCATCTCATTCATGGATTCATGTATATAGTTAAATCGCCCGAGTGAGCCAACTATTCGTTCCTTTCATATATTTTCCATGTTTTCGTTTGTCCAACTAATCGTATATGAATACATCCCTTAATTTATTTCTTTGTGCATCTATTCATCTGTCATACGTCTATATTTCAATATCCTTTCAACTCCTTCCTTGTTTGGCCCATTTATCCATTTGCTGTTGATTACTCACGTTCCTTAATTTCTATGAGAGTTCATTCGTCATTCATACGTCTATACATTCATCTTTTCATCTCATTCATGGATTCATGTATATAGTTTAATCGCCCGAGTGAGCCAACTATTCGTTCCTTTCATATATTTTCCATGTTTCGCCAACTAATCGTATATGAATACATCCCTTAATTTATTTCTTTGTGCATCTATTCATCTGTTATACGTCTATATTTCCATATCCTTTCAACTCCTTCCTTGTTTGGCCCATTTATCCTTTTGCTGTTGATTACTCACGTTCCTTAATTTCTATGAGAGTTCATTCGTCAGTCATACGTCTATACATTCATCTCACTGTATATTCATGCATTCGTCTATAAAGACAAATTGCCCGAATCAGTCAATTATTCGTTCCTTTTATATCTATTCCATCTATTTTTTCGTTTGGCCCATCCATTTGTATGCGAGGACATCTTCTCGTTCACTTCTCTGTGCATCTATTCATCTGTTATATGTCTATATTACAATATCCTTTCAACTTATTCCTTGTTTGGCCCATTTATTCTTATGCCGATGCATACATTTCTTCCATCATTCGCTTCTTCACTTGTATGTAGTGTCCGACCGAATATTCGGTTTCGGTTTCGGTTTCGGCCAAATAAGTGGTTTCGGTTTCGGTTTCGGCCAAAAAATGGCCGAATAGCCGAAACCGAAACTTTCTAGAATATTTTTTACATTTTGTTGTGTAGCAGATATATAGTAAAAGGAGGAGTAATTTAGATGCCAGCAATGTAAACAAACTTCTTTTTTTTAGCATATAATATTAAATTATTTAATTTTGAATATAAGCGAGTAAGGTACGAAAGGGTGATTTCTTCTTGTTTACGTTTTTAAAAAATGAATAAATTGTTTTTATTAATAAGTATTTATTTATTTATGCTATGTTTGTTTGTTTGTTCTTTATTTACTTAATGTAAAATTCGTTTGTTGAAAAAAGTGCTTGATATGGTGATTTTTATTTCAACTAGAAAGTTTCGGTTTCGGCCGAATATTAAAAAAAAACCGAATATTCGGTTTCGGTTTCGGCCCAAAAAAGTGGTTTCGGTCGGACACTACTTGTATGTGAGTTCATTCATCCGTCATACATCTATACATTATATTTTTCATCTCACTTTACATTAATCGATTCGTGTCGATTCACTCGAGTGAACCAACTATTCGTTCTTTTAATATCCATTCTACCTATTTTTTCGTTTGCTCATCCAATTGTATGTGATTAAATCTGTCCATTAATTTTTCTATGCATCTATTCATCTCATTCAGCTCATTCATCCAAATGCTGATGCATTAAATCTTTCCATCATTCGTTCCTTCATATCTATGTGAATCCATTCATCAGGCATACGTCTATGCATGCATCTTTTCATCTCACTATATAGTCATCCTTTCGGGTATATAAACAAATCGCCCGAATCAGCCAACTACTCGTTATCCCACTTGAATTCTACCCACCCACCAAAATCACCAAAATCTACTAACAAGTCATACATCAATTTTCTATCCCACTTGCTGTCAGCTCTTACAGTCTTTACTTGAATGCCAACCCACGCCTTGGCTACTCCTAATTTCGGCTGCTCCTGCTCTTGTGCCTCCTTCTCGTTTTATGCCTTTCTGTGCAGCACCACTCACTTTCCTCTCTGTTGATTGTGCTGATTTTTGCCGCGCCCGTCAACCGGCAGCCTTTTGTCATTGCGTCACTGCAATTGCAACAAAAACAACAGCAGTCGGCACTACAATAGGCATTGTCGCTGCACTCAGCGCAGGCAAGAACCAGCGAGGCGGGCTGGTTGAAGTACCAACTGGCATCGTATCATTCACTCATTGCAAATTCCTTTTTTCAGCTGCTGCTCGTGCTGCCTATTTTCGCAATTTTTTTGCTAAATTTTTTTTTACTCTTTTTAGTATTTGACGACGACAGTAAAAATTGCAAACATTTGCCAACTTCATGCGCCAACAATGACATGAAAATATGCAATAAAATGGGCGTGCGCCGAAGCAAGCCAGACGACAGCCGAGGAGAATGCAAATTAAGCGCAAATGGAACGCAAATTATTATGAAAGTACGAGATGAATGAAGGGGGAAATTTTAGAAAAGTGCCAAGTGATGAGACACGCCCAATTTTGAAGGCTGATAAACAGCTAATCAAATTAAAATTTCAACAAGAAGTGCTTTCAAAAATGCACGGAATTAACATGTTTGGCGCATGAAAATGGAATGTTCGAATGACAATTATTAAATGCCACACACACTTCCGGCAACAGAATAGCGTGCAATGTGGGGAAAGGAAAACAACAACACGCAAGCAAACAAGAAAAATTTGCTGACAAGCGCAGCAACCAGCAAAGTCCTGGATAGTAGTAACCACCGATTGAAGGCATAAACTGCCACGGAATGCAACAGCCGCAAGCAAAGGACGCGCAACTGACAGAGCGAACGGTATGGGAAATTACCGAAAAGCACCAACTAGGCAAACACACGGCAAAGGGTTCACAACGAACAAAGGGAACACGAACACGAAAACGAACAAGGATACAGACACATACAAGGATACGCCAAGTAAAGGGTTGCGGTGGCGAGCGCTTTCGGCAGGCCAGTTCATAAAAGGAAGGAAGGAAGAGCGAATATAAACTAAGTAAACAAAACAGGAAGTGGTCGATATAAAAGCGGGACAACAAAAAGGGGAGGAACAGCAACACAACTCAACACATAAATGCAGCGCGCCAACACGAAGTCGGGGGTTGTTTGCGGTATTTGTGCACACACCAGCATTTTGTAAGGACGGCCCATTTTATCCGCATAATAAAGTGAGAATTAAATGTCTTCACGGACGTTGGCAATTAAAATATTCATGACAAAGCGTACGTACCGCAGCGCAGCGGGCAAAGTACTGAAAAGAGCGCAATGGGACAGGCGGAGGGAGAGAAAGAATGCGCTGCTGTAGCTTTAGCCGGTAATTACACATTCGAAATGTGCGGCGATATGC
The DNA here is from genome assembly GCA_963668005.1 of Melieria crassipennis. Classification (NCBI taxonomy): domain Eukaryota; kingdom Metazoa; phylum Arthropoda; class Insecta; order Diptera; family Ulidiidae; genus Melieria; species Melieria crassipennis. The sequence continues at coordinate 60,337,124 of OY764961.1, read as the reverse complement.
TGTCAAATTCATAGTCGAACTTCCGCTTACAAATGCCTGTGAAAAAGGCGCCGAAAAGGGAAGAGCACAAAGGAGAGCAGTGGAAAAAAATCGAAAGTGTTTAATGAGCGCGAAAGGATATGAATGAATGGCTCCCTAAACAAGTGCTTTGAAGTGAGCTCGAAACTGGTGGTGTTAGCTTCAACAAAGCGAAGAGTTGGAGTTGTGAAGAGACTTTCGACACTTAGTGGGTATCAATTATGTTTCATAAAAAAGGCATTACTGTCAAGTCTTTGGGAATGCGCAAAATTATTACTGGAAAAGTTTGGAATGTTTTTACATTAATCAGATTAGGGATTCATCGAGGTTATATGGTCCCAAATGAAACTCCTAAGAGTTGAGCTAAAGTGATCCAAGACAATTTTGTAGGCTGCATGACTATTGGGAACCTTAAGAACTCTAAGCGATGGGTACATTTTTCAATGCGAAACCTTAGAGTGAATGGTTCAAGAATAATGAAATAGTAGACCAAATTTCGAAGGAAGAACTCGACTTGAGCCTATCAAAGTCAGTTTGATTTGCGGTCATTTGGAAGATAAGGTTTAGGTTGTAAAAAGCTTAATTGGGATGCTTTGGAGTGTCATAGAACACATAAGACATGAACCTAGCTTACTTACGCAGATTTTAAATTCTTTCAGCTTGACCCCAGTTGACTAGCTTCACGGTCGACCGTCTTTTCCAGGTCTCGGAAGGACTACTCGTTGGATTTCCCCTTGCCGGTTAGTAGATTCCACTCCATGACCTTCCTTACAATGTTGACGTCGGAAGGGCTACGCAATATTATTACAACAAATGTTTGAATAGTTTTTACATGAATCAGATTAGAGATCCATTCAGGTTAGATGCTTTCAAATGAAACTCTTAAGAGTTGTGCTAAAGTGATCCAAGACAATTTTGTAGGCTGCATGACCATTGGGAACCTTAAGAGCTCCAAGCGATGGGTACATTTTTAAATGCGAAACCTTAGAGTGAATGGTTCAAGAATAATGAAATAGTAGACCAAATTTCGAAGGAAGAACTCGACTTGAGCCTGGAAAAAAGGGTTTAGGATATAAAAAGCTTAAGTGGGATTCTTTGGAGTCTCATAGAACACATAAGATATGAACCAAGCTTATTGGCCACCTACTTAGTTCAGTTTTGGTCCACAGATTTTAACTTCTTTCATCTTGATCCCAGTTGACCAACCTCAGAGTCGACCGTCTTTTCCAGGACTCGAAAGAAGTACTCGTTGGGCTTCCCTTTACCGGTTATTAGATTCCACTCCATGACCTTCCTTACAATGTTGACGTCGGAAAGGCTACGCAAAATGTGTACAGTGTTTGGAAAGTTTTTACATGAATCAGATTAGGGATTTTAAGTTAAACTTTTGAACTTTTTCCATTGGGAACTTGAAGAACTCCAAACGATGAGTAAATCTTCTAATACGAAACCGCATATTGATTGGTTCAGGAACGAGTAAGTAGACCTGATTTGAAAAATCTGACAAGATTTCCAAGCAAGAACTTATGGGCGCTCGACTTAAGATTATTAAAGTCAGTTCGAATTGCGTTCATTCAGAAAGTGTGGTTGAGGAAGTAAAAGGCTTTAGGGCGACACATTGGAGTCTCAAATGGGTAGTGTCCGACCGAAACCACTTTTTTGGGCCGAAACCGAAACCGAAACCGAATATTCGGTTTTTTTTTAATATTCGGCCGAAACCGAAACCGAATATTCGGTCGGACACTACAAATGGGGCATAGGGCATCACTCAGTGATCATTTCTGGTCTGGTTAGGTTTAGGTTTTCAAAAGCTTAAGTGGGATGCATTGAAGTCTCAAACAACACATAAGCCTATGCGTCACCTACTTAGTTCAGTTTTTGTACACAGATTTTAACTTCCTTCATTCTGATCCCAGTTGACCAACCTCACAGTCGACCGTCTTTTCCAGGACTCGGAAGGACTACTCGTTGGGATTCCTTTTAGCGGTTAGTAGATTTTCCTCACAATCGACCTTCTTTGCAAAGCCATCGTCGTTTTACAGAAAGTGTGATTTATCTACTTCTATCTCAGCCTTCGGTTAGTTCAGGTTAAAGTGGCTGTCTTCGTATTCAGATGTCTAGCAATCAAAGTTTTAAGCGTTTACTTGTGTCGTAAGCAAGGAATAATACAAGAACTATTATAGAAAATCTATCTAACCCTTCTATGACCAATTTAAAACCATTAGAATTTGTTAAATGAGTTTGCAGCAAATGAAAACTCGTAAAACTAAAAAAAAAATCAGAAAATGTCCTCCCTTTTTTATAGTCTCGTTCCCTTTATTTTCGTATACTCGTTTGTGCTGGTGGAGCCGTCAGTAAAATTTTGCAACATTGACTACTCGTCACCGAGCAGTCAGAAAATCCATTCTCAGCATTTACACTGATTTCCTGGCAATTCGCTAAAGCCGGAAAATTTTATACTTCCGCTTAGTGATGCAAGTGGAGCACAGAACACTGAACTGAGCAAATAGAAAACGAGACAGAGAGAGCGAGAGCGAGAGAAAGAGACAAAAGCAGACAACATAAAGGGCATCATCATAATTTTCTGCTGCCACTTGAAACCGAAAACCAGACAACAACAAAAAAAAAATACAAAAATACAAAATTCCAAATCACCAACGAAATTTTTGGCAAAATTATGCTTCGCGCTGCACAAAGTACTTTTTCGAAGCGCCAAAAAGGCAGAACCAAAACTCCTGCTTACCATTCACAAAATAAAACATGTCCTCGTAAATTTTTGCCGCTGCCGCTGTTGTGTATTGTTTGGGTGTTTGAGTGTGCGCGCGTCATTGTCCACGTAACTGTGTATGTGTGTGCTCACCTCTTATCCCCCCCGTCAGTTCATTTTTTACTACATGCTCTGCGTTTGCCTACTTTTCGTTTCGTCCGCGCTCGGTCTGGTGCTGGGTGCGCTGTGCGGTATCCTAAATATGTAAGCGTTCCCGACAGACACAGCACAATGCCGCACACACACAAACACATACACACACGACAAAAAGGGGCTGCCAGCTGTGTCCAGACAGACAGTGGAAGGAGTAACCACCACAGCAACAGCATTTTGCCAGTTGCACAATTGCAACTCCAATTCTAGTGCACAACAACAACAATAACCACACCACCAACAACGACAACAAAAATTGCAAATGAAAAGAAAAGAAGGGATCAACAAAAAATACGAAAAATAAAGGGATGGCAGCAAAAACTTGAATATGCAAATTTATTTGCAAAATGGAAACTTTGCTTTATTACTGTTTTTCACTGTTTACTGTGATTTCTTGCATCTTTTTTTCGCAAAACAAACAACCGTATACAAAATTTTAGCAGCAGCGAAAACAAACTGAAAATGCCATAAATGAATGACCGAGTTGAATTGAGTTGAGCTGAGCGCTGTCGAGTCGTGTTGAGAAAATGCGCCCAAGTGGAGTAAAATGGCGCGCAAAAGTGCCCACAAAAATTCAAACACGTTGCGAAAATGTTTGCAAATTCACTGCGAGGCGAAAGTGTGCGACAAATGCAAAATGAAAGTGAAAGAAAAACCATTTGCAAAGTGATTGGCTAAGGAAACACAAAAATCTAATTGCGAATTTTGCAGAAATAGCAATTGAAATGAGGGGAACGAAATGCAGAAAATTCGTTTTTGATGCAAATTTTAGCAATGAATGAATCTTTTTAAAGTGATCGAAGGCAAGAAATTGTGAAAGTTGTGAGACTTTTTTTATAGAATTGAAAAGCTGGCAAAGTTCTGGTTTGACGAATTATTTCTTAGAATAAAAAGAACGATTTTTGCCTTGGAGCCTTAGAGGCTACGTGAGAAGATGCTGAGTGTCTAGTTTTTGGTCCGTAGATGCCTGCGTCAACTTTCGCCAAAATTCAAGTTTGATGGATTATTTCTTAGGATGAAAGCAACAATTTCTACCGAATATGCCTGCGTCATCTCTCGACTACCAAAGTTTTGGTTTAAAAGATTATTTCTTAAGATGGTATCAAAGATTTCTCCCTGGAAGATACTCAGAGGCTTCGAGTGTCTAGTTGTTGGTCCGAAGATACCTGCGTCAACTTTCGCCTACCAATGTTAAAGTTTTATGGATTGTTTCTTAGGATGCAAGCAACAATTTCTATCTGAAAACTATTCAGACTCTGTTTGTCTGGAGATTTCTTAAGTATGAACTGTAAACGTAGTTCATTAGCTGGGAGAGAGAAATGTGAAACATTGCAAATTTGTTTGGGGTAGTGAAAACTTCTAATTCCCCCCATTCATCATTTCAAATGCCCAATATTTTTTAATATGGACGCCTGTATTGCAAGCTCTTGCTTAATATGCTTGGTCTCCAGCTTTTGTTTGATATGCTTGACCTCAAGCTACTTGTTTGATAAGGTTGATCTTAAGCCCTTGTTTGATATGCTTGATCTCAAGCTTTTGTTTGATATGCTTGATCTCAAGCTTTTGTTTGATATGATTGATCTCAAGCTTTTGTTTGATATGCTTGATCTCAAGCTTTTGTTTGATATGCTTGATCTCCAGCTTTTGTTTGATAAGGTTGATCTCAAGCCCTTGTTTGATATGCTTGATCTCAAGCTTTTGTTTAATATGATTGATCTCAAGCTTTTGTTTGATATGCTTGATCTCAAGCTTTCGTTTGATATGCTTGATCTGAAGCTTTCGTTTGATATGATTGATCCTAAGCTTTTGTTTGATATGCTTGATCTCAAGCTTTTGTTTGATATGCTTGATCTCCAGCTTTTGTTTGATATGCTTGACCTCAAGCTACTTGTTTCATCAAACAACAAAAAATATACTTTTACAAATATTAAAATTTACTGTTTAACTGAATTTTTTATCCAAGAGAAAGTCCAATTACAAGTTGTGACCATAAATTAATAAAATTGTCATACAAATTGACAACAGTTGCATGTTGTTTATGGTCACCGTTGTCTAGACACAATTAACCTCACATACCTGCAAAACATTTCGAAATGCCACAGCGCGCATTTTCCATTTAACGCCATCACCACAACGGCCGCACGCAATTTTTTCGTAACTCTAAATGAATTTGCAAGCCAAAAGCAAATATTTGAACAACTTGTCGAGCATAATTAATGCCAATTTCTTTTAATTAAATTATAGCTAATTCATAGGAATTGATAAAATCAACTCGCAACTTTATGCGGCAATGTGTAATAATAAGCAACACAATCCATCAAGTGGCTGGCTGAGGCAATTTTCCAAATGCCAAAAAGCCGTTGCCAATTTTCACATTAACACAAACACACACTTGTGTATACATAAATAGTCATAAATATTTTCCAATTGCCAACAACACATGCCAGAAATTTGCCAAATTCCAAAAGGCCAGGACCGCAAAAAGTCGCCCAGAGTGTGAGAGCAAAGTTCGCAGTGGGATATAAAAATGTATAAACTTAGATGGAGGAAAGTGGGAAAAATGCGAAAATTTGTCGGGAAATAAATACAAATTGAATTGCAGACAGTATACTTAAAAAGTATTGTGACGAGTGCAGAGTGCAAGCGAAATATGTGCAATTTCAATTACAATAATGATTGCTGCCACATTGATTTGCGGCGTAGTCGTGTCGTTCCGCCGCCCATTGCCGCGTGTCAGTTGTTGTCGTCGATGGAAATAAAATTCAAATTAAAATAAAACTCGAGAGTGATTAAACACAAAACGGTTGGTAAAACACAAATGAGAGGGCGGTGAAATGAATCGAGGCGGTGCGGGATGGCTGATGAGTAAGGGGTGTGTGTGTGTGTGTGGAAATTAATGCACACACGCGTTCGATGTGTGCGCGCAACAAGCAGAAAATTTCATTGCATTTTAATTAAAAATTGGAACAAAAGTGCATACACACACACAAAGGCAAAAACGACACACGCACATAAACAAATATTTGTGTACTTTTATATGCACATTTACTTACAAAGTGAAGCTACGCACATACACACACATTCACTTTGTGCGGTTGTTTAAAATGCAATTAAGCTGCCAGTACGCAACAGACCCAGTAGGAATGTTTTGGGTTAGTGTCACCTAGGACTGCTAACTGTAGGCTAATCACCTGTTCTGGCAGAATCTCAATTATTTAAAGTAACCATCACATGGCATTTGCCTTGTTGAGATTATATGCTCCCGGGCGGAATAAATAAGGAGAAACAAAATTTATCCTTCAGCTTTTCAAAGATTCGTTCCAAATCCTTTAGCTTCTCAAAGATTTTTCCAAAAATTAAAAAAAATGTTAAAAAGATAACAAATATTAAAAAAAAGTAAAACGATAAAATTAAAAAATGTTTTAACAAGAATTTTAATATACATAAAAACAAAATATCAGAAAATAGTAAAAAACGAAATATTGTATTACAACGATAAGAACATTTTCTAAAAATCTTAAAAAATTAACAAATACAGTACTTTTCGTTTATAACGAACCCGTTTAAAACGATTTTCCGCCTAAAACGAACCAATTTCAAAAGTACGCGCTATATGTTTTTGCTTATTACGGACCCCTTTTAAAGCGAACTTTCGGTTAAAACGACCCATTTTGCCCAGTCCCTCGATGTTCGCTTTAAGCGAAAAGTACTGTATTTACAAACAAATATGTGAAAATTTGTAATAACTAAAACACATTAAAATATATATAAAAAAATTTATAAAAATGTTAAAGGGATAAAAATATCAAACAAGCGAAAACATATCACAAAATATAAAGAAAGAAATATTTCAATAAGAAAATTTGAAATAAAATTAAAACAAATTTTCACAAAATAGTAAAAAGAAGAAATATTGTATTACAATGTTAGGAAAATCTTATAAAAATCTTGAAAAGTTGACAAATATTTAAAAAAAAATGTGGAAACATCAAAAAATAGTAAAACAAAAAATATATATTACAGTAATAAGAAAAGTTGCTATTAACTAAAACACATTAAAATATATTAAATAAATAAAATTGTATAAAAATGTTAAACAGATAATAGTATTAAACAAAAAAAAACCTATCACAAAATAGAAATAAATATTTCCGTAAGAAACTTTGAAATAAAACTAAAACAAATTATCACAAAATAATACAAAGGAGAAATATTGTATTATAATAAGAAAAAATTTTTATAAATCTTAAAAAGTCAACAAATATTTAAAACAAATATGTAAAAACATCAGTAATAATAAAATTTGTATTAAATTAAAACAAATAAAATAAAAATAAATTCAAAATAATGAAAAAAGAAAACAAAAATATAAAATAATTAAGTACAATTTTTGAATTTTTTGTTTTTTTCTTACACGAAAAACATTTTTGGTATTTATTGTTATTATTTATATTGTTCTAATGAACTTAACACAGCTATTTATGTTTAGCTCTATTAATGATTTTTTTGCACACAAATTTTTTCCCCACAGGGTTTGTGTGTTCGAAATTCAAAATCAATACAAAAACTTTGAAGACGACCACAACGATTTACATAAATAGAAAACAGCAACAATAACAATAACAACAACAAACTGTTGATGGCATTAGAAAAGCCAAGAGAAAAACAACAAAGCGCAAAAAAAGGCAGAAACGCGCACGCACAGCGCCAAACATTGCCAATGAATACTCACTACAAGTTGTTGTTGTTGGTGTTTATACTATAAGCGCTGTTGTTGTTGTTGTTGTTGTTGTTATTGTTATTGCACTTGCAATGCCGATGACTTGAAAATTGCGTTGTTATATGCATTCCTTGTTGTTGGCTGCACTAAATATATGTTCACCAACTACTTTCTCGGTCCCCTCGCTTCAAGAGCCGAGAGCTGCAATTTTGCAGAGAAGCACGCTTTGAGTTGGCATGGAAAAGGGGGAGGAAGGGGCGCAATTCAAGAAGCAATGCATTTTTGGAGGACAATTAGCATTTTTAATTACTGCACAGCGCACAGAGTAGGCTCGGCCTGTCTGGCCCCCCTACACGGCGACTGGGCGAAAGAAAGAGACGGTGCGACTACGTTTAACATTTCGCTCATCCAACTGCGCTGTGTGTGAGCGCTCTTTGCTCGTAACATGATTTTCTTTTGTCGGTTTTGGGCAAATGCCCAAACGGACGAGTTGAGAAAATGAAATGCAAAAAAAACGACAATTAAAATGCACCGAACATAATCAACTGTTGGGGTAGTGAGAGCAACAACAGCAACAACAAAAAATTGCAAAAAAAAATACAAATGCCGAAGCGTAGGACAACAACAATAATGAATCAAGAAAAAATCGTACAACAACAAACAGTCAATAGCACTGGTTGAGGTAAAACGACAACAACAAAAAAATTGTTTTCTTGTGCCGGCAAAAATGGCGAAAGTGCTTTTGTGAAGTGCTGGCAGCCACACTTTTTGTGCGTCGCCCGTGTGCGAAGTGTTGAGGAAGGAAATTTATGCGAAAAATTAGAACAGCTATAAATGGATGGGCGGGGTGGGAAGCATGTGTGCGATGTGTGTGTAGGGGAACAGGAAATGCAGAAGAAGTAAAATAGAGAAAAGTAAAATGAGTAACGTGCGGCGATGGGCTGATTTGGCTTTTAATTAGAGACAAAAATAATTTTTAAAAAAAGTGCAAACATTTTTATCAAAAAACTTGGCAGCTCGATTATGGGACAAGTGGTACCAATAAAATTAAAACGTTCAATCAAGCAATGAAAACAGAGACGAATCGAAGCCAAAGCATACATGACAAAGCCATAATGAAACTGCGAATGGAAAAAACTACAAATATGGCAACCGAAGCATGTGAAAGAGAATGAAGTGAGAAAGCGAGGAGGGCGAGTTGAATCAAATTACAGTAACGCTAAACGAAATCAAACGCAAATTGCTGATGTTATGATGCTTAGGGCAAGAAATTGTCATAAAAGGGGTTGAAAAAGAGGGGGGAAAGGGAAAAGTGGGAAGAAATGAAGAAGAGAGCAATTAACATGCACGAATAAGAAGCAACCAGGCAAAAAATTGAGATGTTAAAGCAATTTAAATGTGGGAAGTGAAAAAAATGTAAACGAAGGAGAAACAAAGGAACAGAAGGAGGTCAATAGGAGCCAGCAGAAGGGGGGAAAATGAAGAAAAAAGATAAATGAAAATGAAAAACAAAACAATAAAATCAAAAAGTTAAGAAATGGGGAGAAATAGTAAGAAAAAAGGACAAATATTGTAACATATGGATAAGAAACAACCGAAAGTCAATAAAAGTGAGAAGGAATAGAAGGGATAAATAATATGAAAGAGTAAAATAGCTGTGGGGAATAAACGAAACACTGACACTGAACATTGAAAATATGAGAGGAGAATAAATAAACGAAACAATAAATCAAAAAGGTAAGAAATAGAAGGGAAATGGTAGGGAAAACGGATAAATATTGTAAAAAAGATATTGTACACAAACAAACAGAAGACCATAAATTTCTCATATTTATAGAATGGAAGGGATAAATATTATGGAAGAGAAAAAAGGCTGTGGGGAATAAGCGACGCACTGACAAAAGAGACCAAAAGACATAAAAGTAATCAAGAAAAAGTTATACAAGAAGGTACAATAAGAGAAAAACTGAAAAAAGAAACGGAAAGGATAGAAAGAAGGCAAGAAAGATCATTTAGGGACATACTGAAAAAGAGATTAAAATCATAGAAAGAAGACAAAAATGAGATGTGAAGAAGATACAATTAGAGAAATACTGAGAAAACGATAGAAAGAAGGCAAGAAGGAGATACACCAGAAGATACAACTAAAGAAACACTAGAAAATATACTAACATGATAGAAAGAAGGCAAGAAAGAGATACACCAGAAGATACAAATAAAGAAATACTAAAAAGAGAGACTAAAATGATAGAAAGAAGACAAAAGAGAGTTATACAAGAAGATACAATTTGAGAAATACTAAGAAAAGAGACTAAAATTATAGAAAAAAGACAAGAAAGAGATACAATTAAAGAAGCACTGACAAAAGAGACAAACAGAATAAAACGAAGGCAAGAAAGAGAAGAAGGAGATATACAAGAAGGTAAAAAACACTGACAAGAAACTAAAAGGATAAAACGTAGACGAGAAAGAGATGGACAAGGTAAGGAGGCACAAAAGGAGAAGAAAAAAGGGAGAAGAAGACAGGAACGACGGCATAAATGCAGTATAGCAAACCCTCGCGAAAAAAATAAATGAGTATGCATTTATATAGAGGGTTGGCTCCTGAATCTAACAAACTAAAAATTTTGTATCTAATGTTGTACATTAGTAGAATGGTATGAAAAAGACCTTCCGTTTGATACCCATATCGTATAAATCAGTTGGAGATTAATTGGGTTTTTTTTATAACAACTTTGAACTTTGACCCCGAGCCTTTTGTGGGCGTTTCCCCTGCAAAATTTTTAGTTTGTTAGATTCACAAAAGTACGCTCTATATATGGCCCAATTTTCAGTTTTTTTTTCATGAGGGTTCGCTATACTGCATTTGTCCCGGAACGACTAGAAAGATTATATAAGAAGGTACACAGGAATGCTGAAAAAGAGATCAAAGATAGGCTGTGGCGATTAGATAGAAAGGACAAGAAAAACATAAATGAAGGTACACAGAAAAGACAAGAAAGTGTTTATCAGAGGAGTAAAAAAAAAAGACAGAAAAGACGATAGGTAAAGTATGCAAGAAGAACGAAAAGGTGATAAAAAGCAGGATAAAAGTAGACAGAAAAGACCAAAAAGGCATATAAAGAGCAGTACACAGGAAAGACGAAAAAATGATCACAAAGCTGGAATAAAAAGTAGAAAGTAAAGACTAAAAATATTCCTATAATGTGTAAGAGATATAAAAAAAGCAGAAAAGGGATAAAGGAGGACGAGCATAACACTGAGACGGAGAAGAAATCTCAGAAGACAGAAAAATGGTGAGTAGACAGGCGAAAAAGAGAGCAAGTTGACATGAGACAGAAATGATATGAAGCTAGGAAATAAGTGAGAAAGTCAGTAAATAGGTAAATTTTGGATGAGAAACACGAGGGAAATAAACCAAAACAAAATACATAACTGAAACAGAGGCAGAATAGCTACAGAACGTTTGTAGATAGAGCAAACAGGCAACAGAAACTAAAGAAGGTTGTAAACATTAACCTAAAAGTATAAAAGTACAAGCAAAGTGAACACTAACTTAAAAGCAGTAAAGCACAGTCAGACAATGAACAAAAGACTTAATTTGGAAATATTTTAAATTGCGCTGCCTGATACTAGAAAAAATATGCCAAACTCAGTTGCCTGCCATACACAATGAATACTTCCAACGAGGACACAAAATACGACAGGAATTCTCAGAGGAGCCAACGGTTGACTGCCTAAGAAGAGTTAGAAAGGGTGGCACGAATGATTGGGGCACAAAAAATTTAAATGAAACGTTTTGCAAACACAGACAAAAGGAACATAAAAAAATAAAAATAAAAAATATAGACACAAAGAACTTAATAAAAAAGCGAAAAAGAAATATCAAAAAAGAGCAACCAAATCATGATATGAACACAAAAAAAAGAGAACAAAGACAAAATGAGAATATATCACGTGCCACACATCCAAGTGCAGTTGCTTGCAAAATTGCATACTTATTTGTTGTTGCCGAATACTGGCTGCACTTGCTGCCAGTCGGCGGCATGCAGAAAGTCAAGTCGAAATGTATTTGCCAAGCCTACAATGACAAAACGACAACAGCAACAACAATGACGCAAGCAACCATGAAGCTATTGCCGACGATGACGATGTGGCGGAGGTGGCTTCAATGGTGGCGCACTAAACAGCGAAGCTGCGCGGCACATAGGACCGGCGGGGGGCCGAGGCAGAATTGCCAATGACGTGCGGCGACAGCAGAACATATGAAGCGCGCTCGTAGCGTCGAATCGATGCTAAAAGCTTGGAAAATCGACACAAAAAAATGACAACAACAGGAGCATCGTAGCAGGTGGAGCCCGACAAACGGGAAAGATAACGGGGCAGGGAGCAGAAGCTGAGCTGAGCTGTAGCGCCTACAAACGTCACGCTGACGCTCGCACTTCAATGTGCAGCACAACGTCAAACGCTGCGTCAACAAGGCACAACGACGGCAGCAACAGTACGTGCAATCAACAACTGCAAACGACAAAGTTATCGTTGTTGTTGTTGACGTTTTCATCGTCATAGACAGTAAAACGTAATGGAACGGACGTGGTCGTCAGGCAGCAGTGTTGTTGACGTTTTGCTGCAGTCATCAGCGTGGCAGTTGTTGTAGCTGTAGCTGGAGTCGGTAGCTTTTCTGTTTGCATAGCAAAGCGCAAAAAATGAATCTAAACAAGTGGGCGTAGTTGCACACACAAACACACACACACACACACAGGTGTAACATAGCGCATGCAGCACAGCGGCCGACCGAGACTCGAGTGCTCGCGATTCCGACTAGTAATGGGGCGTCATACATGGCAGCCGCTTTGCTGCACGTTCGAGTGTTGTTGCAAGTATTGCAGCATATGCTGCAACAACAACAAGAACAGCGTTGTAGCTGTTGTCACGCTGCTGCTGGCTGCTGCTGTAGGGTGGCCACTAACGCTGCCACTATTAACTTTGGAGAGGATCATTGCAGTCGAGTGTCTGCGGTGTGGGTTGATTTACTTTGGCAGCCACAATAACAACAATGAAAAAGTGGGCGAGCGGCGGGGCGGAGGGAGGGTAGAAATGCGCAAAACTGAATTTTTCGGCGCAGGTTGAGTACAAATCGGCAATTTTGACAACATGAGAGAATGTGTAAGTATGAACGATAGAATAATTTATTAGGAGAATAAAAATAAGTACAAGACTATCCTAAAAAAAGAAAGAACTAATTAAAAGCATTCAAAAGCACAGCGCGTCAATTAAAAAAATTTACAATAAAATACAAGTAATAAAATTAAAACTAAATTATAAAAAAAGCCCACAAAATATATAAAAAATTAATTTCAAAAAGGAATGTATTTTTTAAAAAATAAAAAGATTTATAATATACAAAATAAAACAAAAATTAAAAACAACAAATTAAATAAAAACAAAAAATTAAAAACAATATAAAAAATTTATTACAACGTTTTATTTAGAAAGAGCCAAAAGAAAAACAAATTATTGAAAACAATGAATTTTAACATTAATATACAAAATAAAACAAAAATTAAAAAACATTAAAAACAACAAAATAAATAAAAACAAAAAATTAAAAAACAAAATATAAAAAAAATATAAAAAATTTATTACAAACTTTTATTTAGAAAGAGCCAAAAGAAAAAACAAATTATTGCAAACAATGAATTTTAAAAATAATATGCAAAATAAAACAAAAATTAAAAAAACATTAAAAACAACCAATTAAATAAAAACAAGAAATTAAAAAACAAAAAATATAAAAAATATAAAAAATGTATTACAACTTTTATTTAGAAAGAGCTAAAAGAAAAAACTAATTATTGAAAATGATTAATTTTAAAAATTCCAGTAAGTAGAGCACTACGGTTTTTATACAAAAGTATTTATTATAAAAATAACAAATAAAAGAGTACTGAAATTAAAAATAAAACAAAACTATAACTACAAATAAAAAATTATTGGAAATACAAATAAAAAAATTTTCACATAACTACCTATTAGTTAGAAATATAAAACCAGAATATTATACCAGAATTTTTTAGAAAAAAAACATAAAACCAAAAAATTAAAAAATTAAAATTATAATCAGCAAAAAAAAAATTAAAATGTATAATCAAAACTTACAAAAGGAACACAAAATAAGAAACAATTTAAAACATAAAAGTAAATTTATACAAAATTCTTTTAAATTATATTTGAGTAAAAATGTTAAAAGCATAAGAAAAACGCTTTGAAATTACTTCTTTGTTTTTATAGAAATAATATATTAAATAATTAAAAAAAACCGAAACTACAAATAAAAAATTTAAAAACTGAAAATAAAAAAAACTTAGGTAATTAATGCAAAAAAAATTACAAATTTAGGAAACAAGAAGAAAGGAAGTCAATATAAAATACCATTAAAAAAATTAAAATATATTTTTTACATTTTTACAATTCCTAACAAATTTAAAAATACATGAAAAACCAGGAGAAATAAATATAAAAAAAAAACGTAAGTGCATTAAAGTGAAAATATCAACAACAACAAAAACAGCAAACGTCAGACAGACATTGACAAGTACAACATTGGTCATACATAGCGGAAAAATAACAAAAACCAACAACAACCATGGCTTACATCTAATTATGCTTTGCAGCAAGTAAATGCTCGAAGAAATCCACAGCCGCACTGATAAACGTTATTACAGCCGTTGTTGTTGTTGTTGTTGTTGTTGACATATTTGAGTTAGTCATGTCGGCATGTTTTAGCAGTCGGTCGCGCTGAGGCAACTTGAATTTTGTAGGCAAAAAGGGCACACGGCACGGCCATTTGTCAAAGACGAAAGGCAAACGTTGCGGCAAGTGTGGCGGAACGCACAGCGAATGTTGACCGACCGACGGAACAGACACGCGAGCGGCAGGAGGAGTGTGTGACGAAAGCACAGCGCGTCACACAGCGCTCAAGTGAAAAGTAAGTAAAAATCAGCAAACAAACTCGACAGGCGGCAAAGTAAAAGGCCCAAGAAAATCTAAGGCAACGGCACGAACGCCGAACGAACAGACGAACCAATGAGTGGACGGCCAACTGCAACGGTTGGATGAACCTTGGCGTGCGCTATGCCATGTTTTTGACATTTTCGCTCGTTCTGGTTGGTTTTGCTTCTTATCCTCTTTGTAGCAGTAAATATGTACCAGCAGCCAACAACAACAACAACAACAACTGTGAAAGACTTAAACGTGGAGAAGTTGACGAAGCAACGAGGCGCAGCAGTGGGCAGCACACGGACCAGCTGGCAAGTGAGTGTAGTTGTTGCCACTTTATTGCTGGCAAACGGTAGTGCAGAAACTCAGCCAAAAGCAACGAGTCAACAGCCACAAACAACAAGCCGAGGGAGGGCACTGATGCAAAGGAAACTGCACGAGAATAAAATTGAGCAAAAAACAAAAAACAAAAACTGAATGAAGTACAATAAAAAAATAAGTCGCACTGAAAGAAATCATTTCGCATTTTTTCTGATTGTTTTTTTTATTGTTATTGTTGTTGTTGTTGGTTTCGTATGCGCTTGACTACGTTTCGCGGCTAACTTGGCTGCAATCTTGCTGGCTGGCTACTTGACGTTGTTTGCTTTTGGCTTTCTTTATTTCAACGCTTTCTTTCTCTGTCGCTCTAAGCCAATGCAAAGCGTACTAAAGTACTACCCGATGTTGTTGTTGTTGTTGTAATTTGTTGTTTTGTTATTTGCGCTGCGCTCTATTTGCTTTGATGTTTTCCTTTTTTTTGTGTACGTTTTGTGGTTTATTTTGCTGTTTGCTTTGTTGCTGTTTGTTGTCGTCGCAATTGTAAAAATGTTGTTGTTGTTTGTCGATTTTTGCGGTTGTGAATAAAGTCACAAATGAAATGGGAAAAAGCCAAAGCAAAATAGTAAAAAAGAGAAATGCAAAATGGAAAAAAAAGAAAACGAGCAAACGAAGCAAAAAATTGTGTGATTCAAAGATGAGAGATTAAAAGGTTGAATGTTCAAAATTAAAACATAAAACAGCCTAAAGCAGAAGAAGCAAAGAGGCATAAAAAGATAGATTAAGGATTTAAGAGCATAAATCCGAAGAAAAAAGTAAAAAAAAAGGATTTATACATAAGGAAGCAATAAGAAGAAATTCGAATATTTACGCCACGTTCTGACGAGAAGAATGCGATTAGAGGAAACGAGAAGTTGAAAAACGTTAAAAATTATTAAAAGTTTAAACTGAAAAGATAAAAAAAGGAATGAAATGCCGTAAAGAAATAGCAGATGACAAAAAGCAACAAGAAGAGAAGTGAAGAAGAAAAGGCAACGAGAAGAGAAATGAAGAAGAAAAGACAAAAAGAAGAGAAGTGAAGAAGAAAAGACAACAAGAAAAGAAGATAAGTGAAGAAGAAAAAGAAGAGAAATTAGACATGCAACTAAAAGAAGCGATGCACCCAACAAAGTGTAACAAATTAGAGAATGAAGAAAAGTAAAGGTTGGAGTAAAAGAAAGCAAAGTAAAAAAATGAAATGAATTAAAAAAAGGAAGCAAAGAAGACAAGTGAAATTAAATCCAGAAAAATGAAACTGGAAATAAAGAGAAGATAATGAAGAACTACAAATGAGTTCAAAACAGAAAATGATGTAGGACTGGAAGAGAAGAAACAAGCGAATGAAGAACAACAAATGAGTTCAAAACAGAAAGTAAAACATTTAAGCATATAAGAAAAACAGAAGCAGCAAATGAAGAGTAACAAACCATAGAACGAAGAAAAACAAATGAGTTAAAAAAAGGAAGCAAAGAAGGTAAGTAAAGCAGAGAATCAAGAAAAATGAAACTGGAAATAAAGAGTAATAAGCCAGAGAATGAAGAAAAATATTAGTTCAAAATTGGAAGAAAAATATAAGTAAAGTATATAAGTAAAATATAAGTAAAGCAGAGAATTAGGAAAAACCGAAGTAGAAAGTGAAGAGTAACAACCAAAGAATAAAAACAATGAGTTAATAATAGCAAAGAAAAAAGTGAGGTAGAAAACCAAGAAACGCGAAGCATGAAATGAAGAGTAAGAAACAAGAAAGCAAGAGAGGTTACGTAGAAAAACCAACGAGTTAAAAATAGGATGCAAAAAAGATACGTAAAACAGAGAACTTAGAAAAACCAAAGCAGCAAATGAAGAGTAGCAAACCAAAAATAAAAACCATGAGTAAATAATAACAAGCAAAGAAGAAAAGAGATGTAGAGAGTGAAGAAAAATTAAGCATGAAATGAAGAGTAAGAAACAAGAGAATGAAGAAAGCACAAGAGGTAATAATCGGAAGCAAAGAAGAAAAATAAAGTAAAAAATTTAGGAAAATCTAAACAGTAAATGAAGAATAACAAACCATAAAATGAAGATGAACTAATGATTCAAAAAGAGGAAGCAAATAATAAACACATTGAGTAAATAATAACAAACAAAGAAACGTAGAGAATCAAAAGAGAATCTGAAGACAGAAGAGAGTAGAGAATCAATAGAAGTAGAAAATCAAGAAACACAAAGCATGAAATGAAGAGTAAAAAACAAGAGAATGAAGAAAGCACAAGAGGTAATAATCGGAAGCAAAGAAGAAAAATAAAATAAAAAATTTAGGAAAATCGAAACAGTAAATGAAGAATAACAAACCATAAAATGAAGATAAAGAAATGATTTAAAAAGAGAAAGCAAATAATAGCAAAGCAAAGAAGAAAAGTGATGTAGAGAATAAAGAAAAATGAAGCAGGAAATGAAGAGGAAGTGAGTAGAGAATAAAGAAAAATGAAGCAGGAAATGAAGAGGAAGTGAGTAGAGAATAAAGATAAGTCAGTGTATGAAGACAGTAGCACGTTGGATTGAGATTCGGTGGGTTTCAAGCCCGATTCCCTCAACACTTGCTTAGGTTAATAATTTTAATAATTAATAATTGACTGGCACGACAGTCCGCTTGCGCGAGACTAAGGCCTAGCTTCCCGCAACCACCCGCGTTGTGCGTGTGATTTTGTACGCGGGTAGAAGGGACCTACAGTTTTTATGCCGGTTCCGAACGGCAGGTTGGGAGCTTTATCATAGGCAATTTTTGCTCTCAGAGGTTTGCCATTTCCAGCTGAGAGGACAGCCACCGAAAGAGAAAACTAATTTTCCTGTTATTTTTTTTTAGGTGTTATTACGGGCAGTATTTGAACCTGCGGTTTGCTGCCTTCGACTCGCGGTCCAACGCACTAACCAACTGAGCCACGGCGGCTGCTTAGGTTAGATTAGGTTAAAGTGGTTGTCTGGACCTGGGACTTGTCGAAAGACACACTTAGGCTGAGAAATGGGCGCGTTTTGATACCATAAATCACTCACACACTAAATACAAAAAATGTTCATTCCACGAAGCATAGAAATGAAATGTAGTACTGAAAATAATGAATAGAACTCCATTTTTAAAGACTTTTAATTTAGATAGCAACAGTTTGATTCGGCATTGCAAAAACTTAAACACTTAAGGGGTCAATACGTGTAAACGGTATATTTTTGGAATCGCGCATACGCCTGAAAAAATTAATGCAATGTACAATTTTTTTTTCTATTTTTTTATTAAAAGGTAGCAGTGCAAGAAAAACAAATTTTTTTTGGGGTGCTCAAAATGGCGGCGGTGGTGGGGGTCCAACGTTGGGCCCAAATTCTAGTAGAAGTTGTGTCGGCGCCCCAAAAATCATCTGAAAAAATATTGCTATTAGTTATTATGAGAAAATATATGTACCTTCTAAAGTAACTAACAAAAAAAATATTTTCTCGAAAATACAAAAATACGCTCCAACCGAAAAAATTACCTTTTTTTCTTAATTTCCCGAAAATGGCGCCGCGGATTTCGCTAAAAACAATGAAATTTTTAGTTACTTTAGAAGTTCTATGTTTCAAAAAGTTGCTGCCCAAATTTTAGATCAGTGGGACTAAAACTTGCCGAGATATTCTACTTCCATAATAAAAAACCAGTGTTTCGAAATAATTCGGTTTAAACTTCGGGCGTTCGGCTTCATGCGGAACGAATTGACCATCAATAAAGCGCTGCTGCAGGGGAACGGGTCATCAGAATTAAAAACCACTTGAGGGTGACATTCTTAAGACCCCCTGGAGTCTATTTCACAAAAAAAAGCGGCTTTTTGACTAAACCAAACCAATGCAACGCGCAACTGGTTAGAAAAAGTGCCGCTTTTATTATTGTGCAATTTTGCTGACATTTCAAGAGGGTCGCACACAACCGACACTCGCACCGATGGCAACGATTGAAAACCGCGAACAGTTGTGCCATTACTTAACGTCGTCACCCCGTCAAACCATGCGGCATTCCATTGCGGCCGCACGTTACCTGCCAGCAGCGCATTTCACTTGTTTTCAGTGGCAGCTTTTGTCGAATGCCGCTCGCCGTCATGGCAGATTAACGAACGTCGTCTGTGGCACATGTGTGCGGTGTCGACTTGGACCAAAGCTGTGCAGGTTCGGCCAGTCAGTCAGTCAGTCAGACCATCTGGTTGTCCAGTCAAAAATCAAAAACATACACCGAAGAGAGCGTCAATAGACAATCAGTCGGATAGAGAGAGCGAGCGAGAGAGAGAGAAAGAGGCAGCTGCTAGCGAAATGTGCGCCATGTTAACAGCCAAACAGCTTCTCCACCGGCCCCCACAGTCAGCCACCGTTTTGGCCATACAACGGGCCAGTTAGCGCGCGCCCAGCAGCCCGCAGCTGGTTTCCGCTGTTCCATTGTTGCTGCTGCTGCTGGTGGTGCTGTTGCTGGTTCCGACTTGCTGGCTCGTTTCATTTCATTTCGTTTGTTGGCCACACAACTTCCGAATTTTATTTCTTTGCAATGCCAAAACGACACTGCACTGCGACGCTCAGCGATGAGCGATGAACGATGGACTTTAGCGCGCGCAGGAGGTTCGAGCGGCGACATAATTAGTGCCGGTTTTCGTCTACGCAAACAAAAACAACAACAACAACATCTACAATAGCAGCAGTGGCAATAAATAGAAATGATTTTGTGTGCTTGTTTTTTGGCTGTTGCCGTGTGGTGGAGTCTCAGTGATGGCGGTATTGTTTTTGTTGTTTTTGTTTTTCTTGCTGTTATTTGCTGCTGCTGTTGCAGTTCAAGTCTACAAAAAACCCAATGGGCAGTTGTTGGCAGTAATTGCTGCGCTGGAATGCAATCTTCGAAAATTAATTTGGCTGCTCGAATTGACAGTAAAATTACACTGCATGGGTCAGCATCATCAGCATTAGATTGATAAAGAGAGAGAGAGAGTCAGATAGAGATGGAGAGTGTGTGTGCTCCGGAGAAATTGTAAATTCTTGGAAAGCCAACCAGAAATGTATAAAATGCGCAGAATATGCAATTTAGACATTTTTTTTAGCAAGAGAAAGCAAAGAAATTAGGCACTGAATGCGCAGCTTTGAAAAAATCTGTGTTGAGTGATTTGATTGAGGTGGATTTGATGATTGATCCAATTCAAATAAAGAGTCGGAAAATTGTTTAAGGAATATACATACATTTTACTGAAAAAGTGAGATCAAAAAATATTTAGTAGAAGAGTTCATATTCCACGGTTGCTCCAAATAAATATCTTCTTTTAATATTGAACTGTTAAACACAAACGGTGTCTGAAAAATGTTCGACCTCGACCTGATGATAATCCCAGAATTTGTAGGGAATATTTTGAGAGGTTGAATCATTTGAAAGATACTGAACACAATTATAGTCATTTTGAATGCTGAGTGGTTGTTTGACAATGAGTTCAGTCAGTCGATGTGTGTTTTTGTGAGAATGGAAAAATCTAGTATAGAGCAGTCATTAAATATTTATTTTGGAAAGGCACTACTACCATCATTAAATTAAATAATTTAATTTAAAATTAAATTTTCACAAAAACCAGATTAAAATGCAGCTGGAATTTGGCAATATTCCAATTCAACATGTTTAAATATAAATGAAATTTGAAGAAGCAAAAAGCATCTTATTTCCGTACGATGCAGTAGGCCCTCGTTTACCCCCGCCGGAGGATGGTTTTAGCGCTTTTGGATGTTTACCAATCCTACTCTCACTCAGTGGAGCACGCAAGATTTAATTTCGGGTCTTGCGTACAGCTTTTGAAGCCAATACACTTTGAAACTATATTGTAGCAATTTTTATATTTGAAAAGGGGGGTTTGAATCCCCAACTGTGTGCGCCACTGCTCCCAATACACCCCTTACAGACATTAAACTTTCTTATTATCAAAATTTCCTTCAGTTTGGGAGACAATTAACGTTCGGAACATTCAAAAACTGCAATCGCTGACAATAACATCGCTCAGGATCACAAAATTTCACTAGATAATCGTTGAATTAAAGTGTGAGAGATAGAAGAGACTACGCAGTGGCGCATAAAGGAGGGTTAGGGGGTTCAAACTTTCCCAAACACAAAAATTCCTGGTACAAAATATGGTTTCAAATGGTATTGCACTCAAAAGTTGTACGCAAACACCCCCAAAATGAAAACCTGTGTGCGCCACTGACTACGAATGTACAAAAAAAAGTATTTGTCCCATATTGAATTCAGATTATGGCATAAAAAAGCGTTACGGGGATAGGACAATTTTTAATGCTCTATTAGTGCAATAAATCAGAGCTGAGAGAAGTATGTGGACTTAAAAGTTCAAAGAAGTTACTGACAAATATATAGAGAACAAATTTGTTGTATCTTTGTTATGTCGAACACTTTTCAGACCAATCTCGTAAATAAGAACTCATAGAACGCACTCGAACGCCACTATTCTTCCTGCAAAAGTTTTTTAAGTAATGAACTCTTTAAAGTTCAGTACTTCCTGCAAACTTCCATAGAGAGTAATGATTAGAGATACCAGAAAAATGTAGAGCCTTTGCTTTCATTTCATATTGGCTTTCATCTAACCTAAACCTAACCTTTGAATTGATTTTTTTAAATAAGTTCCAACACTAAGAAATAACAAATTGAGTGTCTCTTAACAACAAAATGGTTTTTCTGGTTCTTCTTAACAGCAAAATGGTTTCTAAAATCTTCCAAAAAAAAACCTCTTAAACGGTTCGTACCAATCATTTCTAAATTATGCTAAAAGAACTAAACGACCAAAACACAATCACTCAAGCATACCAACAACGTTTGTCTATGCCCAACGGACCACAGACAATGTTTTACGGCAACTTTCACTTTCTACGCAACCCGAATCAGCCATTCCCTTTCCAAATCACACCGCTGCGTCTTTCCGTTACGAATCTAACCTCTTTTGTGTGCATGAAGCAAGTGCCAAAACGCCAAACCAGTCCAGTTCGTGCCGGGACAGATATTACTTACACCTAAAAATGCTAGAAATTATGTATTTTATTCGGTAGGGTTGCCAAAGCAATCCTTGACCTTTGACCGTACAACGAACAAATCACAACAGCACGCCAACGTGAGCCAAAGGCAAAGCGTGCCAAAGCAGCACAGCTAGTAAACTTAATAACTGGAAATTTGCAAAGTAAATAGCGAACGAACGAAGGAGCGGCAACGCAACAAAAAAAAATTGAACGTGGAAAATCAGGAAAACGTGTTGGTAGCAGCGCGGTAGAAGGCAATAACCTTGAGGCTGGTTTACATACACACACACACACACGCACACACACACACACACAGGCCGACAACTTCGCATGCCACACGGGATGGTAGCTAAGAAAAAAACGACAAACGACCAACAAAAAAATATCCAGAAGATGCGCACAAAAAACGGCACAATGAAACGAAAGGGAGGAAAACGTTATGGGATAGCAGCAACAACAACAACAACAAATGTATGTTGTGTGTGTGTATGTATATAAGTAGTACAGGTGGGTAGGTAGTGATGGCGGAAGATCCAAAATCAAACACAAAAAACAATCAACTCGACGTTAGCCCACAAATGCGTCAAGTGCTTTGGAGAAAAGCTGGCCAGGCTATCAGTTATATTCGAAGGGTGAAAGATGCTCAAGTGAGGTGAGCTTTGGTGAAAATTTAATTCCGCTGCAAGGCAACAAAAGACGAATGGGGCAAGCAGTAAACTTTAATGATTGAATGAGTTATGTCATGGCAGTTGATTGAATCTAATCGACGCTCAATTTGTATGTTAGAAAGGACACACAAAACGGAAATTTTGCCTGCAAACCACCTAACCACACACCAACAACACTCACTACAACAACAACGACAGCTATTCGTCTACCTGTGTGTTTGTGTCAGTTCCTTTCCATCATCAAACCGGCACACACACACTGGGCCACATTCAGCATAACTTCTACAACAATAATGTTTGACAAAATGCCAAAAATTATTTTCATACCTTTGTTGTTGATGGTTTAACAAGGTTGTTGTTGTTGTTGTTTTGGCTTGATTGCTTGCTTGTTATTGAATGGAATTGACTAAGAAGGTCAGTAGTGAAATTTTTTGAATGTGCGCACCTTTTGTGGCCAACAATAGATAAACAACAACAAAAAAGAATGTGAAATTGGAAATATATTGTGGGAAGCAAAAATTTGAGACAAAACAAAACCGAGAGAGAAATTATTTAGTAGGTGAAATGTTGCAATTTAAAATTTTATGAGACAATAATTGTAAAAGGAGGTAAAAATAGATAAAATCAATTAAAGTACTAGAAAAATGTTGCAATCAAAATTTTGATCAAGCAAAAGGCATTTTTATTAAAAAAATATTATTTATTATTATTAAAAATATTCAACAGACAATTAAAGTCGCGTTCAGTCAGCCACTGGTAGACCAACTCAGTCTCTCATTTGCATTTGAAGTGCGAAATTGAGTCAAAGCAGCCGAGTTGCAACAGCCAAGCAACAACATTGCAAGACTGAAAACAAAAATCATTGCAATGCAAAGAAGCGACGGTATGTAGCACACAACACGCTATTCATGTGCAAAATGCATTTGTTGGCGCTGTGAGGCGAGAACACATTCAATGCGTTTGTCTGTCTCACTGTTTGTCCGAACGTTGCCACTTTGCATGTGAATGATTTTGTTAGTTGGCATAAAGGCGCGCCGAAGCTGATTTGCAAGTGAAAAGCATGAAAATTGCCAAGTGGTGGCACGCTACAATCGGGCAGCAACGAAGTGAATGGAAATGAAAAAACCAAAATTGTAGAATATAAGCAAAAATGATTAAGAAGGTAAAGAGTCTGGTATGTTTAGGGGTATGCAGAACGGATTGAGATTTTTTAAAAGTTTTATATTTTGTTTTTTAGAAATAATTGTTTAAATTAAATATTAAAAAAAAATAAAAAAATAATTTTATTATTATCAATTATTATTTATTAATGATCAATTAATTATTTATGAATTATTAGTTAATTATTTTTGTTTAATATTTTAATCAATTATTTTAAAAAAAATTTTTAATTATTAAATTTTTTTCATTTTTAATTTTTTCTGAAATAATTATTTTAATTAATTAAAGCCAAAAATTACTTTCATTTAAGTACTAACCGCTTGTAAAAGTTTCCCTTCGAGAAAAAAAATCCATACCAACTGCCAATCACAGTCGACCGCATGTAGCGTACATAGCGCCCAGCAAAAAGGGCACTTATTAAGCTCAACTTGTATGCGCTGTCAGGCGCATAATCAGCATAAAAAAATTATTATAGCGCAAAGCCAAAGTCACACAGCGGCAGCTCATGCCACATAATTGTGGCCAACAACAACAGCAACAGTCGCAATAACCATTACTGTATGCAGACATATTTTATGCCGCAATTAATTGGGAATTTTCCTAAATTATTTATATTGTTGTTGTAATTAGATGAGAGGGGGTGGGATGCCCAAAGTGCGCATAATGATTTTGGCGCTGTTTAAGCAAATGAAGGCTGCGGCAGGCAACTTTTGATGGGAGATGTTTAACCTTCTGGTTGCCTAGAAGGTCTGTGGACATACCAAATTAGAAAAGGATAGTTCTACCCATAATTCACAGGGGAAGGCCTACAACTTCCTGGTACTCAAGAATATCTGTAGAAATCTTTGGGTTAGAAGAAAAACAATTACAAGGTTTCCAGGAAGGCCTGTTGGCATCCTAATAATTCACAGGGGATGCCTACAATTCTCTAGTACTCAATAATTCCTGTAGAAATCCTAAGGTTAGAAGAAAAACATTTACAAGGTTTCCAGGAAGGCCTGTTGGCATCGTAATAATTTACAGGCGAAGGCCTTTAACTCTCTGGTACTCAAGAATACCTGTAGAAATCCTTAAATCCATTTACAAGGTTTCGAAGACCTGTTGGCATCGTAATGATTCACAGGAGAAGGTTTTTAACTCTCTGGTACTCAAGAAGACCTATAGAAATCCTTAGGTTTAAAGAAAAACCTTTACAAGGTTTCCAAGAGGGCCTGTTGGCATCGTAATAATTTTCAGGCGAAGGTCTTTAACTCTCTGGTACTCAAGAATACCTGTAGAAAACCTTAAATGCATTTACAAGGTTTCCAAGACCTGTTGGCAACGTAATAATTCACAGGAGAAGGTTCTTAACTCTCTGGTACTCAAGAAGACCTATAGAAAAACCTTTACAAGGTTTCCAAGAGGGCCTGTTGGCATCGTAATAATTTACAGGCGCAGGTCTTTAAATCTCTGGTACTAAAGAATACCTGTAGAAATCCTTAAATCCATTTACATGGTTTCCAAGACCTGTTGGCATCGTAGTAATTCACAGGAGAAGGTTTTCTCTGGTACTCAAGAACACCTATTAAAATTTTAAACTTAAAAGAAAAATGTATTTTGGAAGAGGAGGTTTTCAAACTAGCTCTCATGAAGTCATGCAGACAAGACATCGTAAGAAAAAGTCATCAACAAATCTTCTAAAAAAACTTCTTCTACACGGAAATAGAAAATAGTGCCAGGGAAACCTTGGAGCACATTCTATGTTTCTGTTCGGCTATCTTAAAACTGTGCCTTACTCACTTACGGGCTCAGTTCTCAGCTGAATTAGATGGGGTCCTCAACTAGAAACATCCACATTCTCACTGTTCACTTTAAGGAGGACCTGTAACACTAAGACTCTCTAACTGGTATCGTTAGGGACCCAACAGAGTCCATGCGTGGCCAATCTGGTCTGCCAGCTTGCATAATCTAACCTAACCTATGTTGAAAATAAAAAAGACCATTTTTCAGTTAGATATTTGACTACCAACTTTGCTTCTACTCCTTAAATCTACCATCAGCAGAAACTCGGCTACTTAAGGGTTAAAATATTGCCACATACAGATTTAGAAAAGCTACGAGCTTACAACCACGAAACAAAATTTGAAATCATCTCCAAAATAATAATAATAAACATTTTTGCAAAAAAAAAACATTGGAAAAAAACACTTGAAGGGCACAACAAATGGAACTGACAGTCACGGCAGATTGTGTGCTTATGAGCTGAGATTTTGCAAGCGCGTTGTCGACACATGTTTAATGTCGACACAATCAACAACAACAACAGCTACATTATCTGCGCCATCATCATAACCAACCGACATTATACTCGTAGCCAGCAGTGATCAGCCAACACATCAGCAGCAGCAGCAGCATCATCATCATCATCATCATCATCATCATCATCGTAACACAAAATCCAATGTTATTGACAGCACATCGGCACTGTGCGTCGCTGTAGACAGTCATGCAGTCATCAATAATATTGTATTGCGTACTAAATCGCGCATTTGAGCAGTAAAAATTGACATGTATTACATGTTACTTTTTTTTATTTTTATATAAAATATATCTATTTTTTTGCATTGTTTTTGTGACTGTTGGGGCATTGACATTTTATGGCACATTTTCCAGCCAGTCATTGAAGACAAATTGAATGAAACATTAAGATTTTAGCAGTGTGATTAAATTGTCTACTAACACAGAAGGTCGACAGTGTTGGTACGAAATGTCTGGAAGGTAGTCGAAAAAATACTACAAAAAACGTTAAAAAAATCAGAGGTGTCACTTAGCGGCACAACAAATGGTTTTTGCTGCAAGAATTTTGCCGCTGACTAATCTACACACTTGCGATTGTATTTACCCAAAGTTTGTATGACTAATGGTTTAGAAGTGGCTAAACAATTGGCACGTGAGTTGATAATTTGCGTTCGACCATAAAGTGGTACAAACTCTGCAAAATTTTCAATGTGTTTAACTACACATGAAAACTACAAAACAACGCTATTGAGTTCAGTTGGAGAAGTGTTGGGTGAATGAGTCACAGTTTAAAGGGAAATCACCGCAGAAGTTAAACAATTTATGGATGAATTTTGCAGTGAATTGAGCAAACATATTGCGCAGAGTTGACAAATCAGCTTAGTCACAAATATTGTTGGATATGTTTCGGGTGAACAGACTAATAAGGCATCAGGGAATGAATTGATGAATCAGTGAGTTCTTCAGTGTTAAAATAGGTCAAACTACAGGAAAGAATAATGCTAAAGTTGGAGAACCAATGAATCAATTCAATTGAATTCAAGTGAATGAATCAATCATTGCCAATGTTAGTTAAGTTAGATATCAAACTTCAGAAACCGCGTTGACAAGTTGGTTTATTCATTAATGTTGGAATTGGTTAATCCACACTGAAGATAACCAATGAAGTGATTAACGTTAGATTTTTTATGAATCTCCACAATTATTGAATGTTCTTCTTCTTCTAATAGTTGGATAGAGGCAAGTATCAATTAGTTCTAGTTTAGTTTAGTTATAAAAATCTTTGCAAAATTTTCAGAGCAATAAATTCAATGGCAACAAAATATTATACAAGGTGCAACCCAAAGTAAACAGGACTTTTATAAAATAAAGAAAACGGATGATTATTTTTGTATAATTCTTTTTATTTATTCAAAATACTCTCCTTCTGCTTCGATACAACGTTTTGCACGGTCCAAAAGCATTTGGAATGAGTGTTTTAGGTCATCGGCCGGCATCGCCTTCAGAATGTTGGTACAAGCCTTTTGGATGTCCTCAACGTCCTTATAACGGTTTCCTTTCATCGGCAAATGCAACTGACCGAATAAGTAGAAGTCACAGGGAGCCATATCAGGCGAATACGGTGAATGATTGATGGTAAAAATGCGATTTTTGGTCAAATAATCGGTCGTAACTAGGGCTCTGTGAGCCGGTGCATTATCATGCAATAAACGCCAACTTCCTTCCTCGCGATATTCTGGCCGAATACGACGAATGCGATGCACCAAACGCTTCAAAACTTCAACATAAAACAAAGCGTTAATTGTTTTTCCCGGTGGAACAAACTCTCGATGAATTATTCCCTTTGAATCGTAGAAACAAATGAGATGAGTTTTGATTTTTGACTTCTCACGGCGGGTTTTTTTCGGATTTGGCTCATCTGGGTGCTTCCATTCGGCACTTTGACGCTTTGTTTCGGGATCATATTGAAAGCACCACGTTTCGTCACCGGTTACGATGTTGAACAAGAAATTTGGATCACGTCTGGCTTCCCGAACGATGTCTTTTGCGTGCTCAATTCTCTGCGCTTTTTGGTCGTCGGTTAAAGTGTGCGGAATGAAGCGAGAACACACTTTACGGAGACCCAAATGTTCGGTTAAAATGCGATCAATTGATGTTTTGGAGATGTTCAATTCCATTTCCATCAATTCCAATGATGATTTTGGCTGCATTTTGATAAAATCACGCACAGTTTTGATGGCATCGTCAGTAATCACAAATTTCGACTGGCCGACGTGTTCGTCGTCATTCAAGTCTTCACGACCATTCTTGAATCGATTCAACCACTCATTAACACGGCCACGGGATAAACAATCATCACCATAAACTTGCTTTAACAATTTAAACGTTTCGGTAAAAGTTTTACCAAGTTTAAAACAGAACTTAATATTAGCTCTTTGTTCGATCGACATTCTCGTACCAAAGTTAAAAACATACTGTCACATTGAGCGGGATATTTCGGCGTCTACTAGACCAAATGTCATGAAATTTAGACAGTATGTGAATGAAGATGTACCTTTCCAACGCATGTCCTCACACATAGATGGCGCCACCAGAAACGTCCCTATTGCAAAAGTCCTGTTTACTTTGGGACGCACCTTGTATGATAGATTTAGTTGGTTTTGTGACATTTAAAAAAAATTTATTTCCTGGTGGAAATTAAAGGATCTACGAACTAACGGTTACAAAAAGTAACCAGATACTAGAATCAGACATCAACTTACGGCTTAAGTTATTAATTTTATGAGTTGACATTACATTTTTCAAAAGACTCACCTGAAAAAGAGAAGAAAATATTTTTTTAGTTGGACTTTTAATTTCAGATTAAACAAGAATATATAAAGTGTGCAATTTTTCCTAAATATTAAAATAATAAATTTGAAAGAAATATAAAAATAAAACATAAAAAATTAATTACAGAAGTTTTACTAAATAAGAAGAAAAGCTAGTCAACAAATTGAAAATAAATAAATCATAAAAAGAAAAACTTCTAAGAAGTATACAATTTCTTAAAACTTTAAAAGATAATTACAAACTTTTCACTAAATAAGAAGAAGAAATATATATTCATTCAATTCAAAATAAATAAACAATAAAACACGTAAAAAATATAAATTTTTTTAAAACATAAAAAGATAATTACAGATTTTTCATTAAACATGAAGAAAACCTATTCAAATAATTTAGAAAATTCTTATAAAATAAATGTAGAAACCTTAAACAGCATAAATGCAGCAAAATCGCTTAGAGAAAGAAGCGAAAATGCTTGTGCTGCATGAGGAAAAACAGCAATAAAAAACCCAGCCAACAGCCATCAAGAAAGTGTAGAAAATGCCATTAAAATAAATGAGGCGAGCCAACCGAACGAAATAATGTCAACAAGTTAACGTTTCGCCGTGCAGCCAAGGTTGCTCTCCGAGTGAGAGAGAGAGATAAACAGTCGGGGGAAAAAGCGACAGTGGACAATATATGGGTAGCCGTTAAATGAGGGCGTGGCGCACAAATGATATGTGGAAATTGTGACACAACGGCAACACAACAATAAATGGTTAACAAACAAGTGAAAGGAATAAAAAAAAAACGAAGCACAAAAAGGCAAAGAACAAGTTGTGTACGAAATTACTACGAAAAACAAAAACTCATTGTGTGAAATGAAAGAAAAAGGTCACAATGTCAACGAAATAAAGCAGAATAGAAGAGACAAAACGGCAAAAAACGGTACACAGCATATTTGGCAGAGCAACGCAACCGGTCATTGTTGAGCCAACAAGTCAACCAAGTGACTTATGGCCACAAGTGGCAAATTGACAGTCGTGACGCGGCAGCGCGAGCACGCTGCAAATGTGAGCAAATAACCGAAGAATGGGCGAGGAAATGTAAAAAAATGCGCCGAAAAGGAAAAATGAAAAAGGTCAAAGCATCTATCGAGATACCAAAACCACAACAATGCGAACAACAGTTATGTCAACAATGGAAATATTGAACAGCAACTATGCGCAGGTGGCAACGCCAATCTGCAGCTAGACGGCAAGTGGGGAAAAACACAAACAGGGAAAATTTAATTTAGTGCAATTATTATTTGTACCAACTGAGCTACGGCAGCCGCCGTGGCTCAGTTGGTTAGTGCGTTGGACCGCGAGTCGCAGGCAGCAACCTCAGGTTCAAATACTGCCTGTAATAACACCTAAAAAAATAACGGGAAAACTCGTTTTCTCTTTCGGTGGCTGTCCTCTCAGCTGGAAATGGCAAACCTCTGAGAGTAAAAATTGCTTATGAAAAAGCTCCCAACCTGCCGTTCGGAACCGGCATAAAACTGTAGGTCCCTTCAACCCGTGTACAAATTCACACGCACAACACGGGTGGTTGCGGGAAGCTAGGCCTAAGTCTCGCGTAAGCGGGCTGTCGTGCCAGTCAATTATTAATTAATTATTATTATTTGTATATATTTTCGCCAGCAATAACAATGAGCCAACATGCATTTTATCAGTTGTTGACTGTCATAATTTGACGTGTAATTAACCACAATGCCAACAATATGAAAATGACAAAAAGCCGCAAATGCCAAGCGAAGTTGTTTCCCACTAAACCAACGCGCATATAACCCTTGAAATATATAATGAAATAATCAACAGTGGCGGTGAAAATAAAGTGCATAAATTATTAGCAAAACTTGATAAGGCAAAAGCGGCTGAAGGTTGCCACGGCTAGCCGTGGCTGGTGTGCGGTGCGAGGTGGGGAAAGCAACAAACACTAAATGGTGAAACTCGAAGCGTGCAGCAACAATTGCAAAAACATCAACAAACAAAATAAAATGTAAGGAGAAAAAAAGAAAAACGTGCGCACGCGATAGCTGGCGGTAGAAATTTCTTTGCGTTGCTAAAGCAATACAAATAAGCAACATGAAAAAAGGTATAATATAGCAAATATTTATTTGTTGAAATTGCGCAAAGACGAGCAAGAAGATCAATAAGCAAATCAAATTAGATGTAAAAATTGTACATACGAAAACAAAAATTACAAAACATTAAAACAGTATATAAAACACAGAAGTAATAAAAATGAAAGAAGAAATCAATAAGCAAATAAAATTCGGGTTTTTTGTGTAAAAAAAATAGAAAACATAAAGGATTTTATAAACAAAAAAAAAGAAATACAAAAATATACAAAACAAAATTTAAAATTAAAAAATACACTACAAGAAAAAACAAAAATTCTAAATACACCTTTACAAAAAAAATGGAGAAAAACTTAAAACATAGGAATGTTAAACAACAAAAATTTAAAAAACATTAACAATATTAAAATATAAAAAATGTCATTAAAAAAATAACAAAAAAAGAAGAAGCATAAAAGCAGAAACACTACTATTTTAACAAAATAGAAGGAAAATCAAGAAGCTTATCAAATTGGATTTGTTTATTCATAGGAAAAAAATAAGACAAAAAAATTAAAAAAGACTATAAAAATACAAAAACAAAAATACAAAATAAACATTTAAAATTAAGAATATTAAAAAAATTTTTAATTAAAACTTAAACAAAAAAAATTGCAGAAAAATAAGAAAGGGGAATGTAAAAAACAAAAAAATAAACACAATAAAAACAACAAAAACATGAAAAAATTAACAAAAGAAAATATAAAACCAAAACACAAATATACATACATACCAACTAAGTAGACAAAAATCAATAAGCAAACAAATTTGATTTGTTTGTTCGCATGAATAAATATTATAAAACAAAATAAATTAGAAACAAGAATATGAAAATATAGAAAAAAAAACATTTAAAATATTTAAAACGAAAAAAAAATTCAAAATATTTAAAACGAAAAAAAATTCAAAATATAAAATAAAAACACAACTTTATAAAAAAAATTCAAAATATAAAAATAAAAACACAACTTTATAAAAAAAAATTGCAGAAGAGAGGAATACATAAAATCGAAAATTTTAAATAACCAAGAACTTCTAAAAATTGCAGTAAAATAATAACAATAAATATAATTAACAGAAGTATTAAACAAACATTTAAAAATAAAACATAATATAAATAAATTATAAAAACAACAAATATAAAAATATAAAAATCCACAAAGTTAAAAAAAATATACATACATAAACATATTAAATTTATAAAAATAATAATACTAAATCACAACAACAACAAAAAACTAAAAAGAATATAACAAATGAAAAAGATAAAAATCCAAAATTAAAAAATAAGCAAAATATGAAAAACAAAAAATTTTCAAATAAATTCAAAAACGAAAAAACATATACAAATCTAAAAATTAACAAAACATATATAAAAACACAACTTTAAAAAAAAAAGTAATTTCCTATTAAACGCTAATTGCAAAAATAGCAAATTTTACTCAATAGAAACAACAAAAACACCCAAATTCTAAACATTTAGCAATAAAAAATTTGCAAAAAGTAAAGGCATAAAAAAAAATAGAAAAAAAATTAGGCAAGTAATAAAAACAACAGCCGATAAGAAGCTGCACGGCAGGTTATATAATTAAAATTATTTGTAAAAACAAGGTGCTAAAACAAAAATGGCAAAAAGTGGACATTAAAATAATATTTGTGCTTGTTAAAAAAATTGGAATAATGGAATAAAAATAAAATAATTACGACAGGCCTGCGGTAAGCCTCGCTGTCAAATGCTTATCATCCAAGGCGCACAAGCGGTTAATCCACAGGGCCGATAATTTATGGCCCATGTCTGTGGTGTGGCGGCGTTGCCGGATTTTTATCATAAAAGTGGTTAGGCCGAGCACAGGGCCAGTAAGGGGGAAGGGTTTGCACACGAAAGTGCACACTCCCCTTCTATAGCAAACATAGCCCTTCCCCTTCTCTATTTAAGATTAATCTAGTTTTCGTGGTATCAAAACTGCTCTAAAACGCGAATTGTTGTTGGCGAAGCCAGTCTGATTTACCTTTAACTATCAGCTGAAGCTTTGAACCTGTCAAGAAGAAAAACTAGAAATTCTCGTTTCAGTATTTACCAACTCCTCACATTTAAGATCTAATTGAACCTTAGTAATTATCTATTTTGACCGTTCCATCACAATTGTAAGAAATCACAGACAGAGATGGTCTTTACACATATATTCAGTCATCATAATCACCAACTATTGTTCCCATCTCTATCGAAACTCTCACCTTTTTGTTTGATTTCCATTGCTCTCCACAAAATTATTTAAACTATTTCATGCCATACAAATATAAAAACTTTACTTTAAAAGCTCTACTTTGACAATACAGCAAAAACTATTTGCTACTTTATTACATCAAAATAATTGTTGCTTCTGCTTTTCTTGCCAGTGTTTATTTAAACATAATTAAGGCGCCAAGTAATTGAAGCATAAAACGAAAAATAATAAACAAGCAACGAAAATGTTAAAAATGAAAGCATAAATAAAGCATGAACAACAACAACAACAATAACGACAGACGGCAAAAAGTGGCTCAGGCGCTTTCAATGTAAGCAACATGTGGTGCGGTGAGATAGCGAATGGTAAAATTATAGCAGAGCGCAAAAAAAAAAAGAAATTGCCAAGTCATGATATGCAAAATTATTTGCATACTCACACTGCGCTACGAGTACAGACACATTTATGTATATATGTGTATGTTTATGTTTATGAAGAGACGAACAAATCAATTAGGAAACATTCCAGAAAAACGGAGAACCGTAAAACGCGCGCTGTGACTACATACATGTAGACATCTTGAGAAAACAAAAGAAAGATCATGTTCAATGTAGCTTTGAAAGACTGCTGAGGGGTAAATCAAAAACCTCTAAATAAACCCTGGTCCTCCTCGGAACAACAACTTTTATGATTCAGCTATGATTTGTTACAACAAATGTGCGACAATAGATGAGAAGAAAGTTGTCCCATATATTTCCAAGTGTTCTCTTTAAGCTCAGAAAGAATTCTACATTCTGGTCAATTTGTTCTTTATCGACTGACATCACGGACTTGGTTCGCTTCGTTAAAGAATGAAACTAGTATATAGTTCTTGAAACCACCGCAGTCTATAATTCGATATCGTATAAATTTAAGGTATTTCTATAACTTAAAGAATTAATTTTATTTTTCTATCGCAACGGATCTTTTGTGCCCTAAAGCTATGACTCCAAGCTATCTTAAAGCATAGATCAAATAGGAAATGGGAGACCAAGAAAGACCGAGGGCTCTAGTAAACCATCAAAAGGTTTTAGAAATCTTTAGAAAGGAAGGAATCTTTAGAAGGAAGAAGGAACAATTTTTAGATGAAAAAGAATGACTATTTTACGGGAGAGACTGTTGAAAGGGATGGAAAATATAAAATAGAGCAATTGAAATGGAAAGCAACCCTGTTGAAAGGGAAGGGAAAACTATTGAAATGAAAAGGAAATAAACGTTTGAAAGGAAGTCTGAAGACGAAGGAAGAAATAAAGACTGTAGAGAGGAAAATAAGTCCATTGAAAAGGAAAGAAAGACTGTTGATAGGAAAATAGGTTGCCTGAAAGTTATAGAAAACTTTAGAAAAGGAAAAAATTCTCGAAAGCGAAACAAGTCTGTTGAAATGGAACACATTGTTGATAGAAAAAGAAGTTTGTTGAAAAGAAAAGGAAACTATTGAAAGGTCAAGTCGGTTGAAAGGGAAAAGATTGTTAAAATATTGCTGATAGGAAAACAAGTGTGTTGAAAAAGAAAGACAATTTTTGGAAGGTAAAGCAAGACTGTTGAAAAAGAAGGAAAGACTGTTGAAAGGAAAAGAAAGATTCTTGAATGCAAAGGAAGTCTGTTGAAAGGGAAAAGATTGTTGAAAGATTGCTGATAGGAAAATAAGTGCGTTGAAAAAGAAAGACAATTTTTGGAAGGTAAAGCAAGACTGTTGAAAAAGAAGGAAAGACTGTTGAAAGGGAAAGAAAGATTCTTGAATCCAAATGAAGTCTGTTGAAAGGGAAAAGATTGTTGAATGGTTGTTGATAGGAAAAGAAGTTTGTTGAAATATAAAGAAAACTGTTAAACGGTAAAGGAAGACTGTTGAAAGAGAAATAAAACCTATTGAAAGAGAAAGAAAGACTCTTGTAAGTGAAGGACGTCTATTGAAAGGGAAAATATTGTTTAATGGATGTTGAAAGGAAAATAAATTTGTTTAAACGTAAACTATTGAAAAGTAAAGGAGACTGTTGAAAGAGGAAGAAAGATTCTTGAAAGCAAAGGAAGTCTGTTGAAAGGGAAAAGATTGTTGAATGGTTGTTGATAGGAAAAGAAGTTTGTTCAAAGGGAAAGACAAATATTGGAACGTAAAAAAAGACTGTTGAAAGAGAAAGAAAGACTGTTGAAAAGGAAAGAAAGCTATTGAAAAGTAAAGGAGACTGTTGAAAGAGGAAGAAAGATTCTTGAAAGCAAAGGAAGTCTGGTGTAAGGGAAAGGATTGTTGAATGGTTGTTGATAGGAAAAGAAGTTTGTTGAAAGAAAATACAAATATTAGAAGGAAAAAGACGACTGTTGAAAGAGAAAGACAGACTGTTGAAAAGTAAATACAACTATTTAAAAGTAAAGGAGACTGTTGAAAGAGGAATAAAGACTCTTGAATCCAAAGGAAGTCTGTTGAAAGGGAAAATATTGTTAAAGGGTTGTTGATAAGAAAATAAGCTTATTGAAAGGAAAAGACAAATATTAGAACGTAAAAAAGACTGTTGAAAGAGAAAGACTGTTGAAAAGGGAAGACAACTATTGTAAGGTAAAGGAAGACTGTTGTTGAACGAGAAAGAAAGACTCTTGAAAGCAAAGCAAGTCTGTTGAAAGGGAAAAGATTGTTGAATGGTTGTTGATAGGAAAAGAAGCTTATTGAAAGGGAAAGACAACTATTAGAAGGTAAAAAAAGACTGTTGAAAGAGAAAGAAAGACTGTTGAAAAGGGAAGAAAACTATTGGAAGGTAAAGGAAGACTGTTGAGAAAGAAGGAAATACTGTTGAAAGAAAAAGAAAGGTAGTCTGCTGACAGGGAAACGAAAAGAAGTTTATTGAAAGGAAAAGACAAATATTAGAACGTAAAACAGACTGTTGAAAGAGAAAGAAAGACTGTTGAAAAGGGAAGAAAACTATTGAAAGGTAAAGGAAGACTGTTGAGAGGGAAGAAAATACTGTTGAAAGTAAAGGAAGTCTGCTGAAAGGGAAACGAAAAGAAGTTTGTTGAAAGGAAAAGACAAATATTAGAACGTAAAAAAAGACTGTTGAAAGAGACAGAAGGACTGTTGAATGCAAAAGAAAACGATTAAAAGGTAAAGGAAGACTGGTGTTGAACGAGAAAGACTCTTGCAAAAGAAGTCTGTTGAAAGGGAAAAGATTGTTGATGGGAAAATTAGGTCAACTTTTATAAGGGAAAAGAACATTGATCGTTGTCTCTGAAAGAGAAGTCAACTAAGACGCAAATAAACGATATTGGGCAATAAAACTTTATAGATTTAATTGCGACTTTTTCAAATAACAATCCCATACAAATTCATCAAATTACAACATTGTGACAATCACCAATTAAACACTACATCGCTTCAACCCACACAGAAGCCACTAAATGGGGTACACAACCTTTGCGCCATAAGCTGTCGATGTGTACTAAACAAAAAAAGAAGACAATTTATCATCAATGTGCCACGTGTACGTTTATATTATATATTTGTTTTTTTTTTATTCAAGTTCTCTTTACTGTTTTTACGCTGATTTCTTGGTCACACCTGCCCTTTTGCTAACCAACTCGATTCGCCACTACTACTCGATTGGCCCCAAGCGCATTTAATGGAAAATTACTAGTGTTGTGTTTTTGTTGCTGTTGTCATGTAGGCTGTTGTTATTGTTGTTGCAGTACGAGCGATAGCATCACGTGCTAGCCAACCATACACAACAATTGGCATTTTTGCGGTGCGCAAAAGTAAACGCAAAACTAAAGACAAGCAAAACCTGACCATTTCGCACTTCTTTCTGCCTTTTATTTATTTACAAATGGATTAGCACAGATAAATATACAATTGCATTGTGTTTAATCGGTAGACACTACACAATTTATTTGTATTGTTATACAATATTTGTAATATTGTAATAATGTGAACGATTGCAAGTGCCAGTTTTTCTTGCATAATAAATTCTAACGAATCGGGAACAGATAAATAGGTGAAATTTAAAAAAAAATGGGAAGAAATGGTTTAGTTAGGGGGGCGGGAGGGGCCAAGTAACCTAAAAGGGTGGATGGTAGTTAAATATTTTACATATAACAAAAATATGCATAATTTGTTCAAATCGATTCGTTTAAAATGTGGAAGCAATAAAGTTAATTGAAGCGACAGAGCAAACTGCATCAAATTACAGAGAACTAACAGAGGAAAGCATTGAACCAGCAAAATATTTAGTAACTTAAAGGCGATTTGAGGAATTATTGCTAGTTTTTAGAACAATATACTGAGTCACATTAGAGCTTTGACTAAACTAACAGAAAGTTAACAGAGGAAAGCATTGAACAAGCAAAATATTTAGTACCTCAAAGACGATTTTAAGAATTTTTGCTAGTTTTTAGAACAAGAAACTGAGTCACATTAGAGCTAAGTTTGACAAAATTAACAGAGAGCTAGCAGAGCAATGCATTGAACAAACAAAATATTTAGTAACTCAAAGACGATTTGAAGCAATTTTGTTAGTTTTTACAACAAAAAACTGAAATATATTAGAGCAAAGTTTGACTAAACTGAGTGCTTACTTTATTGTTTAAATTTTTAGCTTGTTCTGACATCTGTCTAATGTTTCTTTGATAACAATTACTCAAATACCGAAAGATGTGTCAAGTATACTTTTAATTAGTAAACTACGCTCAGAAAAATTTACTTACATCAACCTGATTTTATTTTCGTTCGTTGACTTTGTTTCCTTTGACAATTCAAAGGCTTTATTTGCGCGGTCTGTTCAAATGGAACATTCTATGATCAATCTTTTTTGATAGCAGTAATTCGTCAAGCACATCAAAACACGACAACTTGCATATCCATCAAAAACAAACTAAATATGCAAAATATGAATTACAATGTCATGTTGGAAACTTATAAAAATCGTGTTTACTTTCGATACTGCAGCTACTTAAAAAGAAATCATACCTGCCGAATGACAGAGGAAAGCAGGACATGGCTCGAAAGATTTTTGTGGTGATTTTGATCATCAATTTCTATATCGACGCCAGTGCTCCAATAATTTTTGTATAAATATACACTATAATGTTTATGTTAACGTTCATCTTACAAGCTCAACTTCTATGCTTCAACTTCAACTAATATTCTTCAGTGCGAGCGTCTATGACTCACGCAATAAACAACAATCAAGTGCTCGCCATGAGCACCTGAAAAATTGGCCTAATTCTAAGCCAATTACCAAACCATTATAATCCACTTTAATTACACCGCCTAGCAGTCTAGGGGCCAAATTTCAGCGCCATAAGCTTGCAAGTTCGAGCAGCACGACGGTGCGTACGCGTGTCCGTCCGCTCAAAAGCTGCTTGTCACGCAAAAGGACAATGCGGAAATATTTGTGTGTGTGTGTGTGTGTGTGCGAACAAGCTTAAATGTGTGCAACACAAACAATCACACACAACAACAACAACCACTACCTACATGTGGGCTATGCAAATATTGATTTACAGCTCGAATTACTCGACAGAAAAAAATTGGAGGGACAAATGCAAATTTGTCAGCGCATTCAACATGCACACAAGTTGACATTAATATTGCAAATATCCAAAAAACAAAAATAATAATAACAAAAACAATAATGCAAAAAGTCGGTATGGTGTGAAAAAGAAGAAGCGTAAACATAAAAATGCAACATCAAAAACAACAACAACAACAACAACACAAACAACTAAGCGAAATATTATGGTAATTTTTTTGTTATTGTTATTCGACGCGCACTCTGCACTGTCAACGACAAAGCCATTGTTATTGTTGTTATTGTTTTTGTTGGCACGTGGGCGCAGGGGGAGACGTGCAATGACCTTCAGCTGCAATTTGCATTCAATGCTGTTTGTGTTTTTTTGTTTGTTTTGTTTATTTTGTGCCAATTTTTTTCTGTTGTTGTTATTGTGTTTTCGGTTTTTTGTCATTGGCTCTTTTTCCACAACTTTCTGTGATGCATTTTTCAAAATTGTTTTGTGTATGCTTTCATTTTTATAATTTTCACAATCGTTTTGACGTTTCAGTTTACGACGATTTTTTTTACATAGCCAACCAACAGTCGTCAACACACAAACGTCATGCAATCAAAAAATTTCAATGTTGCTAGTGTGTGTTTTTTTTCATTTTTTATTGCTTTGCTGCGAGACTAGTTATTGTCATTGTTGTTTTTGTGTGTGTTTTTAAATGGTTTATTTTTTGGCTGCATGCAAATTGCTGACGTTTTTTGCTTGTGTGTGTTTATTGGGGTTTTTCGTACATAGTTGTCAATGTGGTTATGGATGGGGCGCTGTTTGAGTTCGATACTTGTTGTTGTTTTTGTTTTTGGTATTGTTGTTTTGGCACGACCAGAGCAAGTGACGAATACGCGCCGCCGCGAAATGTCATCAACGGTGTCGACGTTGTTATTGTCTCTGCTGTCGCTGTGAACGATTCCACAAGCGTCTAGTCGTGTTTGGCTTTTATTGTTTCCAATTAAATTTTGGTGAGTATTCCAGACCGAGAGTAGCAGACAATTATATGCGTTATAACTTGTTGTTGGAAATTTTAGGTTGGGGTTAAATTTTATTTTGGGAAACAAATTTGAGAACATGGCAACTATAATTTAGATAGCTTGATTCTCAACTTAGTTTTAGTTGTTGTGGTAAGAAACTTGAAAAAATTAACAATTAAAATGTTTGCTCCAGTTGAAGGTGAATGGCCATGCAACTTTTTGGTAGAGTTTTTAAAATTTTCAAACGTTTTTGATGCAGAATGAGCTTTCAAAGAGCAAAGTTCATATTCCAGCGCCATTCCAATATTTCAATGAGCCATCTGTTTGTGCTTAAGTGTGCCTTTTCAGAAGACTGAAACTTTAACCTAACCTAACATTGATCAAGGAACCAATATTTAAAAAATTAAAAATTTTTAAAATAAAAAAAAAGAAAAATTGCTATGCATAAACATTTTGAAGTGTTTTTTCACATTAGTGCAGTTTGAGTTGAACAACTCGAATTGCTTTTCATTTCTGAAAAACCATAATAAAAATTATGTAATTTTCTTAGCGACATTCATTCATTAATTATACACTTTGACAGTCAACACTTTCTCCCATTTTTCTCTACCCAAAATTTTATGTCTTCTCTTTGCTGCTAATTTCTATCTTTTTTCAGGCAACTTTGCTTTGCCCAGCGCTGGTTTGGTGCTTCAATGTGAATCAACCATGGCGTCTGTCTTTGCTGCACACTTTCCTGCTGTCATTTTTGAGCTGCAAGCTTTCATGATTAATTTCATTCGTATCCATTCAAAGTGCAGCCAACAAGTATTTTTCCCCCCTTCAATCTGCTGAATTTTCTTGTCATTTTCACTTTTCCCACACAAACACATTTCTGTTTATTGTCCGCCCAAAAACATAGTTACTTCATTATTGTAATTTTTGTCGTTAGCTCTTTATAAATTCCTCCCTTCGCCTCGCCGCGTCCTTTTCTCTAACGACCACTTTGCTGCCCATTCATCTTCATGTTTCGTCTAAACGCTGGTTGGCATTTTGCACG
Source organism: Melieria crassipennis (assembly GCA_963668005.1). Lineage (NCBI taxonomy): Eukaryota > Metazoa > Arthropoda > Insecta > Diptera > Ulidiidae > Melieria > Melieria crassipennis. Next base: position 60,296,188 of record OY764961.1, on the reverse strand, counting down.
TTTTTAATTGTTTACTCCAAATGTAATCAAAGCAAATCATCAACATCAGCACTGCCCACCACAATGTCCAATTCACGTCCCGCTCTGCACCACTGTCCGCCCCAAAAAGTCGTACACGTTTGTTCGCCTTATCTCTTTTCTTTCATTTGCCAAGTTTGCTGATATTTTCTTCGCGCCCCCACTGCGCTCGCATTTGTCAACACACTGTCTCCTCTCACTGCCTCGTTTGGCGCTCCGGCATTTATTATCGCCAGTGCTAGCTAAACAATTGGCTGTGCTGTCGCTGGTTGGCCGGTGGCAACGTTGTTCGAGTTCTACTAATCGAATTTTTACGTCATCAGCTGTTGTTGCTGACGTTTTTTGTTTTCACTGTTGATCTTTTTTGTTTCTTTTTTTTTTTGTTTGCTTTTTGCCCACATTTCGCTTATTTCGGTTTCGGTGGCGTTTCGAGCGTCTGCTAGCTTGACTTGTTATAGCTGATTGTTGTTACTGTTACTGTGGTTGTTGTTGTTACTGTTGTACGCTTAGTTGAGAATCCATGGCATCATGTTCGAAATTGCTTCGTTTAAATTAATGTCTGTCAGCCTTCATTTGGGTTGTTCGGTTCGAGACGCTGGTTGGTTGGTTGGTTCGCTGGTTATTGCTTTGCTGTATGTATGGCAAGCCTCCTTCCTGCCCGCACTCCCCTTTCCCCATCCTTCTCACGCACACATCATGAACCTCACTCTAGTTGCTTTTATATCTTATTCGTCTGTTTAGTTGCTGACATTTTTGTTGTATTCTTGCTACAATGATTGATTAACGTTGCCACATTGTTGCTCGGTTCGTGCTATGCGTTGTCGTATTAGTTGTTTTGATGTTTTTATTGTTGTTATTGCTGTTTCGAATGTTTAGTTAATTGTTGTCAAGGTTTACGTTTTTCGCCCTGTTTTGTGTTGTTTGTCATTCATATTTGTTGTTGCTGTTTTTGTTGGCGTTAATGTAAGATTTCCTCCAAAAAATACACAATTGCAGTAAAAAACAAGTCCCAAAAAACAATTTTTTCCTATTTTTGCTGCTGCTGTCGTTTGCTGTCACTGTCACGCCGTCGACATCGTCTCTCAGTCTGCCTTGCCTTCTTTGGCTTTTCACTTGGTTTTCACGTAAAACGAAACGAAAGTCTCAAGTCTTGTTAATGGCCTCGTTTCCTTGTCATATTAGCAGAAGAAATGCAAGGCAACATAAGAGACAAGAATACAAAGAAGACGAAACAGAAAAAGGTCATTCAGTAAACACTTCGGAATGTGAGGAATGCTTAAAGTATGTTTTTCCATATTCTGACACTCTTTAATTTGTTTTTAGGGCAGTAAAAAGAGGTCAGTGAAGTCGTTTGTAATATTTCGATTAGTTGATTTTTAATTTGTGTTATGTCATTAAAATTTAGTTTATTTATTTAGTAATCAATTATTTATTATTATTTACTTATTTATAATTGATTGATTGCATTAATTTACTGACACTTTTTAATTGTCAGTAAAAAGACGTTGGTAAAGTCGCTTGTAATATTTGAATTAATTGATTTGATTTTAAATTTTATTTGCGTTATTTAATGAAAATTTAGTTTATTTATTTAGTAGGGTTTGTTATTTTTAGTTAGCGCTGATTTTAATTAATTAATTTCATTAGTTTACTGACACTCTTTAATTTGTTTTTAGGACAGTACAAAGAGGTTAGTAAAGACGCTGGTAATATTTCTATTAATTGAATTTTAATTTGTGTTATTTCATTAAAATTTAGTTTATTTATTTAGTAATTAATTATTTATTATTATTTATAATTGATTGATTGCATTAATTTACTGAAACTTTTTAATTGTCAGTAAAAAGAGGTTAGTAAAGTCGCTTGTAATATTTGAATTAGTTGATTTGATTTTAATTTTTATTTGCGTTATTTAATGAAAATTTAGTTTATTTATTTAGTAGGGTTTGTTATTTTTAGTTAGCGCTGATTTTAATTAATTAATTTCATTAGTTTACTGACACTCTTTAATTGGTTTTTAGGACAGTAAAAAGAGGTTAGTAAAGACGCTCATAATATTTCAATTAGTTGATTTTATTTTAATTTTTATTTGCATTATTTCACTAAAATTTTGCTGATTTGCTGATTTTACTTAATTAATTTCATTAGTTTACTGACACCATTTAATTGGTTTTTAGATCAGTAAAAAGAGTTTAGTAAAGTCGTTTTCAATTAGTTGAATTTTGATTTTTCGTTATTTAATTAAAATTTAGTTTATTTTGTCGTTTTTGTTAATTTTAGTTAGCGCTGATTTTGATTAATTAATTTTAATAATTTACTGACACTCTTTCATTTATATTCAGGGCAGTAAAAAGAGGTTAGTAAAGTCGTTTGTAATATTTCAATTAGTTGAATTTTGATTTGTGCTATTTCATAAAATTTAGTTTATTTATTAAGTAGTTAAAGTTATTTTTAGTTAGCGCTGATTTTAATTAATTGTTTCATTCATTTACTTACACTCTTTAATTGGTTTTTAGGGCAGTTAAAAGAGATTAGTAAAGTCGTTTGTAATATTTCAACTAATTGAATTTTAATTTGTGTTATTTCATTAAAATGAATTTCATTTATTTAGTAGTTTTGGTTAGCGCTGGTTATACTTAATTGATTTCATTAATTTAGGCCAGTAAAAAGAGGTCAGTAAAGTCGTTTGTAATATTTCGATTAGTTGAATTTGGATTATTTTTATTTAATTAAAATTTAGTTTATGGATTTAGTAGTTTTTCTTTAGTTAGTGCTGATTTTAATTGATTTAAGTAAAAGTATTTTCTATTAAATTTAAGACTTAAGTATTTCCTATTAAATTCAAGTCTTAAGTATTTTTCTTAAAATTCTTCAAGAACGCATTGAAAGTGTTGCGCCAACAAATTTGCACTGTTCAAGTGTCTTCCACAGTGGCTGTCACAAATTCGATTCTACATAGCAGATGAAATTATAAAATATCCACCTGACAGGCGACAGTGTTGCCAGCTGTTGCTGTTTGCCTGATGCTTTTACATCTTACATTCATTTTTTTTTTTATTTTCTGGCGAGATGATTCAGCGTTGATTTAATTTTGCTTGCGATATATAAAAATTTTCCAAGCAGCAAAACGAATTGCAGGTGTTCGTGCGATGGCCGTTTGCCCGCACGTAAACATTAACAAAACAAACACGCAAAAAATCTGCTTCAACGCAGGTAAAAAATTATATGGAGCGTGTGTCTGAGTGGGCAGAACAGCAACGGCAGCAGGAAAATGTATTTTTGATTTGCATGCTCGCTGGCTGTTATATTTAGACGAAGGAATTTGCATATTTTGTAAATTTTATTGATGCAAAATAAAATTCGAACATTGAGAAAATATGTCAGGCCACATAGAATCACATAGAATCAGTTATAGAATTTCATATGAAATCATATGCAAGTCGAGTTTGATTGAAAGGCAAAGCTGTAAATTAAATGAAAATGTCAAAAACAATAAACGCCGAAGAAAAATCATCGAAAGATGTGCTGGTGGAATGTTAAGTCCTTTGATAGAGTAATTTTAATGTCTTCAATAAATGCGAATTTCTAGACTGAAGACATATGCAAGTCTGATAAGTAAATATATTATTATATGAAATTGAAGTGCAATGTGTTGAGCGAGTGAGTGATTTTGAGTGACTGACGAAACGTGACTGTGTTATGAATTAATACATTTCTATGAAATACATCATTTTTGTTGTCAAACGTGTTTAGAATAGCTAAAAATTGGCAATCAATCATCAAAATGTAAATGATAAAACTGAAAATGATTTTTAATGAGATTTGATTGACATGTAAATGAGGAAATTCGATATCAGTGTTATCGAAGCATTATACTCGTCGCCTTGGGTCTCGTCACATTATTTACTTTTTTTAATTTCTTTTTAGGTTCTTACTATTTTATTTTGTTTTTCTATTACAGTGGTGTCTGCATATAGTGAACTAATTATTGCAAGGCCTGTTCACAATATTGAGGTTGTTCACTATATCAAGGTTAACATTTTTGTTCAATAACTCGTTTTATTTGCTTAAAAAACACTTTTTATTTTTTGCTTGAAAATTTTTTTCCATATTTAGAGGCTCGATGTCACAATTTGGGTGTTCACTATATCGAGGGGTTCACTATATTGGGGGTTCACTATACCCAGACACGACTGTATTATATTATATTTAATTTTTATGTCATTTTTTAATTTAATTTTATTTTATTTTTTTGATTTGATTCGATTTTAATTTATTTTAGTGGATTTGATTTTAATTTATCTTATTTTATTTTATTTTATTATATTTTATTTTATTTCAATTTATTTTATTTTATTTCAATTTATTTTATTTTATTTTATTTTATTTTATTTTATTTTATTTTATTTCAATTTATTTTTATTTATTTTTTTTATTTTTATTTTATTTTATTTTTTGATGTTATTCGATTTTAATTTTATTTGAGACGATTTGATTTTAATTTATCTTATTTTATTTTATTATATTTTATTCTATTATATTTTATTTCAATTTATTTTATTTTATTTCAATTTATTTTATTTTACTTTATTTTATTTTATTTCAATTTATTTTTATTTATTTTTTTAAATTTTATTTTATGTTTTGATTTTATTCGATTTTAATTTATTTTATTTGATTTGATTTTAATTTATCTTATTTTATTTTATTTTACTATATTTTATTTTATTTCAATTTATTTTATTTTATTTTATTTTATTTAAATTTATTTTATTTTATTTTATTTCAATTTATTTATTTTTATTTTATTTTATTTTATTATAATTTATTTTATTTGATTTTATTTTATTTTATTTCATTTTAGTTTAATTTATTTTTTAATTTTATTTTAATTTATTTTACTTTGTTTATTTTATTTTATTTTATTATTAAAATAATTATTTTTATTTTTTATTTTCATTAAAATAATTATTTTATTTTATTTATTTATTTAAACTTAAAGCCTCGCATTAATAGGGATACACTCTGCGCACTGACTTTTTAATTAATAAAAGATTTGTATTAATTAACAAACTGAAATGTTTTCATAAATTGTCTCATTAACTCAACTCAAACTCCAAAAACATGACTTCCCACAAATTGTTCCCAGTTCAGGCAGTCAAACAAAGCTTTTAAAACATTTTCAAAAAAAACATTTGTGCCATGACAATGAAATTGAAAATAAAAATTGCAAAACTTTTAGCAAATAAAAATGCATTTTGACATAATGTTTGGAGGGGGGCGAGAAACAAAAGTTAGAATTGAGCTAGAAGACAAACAAAAAGTAATGCACACCGCACAAGTGAGAAAAATTGCACAAGACACACTCACACACACACACACACACACACACACATAGACACATGCCACACACTCCAATAAATCGACAAGCACACTCGTCCATTGTGTACGTGTGTGAGTTTAACCGCACATTTTGCACTTTTGCATTTCATTACCAAACACGTAACGGGTTTATTACGAACACAAAAAGAAGAATTGCATAAAACCAACAACAATTACAACAAACATGACAAATGTTTACGAGTGCCATTTGAAGCCGACAAAAATTCTAACGACTAACGAAAAATGCTTATTGCGTAGCAAAACGAAAAAAAAATAGATGTGGTACTGGAGGCAAAGTCAAGCAGGAGCGACAATCGGATACGAATGGAAGCAGTGAAATTTTAACTTTTCAAAATGGCTTCACTAGCAACAACACGGAAACTAAAGTGACTTCACACACACAGCGACACGTTCAGCGACAGAAATTGAAAAAGGCAAAGGCGAATGTGTATGTGGTGGTGCACATTTTATGAACATGTGGCAACGCTCGAGCCACTGACTGACAGTGTAGCCAGCGTGCACGCAATGCAACGTCAATGCGTCTTCTCTGTGTGTGTGTGCGTCTGTGCCACTGGCTGGCACACAGGTTGTGCCGACTGATGCACGCACAAACACGCACACACACTCAGACACTCGACCACATACACGAACGTACATGGAAGAAAACTTTAATGGATAACCCAGAAATTGTATGAATACCCAAGTGCACATTTTGAAGTTTGAGTCTGAATTGAAACGACGACGAGCGCGAGCATCTTTGACTAACCAACAAACAGAACAGAGGACAGAACGCACAGGACGAGCGAGAGTTAGCAGAGCTATGGTATCATAGCTGAAGTTGTTGGGAGGGTGCGAAAAATTGCAAAACAACAACAGAGCGTACGCCAACTAACGATTGCATATTTAAGGACATAAGAAGGAGGCGGCGGCGGCGGTGATGGCGAAAAACGTGGCAGAAAACGGGTAGAAAAAAACGACAGCCGAAGGAAAGGCAGCTAAAAGCTGAAGCTGGAAAGGCAGGAAGAAAAGTTTTGCATTTGATATAAAATTTATTTATAGATGAAGCGCCACACACACCAGTGAGGTGCATCAAAAGCTCTCTCACACACACACACACACACATATGCAGAGGGCGAACGAGAAGGCGAGCAGTGAAGTCAAGCGCACCGCGCCAGGATGCAGGAAAAAACAAGCAGCAGCTTGCAGCACCAACTCGAGCTGAATAGCATTGGCGGCGCTGGCAAAGCGACCGACGACTGACGACTGGCGGCAACGGTGAAATTATAGTATGGCGAGGGCGCGTGCGCAGCTATGTTTGTGCAATGTGAGCTGCAATGAATGCACACGAAGTCGAGTGTGCGGTGTTTATTTGCGTCCGTCGGTGTGTTTATGTGTGTGTGTTGGCGTTCAATGGTAGCGGCGCAAAAGGACATGCAGCAGCAGCACACCGTTATAGTACGTAAAGGCGGCAAAATGCTGCTGACTCAAAGCGGCAGCCTTGCATGTGCCGTTGTTATTTCTGTGTCTGTGTCTGTGTGTTTGTGTGTAAGTTTTTTATTAAATTACGTGTTTCGCCTAACTTTGTTACACTTGCAGGCAACAGCAAAACTGCTGCAATTGATTGAGTGGAGCAAGGCAACCAGAAGCAAGAGCAGCTATCCGCATTTGCAGTTGTTGCGTCCGCCTGTCCGTTCATTCGTTCATTGGTCTGTCGGTCCGTGTGCCTGTCTGTCCGTTTATGTGTTTGCGTTTACCTTTGAAATGATATAAAATTTTTCTGTCGGTTTTGATCATCGCGCAATAAAGTGGCATACATTTAGGCGTTGTAAAAGTTGACTTTCAAAGTTTATCAAGCGAGCCGAAAATAAATATGAGGATTTTTCTGTTTTTTAGTTTCAATTACGGCAAAGTGCATACACACAACGAAAGTGTTTGTATGTATATTTTTAGATGGTGTACACTTAGTATGTGTGGTACAGTTGTAGAATACTTTTGGGCATATAGACGATTTCATAGTGGATATTGAAATAGAACTCAAGTAGTTGTCAAGTATTTTAATACCAGAAAGAGAAAAGAAAAAATAAAAAAATTTAATTAATTAAACACAATTTTTGTTCATTTGTTATTTATGGTTCAAACTCCGCATACTTTTGAGAAAATTACATCAACTTTTTAATGAAATTATGGAAGAAATATTTTAATTATTTTGGATTATAAAAATCAGTTCAACCTTTTATAGCCTGAAGAAAAGTATTTTTAAGACTTTTTTTTAGTGACTCTATGATACTAAATTAAAAAAGCGTTTGATGTACTCGAACTCCCATAACTGTTAAGTTAACTGTTAAACTTAGGGCATTTTACACCAATTTTTAATTAATAAATTGAATTGAAATTAAAAATATTTTATATTATAAAAATCAGGTTAACCCTTTATGGCCTGAAGGTTTATTTTAAGACTTTTTTTAGCGACTCTACGATACAAACTGAAAACATTTTTTAGTGTACTTGAAATCCCCTAACTCCTACTCAATCAACTGGTCCACTAACTACACAAACGTTATGCCGACTGTGTTGTTACAAAAAAAATAATTGAATTGCCTGACAGCAAACACCCAGTTTGTTGGTATGTTACGCTTGATTTGTCAATTAAGCTCATTCAACAATGCATAAAAGGGGCAACACAGCGAGAGTGAGAATGAAATAATTTTCATTAACACAAATATGCTGGTTCAACGTTGGATCAGCAACGCTTAACATATAACATGAGCACAACAACAGGAACAACACCAACAGCAAACCGAACCAAAGCTATGGAATGTAGAAAATCACTGAAAGCAACAAAATTCGCCAATAAACACACACACTCGCACTCACATTCAAACACAACCAACTCTACACGTTTAGTTAATAATTCCAGCGCATACACCGAAAAGCACTTCAAAGTACATCAGGCAGGCAAGCAATGTAATTGACCTTTTTGAATGCAACGTTGGGAGTCAGTGTTGGCGCCGCCGTAGCCACAACGATGATGGCGTTCTGGGGGGCCAAAATCGGAAGCGATGCAACCATATGGAGAGAAGGCAGTGAGAAGTATAGTAAAACAAAATAAAATAAATATTTGACATAGACATAGACAGGTTGTGGAAAGGCAAAGCTGGGTGCAGCGCAAAAGTAAAGTTGAATTGAATGGAAAAGGGAGTAGAAAGTGAAAAAAACGGGGTAAAACTTAAAAAGCAAAAAAATATAAAATGGTAAATGGGGGTATAGAACTAATAAACGGACGCTAAAAGATACTAGTGGAAGGCAATGAACGATTAGAGCACACAAAAAAAATGGATAAATCAACCAAGGAGTCGTTGTGAAAACGAAGGTGACTGGCAAAAAAGTACCCTAAAGTATTTGTACCTCACATTAAATGGGCTCAATTTCAATTTGAATTTTCCATAGAGAAATCAGCGCAAAGTGGCCAAACGACAACGTCAATTCCAAAGGGATGAAAGTGCGATGGCATAGCGCAGGTAATAAACTTCAAAAGCGAGAACATGGCGCCAGAACAGCTGTTGGCGCAAATATATAGAAATATTAATGAGCAGAGCATGGCAAGTGGACGATGGAAATCTGTTACGAAAGCGAGGACAAAACTCAAACCAACCAAAGATAAACGTGATGCTGTGTGTGTGTGTGTGTGAGTAGGGAAGGCAGTATGGTGCTGGAAGGGACAAGTAATGGAACATGTAGTCAGAATGGCTGGGTAAATACAATGCATAAAGTGCAATGGTGAGAACAAAATGTGGCACAATAAAAAATTACAAAACTTGCACTGCAAGAGGGAGCTGTGTGATATTAAATATGCGGCAATTGCATGATGGTTGGACATTAAAGGCAAAATATGAATCTATGTGAATGTGATTACAAAACATAACTTGAAGGTTGATCAGAGATTGCCTGAGATTTAATTGGCAACTGTGCATAAAAAGATGAGCAAACTACTTGGAAAAAAGACAAACAGACAAACTTTCAATTCTCAATTTCAATTCTATAAAGTGACCTGACACCTTTCAGACACAAACAGACAAACTTTCAGTTCTAAATTTCAATTCTTCAAAGTGAATTGATTTCCATACATTTTGTATAGTAGAGCAATAGCAACTTAGGCTGCAAATAACAAATTTTCAGCACAATAACTTGACACAATTTATAGACAAAATTTCAGACACTTAGGACCAAAGACCAACGGACAAATTTTCAATTCTCAATTTTAATTCTTCAAGGTGACCTGATTTCCATAATTCTTTTTATAGTAGAGCAACAGAAACTTAGGCTGTTAATAACAAATTTTCAGCACAATAACTTCACACAAGCTATAGAAAAAATTTCAAACAAACGGACAAATTTTTAATTCTCAGTTTAAATTCTTCAAAGTGATCTGATTTCTATAAATTTTGTAGAGTAGAACAACAGCAACTTAAGTTGCAAGTGACAAATTTTCAGCACAATAATTCTACACAATTTATAGACAACATTTCATTCACTTAGAACTAAAGATCGACGGACAAACGTTCAATTATCAATTTCAATTCTTCAAAGTGAGCTGATTTCAATACATTTTTTTACAGCAAAAGCAATAGCAACTTAGGCTGCAAATAACAAAATTTCAGCACAATAACTTTACACAATTTAAAGACAAAATTAGGCCACTTAGGACCAAAGACCAACGGACAAATTTTCAATTCTCAATTTTTAATTCTTCAAAGTGACCTGATTTTCATAATTTTTGTATAATAGGTCTTCAACAACTTAAGCTGCAAATAACAAAATTTCAGACCAATAACTTCACACAAGTTATAGAAAAAATGTCAGACAAACGCACAAATTTTCAATTCTGAATTTAATTCTTCACAGTGACCTGATTTCCATAATTTTTGTAGATTAGAGCAACAACAACATAGCTTGCAAAAAACAAAATTTCAGCATGATAACTTCACACAATTTATAGACAAGATTTCATCTACCTCGAACCTTTGGGCGACAGATATAAAGTATCCAAATCAACAATTTATTACAAAACGAAAGTGACAAACTGCTCGACTTGTACATATTTCTTGTTCAGCTATAAGGTTTTAAAATTCCAATACTAAAAGCTTATGTAGCGTTTAGTATGTAAATAACATGTAGACATACAGTGGCGTCAATGACGTTGAGCAGACTCAGAAAAGTTGCCTGTATCGAGTAGCAGCAAATAGAGGCTCAGCATATGGCAGAATATGCGAATACTTAGTAAAGAAAATTGCAGAAAATTTATGAATATAGCCAATAAGTAGAGAGAAATATTTGCGGCGTTATGAGCAGCTGAAGCAACAACAAACTTCCTCAAGTCAAGTAATGAAAAATACAGTTGCAGTGGTTACTGTTGATTGTGTGGCAATTAAAATTAGATTGCGTACAATGGATAGTTGCAGTGGTAACTATAAAAACAATAACATAAATTGCAACAACCATTACAACAACATTTGGCCAAGACTGCAACGGGGACACAACAACAGGAGCAACAATAAAACGCAAACAACAAATAACAAATCAAAGGCTACATAAGCAAAGACCCCAACAGCGTCATCAGTGTAGCAACAACAACAACAATAAATAAAAACAACAACAATTACAACATCATCATCAGCGCCATGGCCATCACTGTATTATGAAGCAATTGCAATCTGTGTGCGGTATGTTGCGGCAATTTTTGCGCCTGTACACACACACACACAGATAGAAACTCTCTCACACACACACACACACATGTCTATTATATAAAGTTAATAACTTTTTGCAATCTTCGGCCTGCACGCTGCGCTCCGGCTGCTTTATCCCATTTTCATTTGTTGCCTCTGTGCAGCATCAAACCTCGACTCAGCAGCCGCACCTCGACTCTCGCTTCGCCTCGCCTCGCCCAGTTACGAACAATAAACGTAAAAAGTAGTAAAGTTTTAGTAGGTTCAAATGCCGAACTGAGTGTGTTGGCAGCACTGCTGCCACAGGGTGATGCTGTATAGTGTACACACACACACGCACACGAGCACACACACACATATCATGCGGCCGGGCTCTAGGCTACCATGGGGGTCGCAGGTGGCGGATAGCGAATCGACCCAGAGATATCTGGGTTAGCTGCGAATAAGTCGTCAGACAAATAAGCAGTCCCCGACCAGGAGCGGCATATTCGGAGGGCGCGGTAAAAATGCTAGCAGGACCCAAAGATGAATCTGCGACAGAGGCGAGTCGGCACCGCCTCTTAAATCAAGGTGTCCCCCCACTCTGCGTAGGCATAGTAGGGCAAAAATAAACCCAAGAAACGTCAGCCTCGTAGGAGCAGTTATCTTGGTCAGCGTCTGCCTCCAGGTTAGGAGCGGCTGCGACTAAAGCCTGGCAGTAGGCATAAACTGCATTAAGACCGAGCCCAGTAAGGTCTTAATTATGGCATACTGGAATAAATGGATAGGATATGTAAGTTGTTGGGCTGGCGATTATGACATTCTGTTACCTCAGTATACAAGAGTGAAATCCTGTAGAAATGGCTTTCAGGCTAATGGCATAATCGCCTCCGTCCCGTTAAAACCCTGGCAGGCCTCGAAATACGCTCAATGTTCGTCACCATTAAGTTGGTCGTGTAGGTTCAGATGTAATATTCCTGATTAGCGCTGACCCAGCTCTGCACACAAGTTCTCATAAAGGCTTGTGTCAACTCTCGCATGGACCTCACTGCTTGCAAAGGGACCCATGGGGTCTTAAGGTGACTACACGCACGAACAAAGATAACGACTTCGAGTTGGGACCCATTAGAAATGAATAGTTTAAACTCAGACGACAGGGCAGAAGGCAGTACAGCTGATATGGATCCGTTCAAAAGAAGCGGCAGAACCCCCCGGTCCCCAAGCCGGGTGGCAAGTGATGAGGCTATACTAGCCTCTCAGAAAAGCAGCACAACGAGCGAACCACGTGCAGAAAAGGCACCGCAAACAGGAGAAGAAGGTACAGGACGGTACCAATCTTTTATCAAACTGGGCGAGCAAATCAGGAGCCTGGTTGATATGATGGAAGACGGGAAAAGGCGCTCCGTCCACCAGCCGATGCGCGATGCCATCGATAGTATTAGAGCGCTGTATGAACTCTGCGCAATTGAACAGAGAGACGATGAGGCCAAGAAAGTTATAAGGAAGAATAATTTCTCCCAAACCTCACCATGGCTCAAACCAAGAGAAGAGCAAAAGAAGAGGCAGCAAAACCACCTGGAGACACCACCCTCGAAACGCAAGCTGACACAAAAGCAGGAAAAAGCTGGTCCGCCGCAAAGGACAGAACCCGCAGGCAATGTGATACCAGCAGCAGCGAAGTCGAACACGGAGAAAGCTGCAATAGATCACACCACATCGCAGGAGGAACCAAAAGCACAGCAGAAGCAGGGTTGGACAAAAGTGCAGAAGAAGAAGAACAGAGAACGAGGCGTGAGGGTCAAACCCGACGCCATAATCATTGCTGCAGCAGAAGGCGCGACGTATGCAGATATCCTGCGGAAAATTAAGAGCGTTGATGCACTAAAGTCCCTCGGTGAAAGCGTTAAGGCCGTACGGAGGACGGCGAAGAACGAGCTGCTGCTACAACTGAAGCGTGCACCGGAACTAAGCACGGCAGAATTCCAAGCAGATGTGGAGGGTGTACTGGGCGGGGATGCTAAGGTGTCAGCGAAGACCCACTCTGTGACCATACAGCTGAGAGACCTCGATGAAGTCACGACCCCGGCAGAAGTGTGCGGTGCATTACACGATCAATGTGGCATACGGCACCCGGACATAGCTGCGATCCGTAGTATGCGAATGGGACGGCAAGGCACACAAACGGCATACGTAAACCTACCAGCAGAGGACGCCGCTAAGGCGCTGAAAACGCAACGAATACGTATAGGCTGGGTATCCTGTCGTATACGCGAATGTTCGTCGCCAATGCGGTGCTTTAAGTGCTGGGGATATAATCACGTAGCACAGCACTGTAAAGAAGACGTGGATAGGAGAAATCTGTGCAGAAAATGTGGACAAGAAGGCCATCAAGCGGCAAATTGCAGGAACGCGCATAACTGCGTTCTATGCGGAGGTAGCCATGCGGCAGGAAACTCCAGATGTCCTGAGCACCAAAAGGCGATAAGGAAAAGCGGGCGATGAAAATCGTTCAGTTAAACCTCAACCACTGTATCGCGGCGCAGGATATCCTGCAGCAAACTATTTTTGAGCATAAGGTCGATCTCGCTATCCTGTGCGAACAACACCACAACGTAGATGGCTGCGAATGGACAACGGATGCATCGAGCAAAGCGGCAATATGGACCACCAATGGCAAAGCGTACCAGAGTAGCGCGTCAATAGCGTACAACGGCTTCACATGGGCCAAAATGAATGGCGTCTATTTCTTCTCGTGTTACGCTCCTCCAAGCCTGGATTTGAACCAATTCGAACAGATGATCGAAGAGATGGTCTCAGAGGCTAGAACAAGACAACCGGCAATAATAGCCGGCGACTTTAACGCTTGGTCAATATCGTGGGGTAGCAGAAGCACAAACCTTAGAGGTAGGGTCCTTATGGAGTGCATGGCCACACTAGACGTTGAACTCCTAAACGACGGACAGCATACCTTCGAGGCCGGGTACAGACGATCAGCTATTGATTTGACCTTCGCCCACAGATCGATCGCGCGTCACACAACTTGGAAGATCGCCGACTTCTATACGCATAGCGACCATCGAGCCATTATCATCGAGCTGCAGATAGCGAAACAACAGCAAATAGCAATGGCACAGACAAGGGGCTGGAAACATCGTCTCTTTGATGAGGATGTCTTTCTACAGGTGTGGAATGACGGCGAGATCACCGAGAATGAGCCCGAAATTATGGCAGAAGGGATCTCAAGGCGTATTAGTAAAGCTTGCGATGCAGCAATGCCCAGAAGGTCGCAAAAGCCGAGTCGTAAACCAGTTTACTGGTGGAATCAAGACATCGCCGAGTGTAGGAGGTGCTGCAATCACGCGCGCAGGAGAATGCAGCGCTCGCGAAACCAACCACATTACGAGATGCTTCGCTACGAATACAAAAAATGCCGCAACCAGCTGAAGAAGGCGATACGGAAAAGCAAGGACTTGTGCTTCAAAGATCTGCGTGATGGCGCAGATATAGACCCTTGGGGCACAGCCTATAAAGTGGTCATGAGCCAAGTGAGAGGCACTAGAGCACCGCAGCCCTCAGACCCAGCGCTTCTGGAAGCTGTAGTCACTACATTATTCCCTCCAGAAGGCGAAAGGCCTACGTACTATCACCAACCCATGGAAGAAAGTGATATCCCGGAAGTAACGACAGAAGAAGTGCTCGCGACCCTGAACAAAATGGGTGACAATAAGGCACCAGGATTAGACGGCATCCCCAACATAGCGTTGAAATCCGCCATCCGAGCGAACCCTGCCACTTTTGCGGCGATGTTCAGCATGTGTCTGAAGAAGGGTGTCTTTCCAGATATTTGGAAACGACAGCGACTAGTTCTTTTACTCAAACCAGGCAAGCAACCTGACCAACCGTCAGCATATCGACCATTGTGTATGCTCGACTCCATGGGCAAGATACTCGAGAGGATAATCGTCAACCGCCTACAAGACACTCTGGAAGGCCCGTATGGCTTATCTGATGCACAGTTTGGTTTTAGACGAGGCAAATCCACCGTTGACGCGGTTAAAACGGTCATGGATATTGCGCGCGATGCGACTAGTGGAACAAGGTGGAGATGGGGTGACAAGAAGTACTGCGCGGTAGTAACACTTGACGTGAAGAACGCCTTTAATACAGCAAGCTGGCCCATCATAATAGAAGCACTCACGAAGATCCGGACACCGAAGTACCTTATACGAATGATCGTCAATTACTTTGAGAATAGGTTATTGTTGTATGACACCGACGATGGCGTCAAGCAGTATTGCGTTTCACGAGGGGTGCCACAGGGCTCGGTACTGGGCCCGGCCCTGTGGAATGCCATGTATGATGGAGTATTGAGGATCGGACTTCCGGCGGATAGCAAACTAGTTGGCTACGCGGATGATATTGCGCTGGTAGTAGTCGCAAAAACCATAGCTGAAGTTCAGCAGCTGTGTAATGAATCCATAATGCTAGTCATGAGATGGTTGCACAGCGCAGAACTAAAACTAGCAGCCGAAAAAACAGAGGCGGTTCTCTTGAGTACTCGGAAAATACGAGAGATATTCACTTTCAAAGCTGGCGATCACGAAATAACCTCCCAGCCGTATATCAGATACCTTGGCGTAAATATCGACACCCGAATGTCCTTTAAAGATCACCTGACTGCGGTCAATGACAAGGCTGCAAAAGTAGGCGGAGCATTATCACGCATTATGGCGAATCTTGGCGGACCACGCGCTAGCAGAAGGAAGTTACTGGCAACGGTTACTACCTCCATCGTACTCTACGCAGCACCGATCTGGGTAGACGCAACCTTTAAAGCCACGTACATGTCTGGAATCAGGGCGACATACCGCTTAAGTGCATTACGAGTAGCCAGTGGCTTTCGCACAATATCTGACGACGCGGTATTGGTTATTGCAAGCATGCCCCCAATAGATATCTTAGCGCGAGAACTCAATCGCATATACACAGCGGGTGCCAGGGCATCGAAAGTGGACGAAAGGCAGTGCAGCGTATATGAATGGCAACAAAGGTGGAACAAATCGGAGAAGGGAAGATGGACGTTTGCCTTGATCCCTAACATTGAGGTCTGGATCAACCGCAAACACGGAGAGGTAGATTTTTATCTCACGCAGCTGCTAAGCGGTCATGGGTGCTTTAAGCAATACCTTCACCGTTTCAAACATGAGGACGATCCTTTCTGCCCTCAGTGCCCCAACGAAATCGAAGACGTTCAGCATGTCCTTCTATGCTGCCCACGCTTCGCTAACGAGAGAGGCTCTATCACGGAAGTCTTCGGTGAAGCCCCCACGACAACCAACCTGGTACCCCAAATGTGCGATTCACCCGGAAAATGGGACGTCGTACAGACGGCGGCAGTACGGATCATGACGGCACTTCGGTGGACTGAGCGCCAACGCGCGGCGCAACGACGCGAAATCATGGGTTCAGTGGCCCAACCCCATAGCGGACGGTAACGGACTTGACAGACCAACAACAGACGATTGAGCTTTAATGCTCAGACGGCCTCCCGACGAAATACTTAGCGGTAGTTCCGGGAGGAACTTTCCGTCGGACAAGGGGAGATGTTTAGCGGGTTAAAGTCTCGCACTGACCTCGGCTTTTGATGCTTTTACTCCTCATTAAAAAAAAAAAAAAAAAAAAAACACACACACATATGCAAACACATACACACATGCAAATGCCAACGCTTAATAAGAAGCGCAAGTTATAAAAAAAGTTTTCTCAACTTTTTTTGCCCGCCACTTTGAAGCGATTTTATTTTCTTTTTCTTATCATAAATGCAAAACACAACAGGACGGTAGAGGGAACCGACGGAAAATGCCCGAGTAGGAAGCAAACACAGCTACAACAGACATTGCACGCTCCAAAAATGCCGCAAACAATTCAATTTCGGTTACACCGCAGCATGGATGGAAAATTATTAAAATTTCATGAAAAAGATGGCAACCAAAACATTTTAGATGCCAGCAAGTTGTGTTTTAGGCGAACTAGAAAGGCTTATTCATGTGCCACGCCCTATTTTTAGGCTTTTTGAATTTATCTTCTCTTTAGAGGTGGAAGTTTGTAACAGTTAACCCTTTCGGTTATTCTATGCCATATGGCATAGTCTCTTTTCAGTGCCTGTTTTAGGTCAAAAAACTTGTGGATACTATATTTTTGTTGTTCCTTAGAATAGTTTGAAGTTTTAGGAAAAATACGAAATTAATAAACTGAATAATTAAGTTGAGAGAAGAGAAGTATACACGTTTTTTTAATGGTATATCTTGAGATAGTGAAGGAAGAAGAAGCAGAAAAAATTAGACAACTTTTTTAATTTGACGTTTTCTTTCAATTTAGATACTTTTTTAAAAAAATTTTGGCTGAAGTAAATGAAGAAATATTCAAATTTTCGTTATGCCTAAAAAGTTTTGTTTAAGTAATTATTACAGCCACAACGATGTGGTTGCTCTCATAGAAAAACACTCTAAAATACAGGGTCCGAGTATAAAAATTTATAAATTTCTTATGGATTGTTGCTAATAAAACCACATAAAAGCCTAAAACGTAAAATTTAAAATTTTAACTTTCCCCAGTAAAAAGCTGTACCGAAAGGGTTAAGCAAAGATTAGGTTATGTTAGGTTCATCTGGTTGGCCGGTACCAGGTGGAGTTTTTAGATGTTTTTAGCCTAGAAATTTGAAGAGAACATATTCATTTACATATATGGCCAAGCAGTGGCGCACACATAATTTGGGAGGGTTTGCTTACAACTTTAGATCCGGATGTCATTCGAAACCATGTTTTGTACCGGCAGTTTTTGTGTTTGGGGGGAGGTTTGAACCTCTAAAACCCCTCCTGTGTGCGCCACTGTGGCCAAGAATGGGTCAAGACGGCTCGTCACATCCATTTTAATTGTAAATACCCATAAATTGACAGATTATCTTGGTTCCTATTAAAATTTGTATGCTTCCTTGAAATCTTTATGTCAAAACTTTGCTTCAAAGTAGGCGGACCACAACCATTTTTATATCAGTTCTTAGTAGTGTCCGACCGAAACATCTTTTTTGGGCCGAAACCGAAACCGAATTTCGGTTTTTTTTTTAATATTCGGCCGAAACCGAAACATTCTAGTTGAAATAAAAATCACCATATCAAGCATTTTTTTTCAACATACGAATTTTACATTAAGTAAATAAATAACAAACATAACATAAATAAATAAATACTTATTAATGAAAACAATTTATTAATTTTTAAAAACATAAACATGAAAAAATCACCCTTTCGTACCTTACTCGCTAATATTCAAAATTAAATAATTTAATATTATATGCTAAAAAAAGTTTATTTACATTGATGGTATCTAAATTACTCCCCCTTTCACTATATATATGCTACACAATAAAATGTAGACAAATATTGTAGAAAGTTTCGTTTTCGGCCGTTCGGCCATGTTTTGGCCGAAACCATTTATTTGGGCCGAAACCGAATATTCGGTCGGACACTAGTTCTTAGTTACTTAGGAATCTAGCACTTTCCGTATAAAAATGCATATGAACATTTTAAGACTTTCCAAAGGCTCCCGTGGGACGGAAATAGCTAAGACTGTACGGCAACAAGGACATCGTGAATACCCCTAATACATACAATAACGAATCTAAATTTGCAGGTAAACACAAAGCTAAGAATACATTTTTTTCCCAAAACATTTGATTCAACCGATGGCCATGCAGAAGCAGAAATCAAATATGCACTCAATGGTTAAATCAAACCATCATACACAGCTTGTAAAATTCCAAGCAGGTATGCAGGTAAGTACGAAATGATTTGTTGTAATGGCCGTATGACGATTATGGTGCAGTCTCACCTTCAATGAACAGCAACAAACAAGTGCATTCACATTCACATAAAACGTCTAAGGGCCTGAGCCAACTGACAGAAATTTATTGTTTGATATTTTTACGCTTTTAGTACAAATTGAAAAAGAAAACCACAGAAATATAAAACGCATACAAACACTTAAGCACCCAAACATAAATCGTCCAGTATGCAACGGGCGACCTTTAACTTAATTGCAAAGGCCAATACGTTTTGTCACGAAATGTTGTCGTTGTGTTATTATTTGAGCGCTACTGCCAACAGCAATCAAGCACTTTCCATCACCGCATTGCCACATAAAGCGTCATATTTGCCATCACTGCTGGCACTTTCTTGGCTGTCAGCACGCTGTATTCATAATGCGTTGTGCCGCTTCCCATTCCCCGCTGCCAGTACCCCTTTACCCGTCGCCTCTTAGCAGCACACTGTGCGTTTGCATTTATCGATCGTGCCACATTTTATTATAACAAAAACAATTTTTACTGCTTTTTGTTGTTGCATTTTAAATGCTCCAACGCACTCCAGCTTCAATGCTACTCGACGCCGGCGCTGTCGTCGTCGTCGCCGCTGACGTTGTTGCTGTCCATTTGTGTTGCTACGTTGGGCATTTTCACAATATTAACATTTGCTGTTATTTTTCTGCTACTCTTCGTTCCCCCACTGATTGCCCTTCCTGCGGCTTTTTACGTTTTTGCATTAATGTGGCAATGCGACACAAAACGCAAACGCAGTGACAAGCGCCGCATGGCAAATAAAAACAACAGCAATGACGCTGGTGGCCAGACCAAGCAGCTCAAGTGCAATTATAATAACAACAACAACAACAACAACACTAGCAGTAGCAGCAACACCGACGAATAGCTAAACGACGACAACAACAACAAGAACAACAAACAAACATGACAACAGCAAAAAATTTTCACACCGTCATATTAAAAAATTCATCATAAAGAAAACTAAAACAACAACAACGCCGACAACACCGACGACAGTGCGCTGAAGGCAAAACTCACCAGAAGTATGGAGGAGGTGCGCGGTGCGGAAATGTGCAGCAATAATATTATGACTGCATTTAAAAAGTGGCGCACTTGCACATTTAAAATAAACCAGCAGCGAGGGAATGAACCAAAAACAAGAAAACCGAGAGAGAGAGAGACAAAAGCGAGAAGTTTCTGTAGCCAGCAGCCGAAGGATCGAGAGATCAAAGGCTTTGGTAAATTTTGGGTTGAGATAGCCAAAGTTTAGTAGCATTTGTAGAGTTAAATAAATATGCGACAGAAGCTGGAGGGACAGAGGTTCGAAGCGTGGGTTCTTGCTTGAGAATTTTTGTTGCTATGACAAACTTTGCCTAAATAAGACTAACTATTCTTCTACATAATTGCCATATTTTTGTTAAAAATGTTACTGAAGATAGTTTTGGGGTGTGTAATGTATTTTTTTTTTGGGAAAAAAGTAAGTTAAAACAGAGAAACAGAGAGAAACAGGTTCGAATTTTGAGTCTTTTCTAGTCAGGCATTGTATAAAACCTTTCAGAGTTTTTTTGCTATGACAAACTTTGCCTAAATTGTCATATTTTTGTTAAAAAGTTACTGAAGATAGTTTTGAGGTGGGTGATGTAATTTTTTTTGGGAAAAAAGTAAATGGAAACAGAGAGAAACAGGTTCGAATTGTGAGTCCTTTCTAGTCAGGCATTGTATCAAACCTTTCAGAGATTTTGTTTTGCTATGACAAGCTTGCCTAACTACGAAAAATTATTCTACATAATTGGCATATTTTTGTTAAAAAGTTTCTGAAGATAGTTGATGTAATTTTTGTTTAAAAAAAAAAATTAAATTGAAACTCAATAAAAAGCGTGTGAGGAGCGATGGTGCATAGAAGGTTAACTTTCAATAATTTACAAATTTACTGTCTTAAAGTGCGTAGAGGGAAGAGTTCTTGGAAAACGTCCAGAAGGATTGGAGCAGAACTAGTCCCGGAGGGGATAAAAACTCAGCGGTGTTTCCAAAAGGTGTTAAAAAAAATAAGATGCTTCTAGCCTCTTACAATTTTTTCATTTATATGTAAACATATTTAAATGTCATATTTTCAGACACCTACTATAAAGGCTTCATTGAAATAGTGAGACTGATGCTTATTTTTTGATCAAATTTTAAAAATTTCCTCAAAGCGCAGGTTGACAGCTAGACACTAGAAAATTGTAGCTATATTATTTTTAGTCAAAGCTTAATTATCCGGGAAGCATTGTGAATAATCGATTTTCGCAATTGATAATTTCGCAATTTTAATTTGTGTATCAAATTTTGTTACCAAATGAAAGTAAATGCCAAAACACAAATATTCGAATATTTTTAACAATTTTATTCAGAGTCCACTACAGTTGCTTGCATGTTCACCAGTAACAAAGCAAAAAAAAATTTTTATTTTATTTTTGCTAACCCGATTTACAGAGGTAATTGTTAATTCAGGTAAAAATCTTTTTTATCGTTCTCGGATAATTGAAATTAATAGTTAATTGAATCCCGGATAATTAATGATTTATTAATTAATTAATTAATTGATATTAATTGATTAATTATATTTTCTCTGGCAGAAATGTTTGAGTCTTCTCCTTGCATACTTCCACAAGGTTTGTCGCCAGTAAACCATATCTGTTCACAGAGCGGTGAAATTTCCTGTAGGGGCGTTTAAATCTTAACTCTTTCCTTTTTTTGTATTTTCTCTTAGAGAATTGTTAAATTTTTTTCTCTTGTCTACTTGCACAACCACCGTAGCTCAAGACTCCGCGAGTTCAATACTCCGTTACTCCGCGTTAACACCGAAAAAAAAGAAAAACAACAACTTTTCTTTAGGCGGCTGTCCTCTCAGCAGAAAATGGCAGACCTCTGAGAGTAACATTGCCTATGAAAAAGCTCCCAACTCGCCGTTCGGAATCGGCATAAAACTGTAGGTCCCTTCCAACCTTGGAAACAATTCACACGCAGAACACGGTTGGTGGCGGGTAGCTAGGCCTTAGTCTCGTAATCGGGCTGTCGTGCCAGTCAAGAAGAAGAAGACTAGTACAACATTTTGTACAGATAGTCCTTATCTCTTCTCGTTCTCGAAATGCGTCATTGTTAAAGATTTTCCAAGAATTCTTAAATTGCAGTCTTTTGGCAACTTTTGTTGATCAGATCCTTGCAAGAGCAACGCACAGCAATCAGTATTGAACCGATAGACAGGCTTAAGGCGTCTGAAATTTGTCTTCTAATTAGTTGATAAATCAAAGTATAGAAGGCAAAGTTCGGTTAGGTTTGTAATGGCAGTCACTTTTATAGAAAACTCAAGTTAATACAAGATTAGTTGAAATACAATTGACATGCGGAAAATTTTGAGCCTAGCTACTAATTACAAGAAAATGATAGTTGAACCATATTGAAGAAGAATGAGCCTACGATTCTTGACTAAACACGAACTGTATCGGTCCCGCGTTCGCCCAAATAAAGTTTGACCACTCAGATTTTTCCGTAAATTGGGTACATTTAAAGCACATTAACAGACCGCTTCTGCGCGCTGTAGCAATCGAATCAATTAGATTCAATAGCCTGAATTGATTTCCTCCTTCATGAAGTAATCTTAACCCTTTCGCTATTTTGTTACCATATGGCAACATGCTACTTTGTGGAGGTCTGAACCCTCTGTGGTTTCAAAAATACATTTTTTGTTGGTCTTTAGAATAGTTTGAAGTTTTAGGAAAAATACGAAATTAATAGACTGAATATTAAAGTTTAACGAAGAGAAGTACACACGTTTTTTTAATGGTATATATCTTGACATAGTAAAGGAAGAAGAAGCAGAAAATTTGAGATAACTTTTAAATTTGACGTTTTCTTTCATTTTAGATACTTAATTTTTTTTTAATTTTGGCTGAAGTAAATGAAGAAATATTCAAATTTTCGTTATGCGTAAAAAGTTGTATGTTTCAGTAATTATTACAGCCAAAACGATGTGGTTGCTCTCATAGAAAAACACTGTAAAATACAGGGTCCGAGTATACAAATTAAAAAATTTCTTATGGAATGTTGCTAATACAATCACATAGAAGCCTAAAACGTAAAATTTAAATGTTTAACTTTTCCCAGTAAAAACCTGTAGCGAAAGGGTTAAAGCCAAAAATACCAGCGTTACCACCCACCCAGTGCTCCACTTGACGCTTGATCTCAGTTTAAGTTGTCATCATAAGTCAAGCGATCCGATTTTAATGCCAATCATTCGAAACACCTCCGATGCCAACTTCCCATCAACCACTTTAATATCTTCAGCGCATTTTCTAAGCTTTCGCTATAGAACAAGTGAAAAAGAAGCTAGCAAGAAATGTCACGTCAAAGAATTTTACTTTTTATTTTGTTGATTTTTTGTTTTGTTTTTTCCTACTTAAATGCCACAAGAGGCGAAAAGTTAGCTAGGCAGAGCGGCAAAACCAAGTAAAAGCTGCACAATTACTTAAAATTGTTGTCAACACATTTAGCTGAGTTTACTGTTGCTCGAAAGTGAACTGGGCGGAAATACCAAAGAGCAACAACCACAACAACAAGAATAAGTTCGCACTAAAAAGCGCGAAAAATATAGCAAAAACAAAAGGCGGCACATAAGAAAATGCATGTTAATTCCTTTTTAATTGCTGGCAAAACGTAGCGATGAGAAAACCATAAAACTAGCTGCAGCTACAGCGAATGAATATAAAAACATATACATACATACATCAATACATATATACGAGTATAGAGGGAAAGGCCATAAGGAAAAGATGTCGAAAAATAAACAACTGTTAAGTTGTGGCGGCAGTTGATGTTACTACTGCTTCTGTTGTTGTTGTTGTTGTTATTGCTGTTGGCCAAGTTGTCAAATGCCATCAACACAGCTGAAGTGGTTAAAGTGCAACGGCAACGGCAACTGCTGCTGCAAGTGTTGCCACTGCGGTGCAATATGAAGCCACCACACGAGTGCGGTGTGGTTTTTAATTGCGGTTGGTTGGCTAGCTGACTGACTAACTGACTGACTGGTTGATGAGCACAGTGCGCGCAGCAGGAAACGTTGGAGTGGTTGGCGACTGCTTGTTGGAAATATGGCAAAAAGTGCTTAGATATGTGTGTGTGCGTCTGTGAATGGGTGTGTGTGTGTGTGGGTGTGTGTTTGTAAAGCAGCAGCGGTAGGTGGCAACGCTTGGCCAACTTTCGAGGACACACATTAAAAATTTAACATTTTTCGCGCACATTAAAAATTAAATAAAGCAACAGAAATGAATAGTGACCATAACAAAAAGCGAAAAGAGAAAGGCTGGTCGAAAGGAGAGGGCGAACTTTTATTTAAGCTCGTTAAGTAAGCACTCAAAAAAAACTGAAGACAAATAGCAGTGTGAAGATAGCTTGGCGCCAAGACATAAGAGCACAATTTGTATGACAATGGTGCCAGATTTGGTCGCTAATTTCAATATAAAAAGTTTTTAAATGATTACAAAAAAGAAAAGAATATGTGGACAATAAAATAAATCGTTATGTTTCCATGTTGTTAATGATTTCAAAAACGGTTTGGATTTTGTGTGACTTCATTAGGTAACTTTTGAAAGGCTATTGAAAATTAAAATATGAAAAACACTTTTGGCAGATTATGGTAGCAAATTAAAGAATTTGAATTTGTTAAAACAACTGACGGATTTGTAGAAACGGATTAAAGAGATTAGAAGAAACGGAGGTTAGGTTAGTTTAGAATCGAGTGGCAGAATTTTTATGAAAGTTAACTTAAGTAAAAAGAGTTGGCTAATTGTGATAAGGCATTGGGACGGCGCAAAGTGCTTCGATTCCATACAAAATTGCGGCAAAAATAGGAGTACGCGAATTTCGCTGAAAATCTGTAGTCTAAGTCATTTTGGGCTGCTGACTTCATTATTTGTGTTTGTTTAGAAAAAATATATATAGTTTTAAAAAAATCGTATATAGATATATGGTGGATATATGTTATTTTATCATCACCGAGCCCAAACCGCTGAAGCTAAAATGATAAAATTCGTCGTAAATTCGTAAATTTCAAAAACGTCGACCTTGAAAGGGGGGAAAGATGGTGGTGAAGTTTATATGGAAGGACATTGTTTTTTGATCGGATTGTTTAAAAATTTGGTACATCTATACGAAACAAATAATAATGAAACCCGTATTTTGCGTTTTTCTTAAATCGACCTTTAAAGGGTGGAAAGAGGGCGGTGAAGTTGCTTAAAGGAAATAATTTTTTTGTTTGATATCCTTAGAGCTTAACATGGATATGACACAGCCATGAAAATGCAATGCAGCTCAATTTGTAACGGCGAGACTATTATAAAAATTATTCTTCAAAATTAGACATTCCCCCTTTTTTTAGAATATATTAAATTAAATCACATTTTAGCAAACAAATTCCATAATAAAAAAATAATTGGATAATATGGCTCATAATGGGTTAAATAGGCGTGCCAAACCTATTTTTATAAAAAACCTTCATAATTCGTGGCATTGACTTGGTTACACATTTTGATCGCAATTTTAACTCAAGCGATTTGTGTACAAAAATCAACATTAATAGTTTCGAAAAAATTTAATATTTTCCAAAGGCGCAAAAAGACGCCGAATTTTTTTTGCGGATTTAAGAAAAGAAAGTCCATCTAAAAAACGTCATAAAACAGATTTACGCCAGTTCACGCCATTCGATTTTAATTGCCTTTCTAAAATTGGTTATTTTTCATTTTCATTGATTAAAAAAAATTCATTTTTGAAAATTCGTACCAAAAAAATTATTTATGCTAAACAAAAAAAACCCGATCAGCGGTCCCGCTACTATCAATGTAGTTTTAATATTAAAAGAAATTAGTAGCCTATCTACAACAACACATTTTCTACAATTTTTTTAATACAAGCTCCTAAATTTCATTTTTCTTCTTCATAAATTTTTGTAAAAATATATCCGACTTTAAACAAGCTATATCTCCTAATATCGACAATTTTTTAATAAAGTATTTCGAATCCAGCTTAATTAAACAATTACCTTCAACATGATACTACTTTTGCCAAAATCCGCGATAATTTGTTTTCTTATTTTTGTCCACTCTCGAAGCACTGTCTTCCCCACAAGGATTCCAATTCCAAGGGCGCTCACGAACCACAATAATTTCAATTCATCTCCCTAAAGTTTAGAGTTGAAAGCTCAGTGAGGCGCGTAAGAAATGTGAGTCTTTTTCTTTTCTTGAGTCTTTTTCTGGCCAGCAACGAACACTGATACATTTTTATTACATAGGGTGACCAAATAACAGGAATAGTTTTTCCAATAGGAATGTCTCAGCAACTGTCAAAAATATAAATGACGTTTAAATGTCTAATTTGACGACAGAGTCATCTCATCTCAATCATGCGACTTGAAACCGCTCGAATATTTTCTCCGGAGCTACGTCAAGTCCTTATTCTATGCTAACCAGTGTTGTCAGATCCCTGAAATGACTTTCTCCTAAATTAAAAAAAATACTGAAATTTCCTACCAAAACTAAAAAAAATCTCCAATTTTTTTTTTATAGTTTGCATCATTTTAAAGGAATTAAACTTCTCATAAAAAAATAAAGATATATACATACATGGATTTTTTTTAATGCAGCCTTTTTTTATTCAAAAGTGCCATTTTGGCGGAATTTCATTGTGACAGCAATAAGTGAGAACGAGATAGAACGAGCTGACATCTTGTAAGCTTACGAATTTTTTACACAATAGGGTAATTTTACTATTAAAATAGTTGCCAAAATATGCTTTGTTGCCAGTGTTCCCATACTTCGTTATCCAAAAGTCTCCCACACAATTCTTCGAACAATTCTTCCTCCTAAAAATTATCCTAAAACGCCAAGAAACTCCTAAATCTAGGAGGAAATCTCCTGATCTGGCAACACTGACGCTAACAAGTCAACCACTTTAGACGAGCTCGAGGCCAACATTGCTGGAATATTGGACCGAGTCATCAAAATTTGAACCAACTGCTTGAAGCAAAGCCCAGGCGGCCATTTGATTGATGTGATATAGCCACAAGAAATTTCATATCTCACACCATTGTTGTTTTATTTATTTCTTTTTTCGCGTACTTTTCTGATCACGCTTTTCATTGTTCTTGTTTTTCAAAACAAAAGACATTTGAAATAAAACTCACTTCCTACAAAACATCTTACCACCTGACCTCAATTTTGCTTAATCAATTTGTGAAACATTAATTAAATCCGCATGAAAAAGTAGCCAGGAAAGTGGCAGCAAATTTTTCAAAACACGAACCCTCATTAATTTTTGACGGCGGTAACCAACAACAAAATTCCACTTTCCAACGAAAGTTTAGCAACTAGAAAGACACGTGGAAGGGCCGTAACTTTGTTCATGCATTAAAATTTCTAAATTAATTTTTCCAACCTTCAGCAGAAGTGGCCAAAGGTGCCAAATATACTTAAAGCAAAGCAACACAACGTACACATTGACCATAAAAAACAACACACACACACATATAGAGAACGCAATAGCTGACACGCTCAATGGGTAAAAATACAGTGAAATAGGAAAAATCTACAATCTATAAGCCAACAAAACGCTAAAGCCACCACGCACCCCCAAAGTGTCAGTATTTGCTACACTAAACTATCGGCTAACTACGGGCCATCCTGCGTTGCGTTGCCACCTGCGTCCAGAATTTAAGAAGTAAGCAACAGTTAATTATTTATAGCAGTCATGGCCATAAGGTGGCAAAGCGCTGCACGCGCGTCCAGCGTGTGGGGCGGCTCAGGTGGGTTGGCGGATGGAGGACAGGTGTGTATTGACCGGAAGTTTCGCTCAACGCTGCAGGCGATTTAGTATAAAACAATCGTGCGAATGGAAATGAATTAAATTGTTCGCTTCTGGCAGCGATTAAACGCGGAAGACGAAAGAGCAGAGAAGCGAGCAACAAGCGATAAATCATCAATAAATGAGAAAATTTTGCACACTTTGTCTCACTGTTCGAATTGTTTTGAAGCGACTGAGTGCAGCTTTTGAACACGTGCCACAAGTTCACGAAAAATTTAAAGGATAGGCATTCCTGAGGTTCAACTCAATGAAGCGAAAATGGAAGTGAAAGAAAATTCATTTATGCAAAAACTATGGTAAATTGATGAAATTGAACAATAATTTCTATATACATACAGTCGAACTTCCCTATAGTGAACTTCTATATAAGACACAGCAGTTCTACTCTAAGTGCATTTTGATCTCCTTATAATGAATTTCCATATAGTGAATATTTCTCTACAATGAATACATTTTTTAGTTGAAAACTTCGCTTTAATTCGTTTTTTGTCTCCATATAATGAATTTTTCCATGCTATTTTCTTTCACGCATATTAACAACACTGAATACCAAAAAAAGTAAGACATATTTAGGGGAACCTCAGAAGAAATGGCCAGTGAAGAGGAATTGGCGGATGCGGTGTTGCCTACATTGGGACGAATTTCTGCTTCACTTGAAGTACTTCGAACCTTTGTGGAGATGAAGAGCAACGTAACGAATAATGTTTTTAAGTCTCTCAATTTATTAGAAGGCTTTGTTGAGGAAGAAAAGTGGAAGGGTGTAATCTAAACTAAAATACCTCATTATTTTAAATAAAAGATGAAAAAAAATCATAATTTCTATATAATGAAGTGTCTATATAATGAAGCTTTTTTCTGGTCCCGTGCGAATTCATTATAGGGAAGTTCGACTGCAATAGAATCTGAATGGAACAAAATTTCCTGATAGGTTGTTGAAAAATAAAAAAAGGAAAATGAGAAAGAGAAAGAATTGTAGAGCGTAAATTAGCCAAAGCCCAGCAAGAAGTATAGGGCAACTGCTGGAAACATGGCACATTGACTGGTACTGGACTGATAGTTTGGAGAGCAAAAACGTGAAAAAAGTTAGAGAGATGATCGAAATACTAATTGGAAAAATATATCAAAAATACAACGGCGAAAAAATAGGAAAGTAAAAGTTAATAAATGTATAGGTTCATTAAAATGGAAAAAGATCGGAGAGAAAAAAATATGGAAACATTAATAAAAACTTGAGGAGACAACAAATTTTGAACAGCAAATAAAAAGAAATATTGAAGTAGAATTACCTAAAAATTAAGTCATGAAATTAACTAATTAATTAATTAATTAATTAAGTTCTAACGATTCCCATTTGTTTGGTCAATACCGATTAATCGGTCGGAAGGTAGTAGAAAAAAACGAATAGATTCAATCAAAACCATTTTATTTTACGAAAGAACAAAGGGCTATATTAAATATACATTTTTTTTAATATATTCCACAAAAATAACACAAATATAACACAAAAATAAAACAAAAAAAATAAAAATTCAAATGAAATGAAATTAAATTAAAAAATAAAAATTGAGTGATTCAACTTAAAAAAATAAACAAATTGGAAACAAAAATTAAAGCAAGATAATAGGCCGATGCCGATACTAGCCGATGCCGATTAATTGGTCGGAGTCTAAAAAATATTGCTATCTCTGTAATTTAAAACAAATGGGGTAAACACAAAAGAAAGATAAATGAAGACAGGGTAAAGTTACTAGCAGAACATTAAATTAAATTGGAAGATCAAAATGTGACAACTTAGCTGAACTATTGAAAAACTATATAAAAACAATTCTACAAAATGGATATAAAAAGATGGGAGAAAAGGGGAATAAACCTTCATTGAAAAGGAAAAAGAATGAAGTGCATAAGGATTAGAGGAAAAGTTATAAAAATCTGAGAAAACTAAGATAGGCAAACACCTAACAGAAAGGATTATATAATAAAAATTTTAAAATGTCTAGGAAAATAAAAGGTAAAAGATAAACGGCGACAGCAAAAGGAAGCGAAAGTTCCAGTCAGTTTTTATTGAAAAAAAAGGATTACTAAAACAAAAAGAAAACATGAAAAAGCATAATGAATAGAAGTCGCTCATTAAAAGCCAAATGAAAACAAACAGATGTGATTGAGAATGAAAATAGACGTCAATGCACAATTTAAAAAAATTACATGGCTAACAAAAAAATTTTGGCTACGAAAGCATACAATAAAAAAGCAACTGTGTGAGGCTTCACATAACATAAACAAGAAAGAGAATGAAAAACACAGCAAGAATGAAGAAAAACACACCGACTCACTTAAGTTTCCTTGCCAGACACACTTCCGGCCATGCTTTACACCACTTGAAATGGTAAATGCTGGCTAAAGAGAGCAAACTTCCGTTGCAATTGAATCAGAACGCGATGGGCCAACCAACACGGTCAACTTTAACCTCACTATCGCTGCCACAAATTGTCATTGCTCTCAATGGACGGGGGGAAGTGGGCAGCTTTGGATGACCGGCAGATTGTAGCGTCTCCCTAACGGCGAGTGGGCGGCAATGTGTGTGTGTGGAGGGGGGGGGAGGTGAGTGCGACTCTAAATAGATATGGGGGCTTTCGTAATAGGTAGAAAAACGTTGAAAGACTGAGACTTGTGTGTATGGTTGGTTGTACGACGACACATATACGCGTGTGTGTGTGTGTTTGTGTATTACAACACACTCAATAAATTTTGCACAAAGTACTTTGTGAACATCAATTTTTCCTCATGTTTACGCACATAGTTGCGTCCAAACACAACAACGGCAACAAAGACAACAACAACAGTATCGCATTTACAAGGCAAATAAAATAAATGATACAGACGAGCTTACACGCACATACAGATTCGCTTTATTGATAATCCTGAATTCTCACATGTTCATCGTGTCTTACACACGACGCTGCCCCGCCCCCCTTCCCCATCGCATTCACCTTTTTGCTCTCTCGCACACTCTGGCGCTCTATGCCTTTTGTGTCCTTGCTGCTAGACGTATCAAATGTACGTAGTAGTGTCTGCATAAGTGAGTGGATCTACATGCGTGCGTGTGTGTGTTTGGACGGCAAATGTTTAAATTGCTTTTTGCAAATCCTATAAATTTTACAAGGTATGAATTTTACACCATGTTTAAAAGCTCATCGACATTCAAATGCAAATGTGTGCGATTGTACATATATGTGTTTGTGTGTGTGTGTGTGTGACCATGTGAACCAATGTGCAAATGTGTTCGCCTTTTTATTTGCGGTAAATTCGCACACAACCACACACATACGCGCACATAGGAACCGATCAACGAGGCAGCCAACACATGTTTGCACACACCAGCCGTCTATGCCTGAATGGCATAATTTCCTATAGCATACTTGCTGGCGCACAGAATTTCAATCAATTTTCATATTCGTAAATTTTGACGCTGCTGCTGCTACTACTTTTCGTTGTAAATGTCACGCTTGGCATTATAAAAATTTTATAACCTCTTCGAGTATTTATGAGCCCAATGCCGAGGGACCATACACAGTGTGGCGATAAGGAGCGCTGTACTAGGGCGGGGGCAAGCATGGGTATTGAGCTAGGGCGGTTTTAAGGTCAGCAGGTTTACTTACACCCACACACAAAGTGCGAGCAGCAAATGACAGTTTTATTGGCACTGTTTTTGAAACATTGAAATGGCAACAAAGACACAACTTTTCAAGTTGTCCAATCCTAACGGTAAAGGTGTACATATAACGGTTCGTGCGATAGTGATTGACAATGAGCGACTGGGTCATAACAAATGTGACAGTGAGCACCAACTATGAATTAAAAGCTATCAACTGTTGACAACATTTTTTGCATATGGAGAAAAGCAAAAGAATTGATTGTTTATGGGCTAAGATTATGCTTTAAATATTTCATCCTAAGGATAAAATTCTGATTATGTTAACTCTGAGATGTCACAAAATTGCATCACTTGTCACAATTTTCATGAGAGCAACAGAAATTAAATAAGAATAACAGAGCAATTGTTGTGTCAAAAGGGACATACTCAAGATTTGGTTTGTGACACTATAAATATTTTGTGACAACTCTAAATACTATAAAACTTTTGTATAAAGAATTGAAATCCTTACAAATAAATGCTTAATTTTTCAGACAGTTTCTGTAAATCTAGTTTGAGTTCAACTGACCTTTTCCCAAAGAATTGTCAGAATTCAGGTGGTATCTGACATACTGTCACAGTGGATTCTTTCAGGCGCTTAATATTGTATGATAAGAATAGCTGAAAGTTGTTTCTGTGACAGCTGAAACGTCTCGCAGTGTGTGACATATCATCATAATGCCATTTTTATTATTTCTATGATTTATTATTTATTATATATGATTTTTATTTTAAAGCAAAAGCATATATTTGTGTGGTAGAAAAAGTCTCTTACAGTATCTGACATATTGTCACAATGCCTCTTTAAAATCTGAATTAAAGCTACGAATTTTGAATGAAGGCTAAGATAAATGTTTATGTGATGGACACAACTTCATTCACTATGTGACATATTGTCACAATGTAACCAGTAGGTGATATATTGTCACAATACACTTTTTATATATGATTTAGCCCTCGATAGAAAATATATCATTTCTATATAATTTCTTGCCTCCTAAAATATTGTGTGACACATTGTCCCAATGGCATTTTCAGCTGTGTTACTTCTAATGAGAGTGAATGTGGAAACGGTGGTTATGATAATCAGAGCTAAGTGCGCTCTTCATTTTTTAAAACTAAAATTTCAATATTATATATTAATTTAAAAAAAGGCTTTAATCTTTTTACTTTTGTTGAACTATTAATTTTTGATTTATTTTTTTCGAATTTATTTTTTATTAAACTTACCGTGGTTTTGGTATTTTCTTCATATCCATTTCATTGGGCTTAGTAAACTGTTTACTAAATTCTCGCATGCCACAAAATTAAGACATCGTGGATGTTGCTGTAGTTGTTGTTGGTGTTGATGTTAGTGATAATGGTGATGTTTCGATAAGGAGCAACAAGCGTGTTGGCGTTATTGTTGCTGCGCTTAAGGTGATGTACGTTTGATGTGTTGTTGTTGTTGTTGTGGTTTTAATAGTAGATGTTGTTGTTATTGTTGCTGTAGCTGTTAACTTCAACAACTGCTGCTTGGCCACATGCACAACATTTAATTGTTTTGTTAGCTTGTTTGTTGTTAATTTTATAATTTAGAATTTCTTTGCAAACTAAATTTGTTGCTGTTGTTTCAATTGGTTGTTGTTGTTGTTGTTGTTGGTTTTTGGTATGCGCAACTTGAGCGCTTTTTGGCGGCAAATGCAAAATTGGCCAATATTGACAATTTTTATTTTATACGTTTAGTTGTTGCTGTATGTTTGCTTCAATTTGTTGTTGGCTATATAATTTGCTAACTTGTTGCTTGTTGTTGCTACTTAATTACACCGTTAAACTAAGTTTTTGTTTTGTTTAGGTTTTTCAGTTTTGGATTTGTTTTCATGTGAATTTAAAGTAATTAAATTTTGCGTAATTTAAAGTAAGTTTACTTGTTTTGTGTGATAATTTAGCATAATTTTTGTATGATTTATTTGCATATGTATTTTTATATATATGTATGTATGTATAGGTAGATAGTTTAGAAATTAATTAACACGCGCAGTTCTAAAATTTTTACAATTTACTTAAATTTAATTTAATTTGCTTATGTTGTTGTTGTTGTTGTTGCTATGGGTGTTAATTACTTTCAATTTAAT
Organism: Melieria crassipennis; assembly: GCA_963668005.1. Classification (NCBI taxonomy): domain Eukaryota; kingdom Metazoa; phylum Arthropoda; class Insecta; order Diptera; family Ulidiidae; genus Melieria; species Melieria crassipennis. The sequence continues at coordinate 60,262,516 of OY764961.1, read as the reverse complement.
TTAAATTGTATTCAATTATAATTGCAATTTATTCGTATGAAGTTTTACGCGCTACGCGACACACGACAAAACGTGTCAAACGAAAAACGCCAAAAAAAACGCGAATAAATGCTGCCGCAGGACTCGAGATCCTTGGAGTGTATACAGCAGCGCTGGCTATTGCGATTAGAGTTGTTGGTGTTGTTGTTTTTCTTACTATAGTTAATAAGTATTAGAATTGGATATTGGTGTTTGTTGTTGTTGCTTTTAATTTTGGTGGTTTGCTGACATTTCCTTTTTTAATTCCTTGTAATTGGTAGCGTTTTTCTTTGCTTTTATTGCTTGCTGTTGTTGTTGTGGTTGTGGTTTTAACTGAGGCTTTCGGTGTTTGCAAATTTTAATTTAAGCTTCTGTATTTTTGCTGCAATTAAAGAAACGACAATCGATTAGAATTAGTTTTAGTTTGACAAAAATAAGTAATTATATTACAAATATAAATAAATTAAAAATGGAAAATATAAATAATAGAAAATATATATAATTGACAGATAGAAATTATTGTTTTAAAAATATGTTTATTAACTGTAATAAAATATAAATAAGTCAGGAACCGTAACAGTTATAAGTTTTATTATAAAAATCAATGTTTAAGAGTTTTTTTTTTACTTTTATTTAATGGCTCAACAAATAAAAGTTATTTTTTATTTATATTTTAAAAATCCTATAATAATAATTCTTTTTCATTTTTTTCTTGTTAGTCCACAAATAACAATGTTTTTTCGATTTTTATTTTAGTTGTCCTATGTCCTATGATAACAATTATTCGTGACTTCTATTTAAAAAAGTCATCAATAAAAATCATTCAATGACTTATTTTTTAAGTCATCAATAGAAATCATTCAGTGACTTTTATTTAGAAAAGTCATCAATAAAAATCATTCAGTGACTTTTATTTTTTAAGCCATCAATAAAAATTATTCAGTGACTTTTATTTAGAAAAGTCATCAATAAAAATCATTCAGTGACTTTTATTTTTTAAGTCATCAATAAAAATCATTCAATGACTTTTATTTTTTAAGTCATCAATAAAAATCATTCAGTGACTTTTATTTTTTAAATCGCAATATAAACGTAATTTTCATTAATTGCACTATTGGATTCATTAAATATCGAAATGTAATATATATTCTTGATCGGCTTAACAAGACCTGTCTTGACAGTTCTATTTTCTGGAACTTTTGCATGCATTAATGAAAATGACTTTTATATTGCGACTTAAAAAGTGAAAGTCACTGACTGATTTTTATTGATGACTTTTATAAATAAAAGTCACTGAATGATTTTTATTGATGACTTAAAAAAGAAAAGTCATTGAGTGATTTTTATTGATGACTTTTATAAATAAAAGTCACTGAATGATTTTTATTGATGACTTAAAAATAAAAGTCACTGCCTGATTTTTATTAATGACTTAAAAAATAAAAATCATTGAATAATTGTTATTGATGACTTTTATAAATAAAAGTCACTGAATGATTTTTATTGATGACTTAAAAAATAAAAGTCGTTGAATGATTTTTATTGATGACTTTTATAAATAAAAGTCACTGAATGATTTTTATTGATGACTTTTATAAATAAAAGTCACTGAATGATTTTTATTGATGACTTTTATAAATAAAAGTCACTGAATGATTTTATTGATGACTAAAAAAATAAAAGTCACCAATAATTGTTATCATATGACAATTAAAATAAAAAACGAAATAAAACTGTTATTTGTGGACTAATATGAACAAAATCAAAAATAATTGTTATTGAAGGATTTTAAAAATATAAATTAAAAATAATTCTTATTTTTATATTTTTCCGTAAAAATTATAAAAAAAAGTTTATTGCCAAGTTTGATTCTCCGTGCGAAAAGAAATGTATTGGTATATTTCATTTATTTGTATGATTTGTCCTTCATAGTAAAATTTTCAATTATAGTTTTCATAAATAACTGTTATTTCCGGTCCCTGAAATAAGTTTAAAAAGTCCAAGAACCTTAATGTATCTTAAAATTTGTGTCAAGCAAACAAGTAAACTAGACTCTTTCTACTTTTCTATTGGCCCGCCTCTTCTTCGGCATTTCAACGTCTCCTTGACTTCGGCCACCTAACACATTCATCTACCCATTCCGACTAATTTGATCATAAATCCCTGGCTGCATTCAACCATTACACGAGCCTTATGCGTTTCCCTACTTACGGCCAGCTACCTCGCACCTACTTTAATCCCCATGGCATACCGCCCACTTTGCTTGTGCCATCTGGGCCACACGGCTATCCATTTTCCATTCCATCCATCCATCTATGTATCTTTGCAGCAATTTTCAATCGATTTCCATCAATTTCTATGCGCCGCAGCGTACGTCAAGTAATTAACGCGCCCGTTTTAGGACGCACAAGGACATTTATTGGTTTGTTTACAACACAAAGCGTTGGCCGAAGGAAGGAGAAAACGGGAGGAAAAGGCAAAATGTAGGTTCGGAGTGGTGGGAGGTAGTTAAATCGGCCAGCAGAGATGCCAACAGGCAGCGCTACGCGGCCAGCTACATGCAGGATCAGGGCAAGCTTTTCATGGGTATTAACGGCGGTGCACACACACACACAGCGCATTTGCCGCATTAGGCATGCGCTATTGTGGTGCTTGTTGCCATAGTTAGTGTGTTGTTGTTGGATTCATGCCAATGTCAGTCCAGTGGGAATGTCAGGGAGCGGCAAGATGCCGCAGAAGCCGCATTGGAGCAGCAGTCTTTGTTGGATTTAAATATGGCACAGCAGTTGTTTCGAAGCAGCTTCAATCCATTGCTGATGCTTGAGCTGTTCTAGGAGGCAATGAAGAAGCTGTGAACTTATGCAGATTTCCAATGTGAAGGCACAGCTCTGCATTTTCTTTGTATTGACGAAGGCTGAGGCTAATGAAATGCGGTTAACCAGCGCCGAAGCGCTAAAGCGTTTAGCTTGCAAATGAGGCATCAATTTCGGTCAAGTTTTTCAAAAGTCAACCAAAGAGAAACAAGCAATTGTGCGCCTAGACGGATTATTGGCCGACGCTAATTGAGGATATTTTTTTTTTTAATGTTCCGTCTTATCTACTGTCGGCTCGGATGCATCACACAACTGTACATACACACTGTAGCAATATATCGAATATCACACAATGCCTTGGGTAGAGTGAAACTTAAGGGGGCAAGGGGAAGAGGGGGTAGGGGAAATTGTGTAATGAGCGAACAGCAAGCGGTCGACTTGTCAGTATGAAGTGCACTTATAATTGCCGCCGCTGATGTTGTTGACGTGTTGTTGTTGTTGTTATTGCGGCTGCTGATGTTTCTCAAAACGGCAAACAGCAGGTGTTAAATAAATTTCAAAACAACAACAACAACAAATGGGGAACACACAAAGCGACTATAGGGCGCACACAAGGCAACAATGAAACAATTTTTCCCAGTAAATTGTAATAAGATACAAGCACAAAAGTGAGTATAAGAACAAAAGCAACAAAATTAAGTATAAGTAGAACAACAACTAAACAACGACGCGAGGCGTGTAAGAGGAATTGTTTTCATTATTGATACTCGAAAGGGCAATGCACGCTCGCGCGGCAACTGGAGTTACACACACACACACACAGACACAGCGAGAGAAGGCAACGCCAGGCAAACAGCGTGACAGGAAGACGCGATGGGCAACCGTCGCCTAAGGAGCGCACCGCGAGTGATTTTTGACACAACAGCTGGCCAGCCCGAATGTCGATCGATGCTGCCGTTTCTTGGGTTTTATGGCTTTCTTTGGTTGCTTCCTTTTGTGCGCTGATCGCACGTAAAGGATAAGAAGGCGCAGATTTGTGCGCCTCTCCACTTCGAGGACATTAAAATTTAATGAGATTGTGGCCGATGCTAAGCCGAAGAGAGGAAGTCGTCGGCGTTTACTGCTGCCTAAGCTAAAGTAAAAACATTTTAATTGCATTTAAATGTACAAAATGACATGACAAACAACACAACGCAATGCAACGCAACGAGGATGTGCTGCGGAGGGGAATTTGTTACGAGGCAACAATGCATGATCGACGCTGCAGAATGAAGGTGAAAAACGCAATTGGAATTTGAATTTATAGACTAATTTCGATGCGCTTTAAAGTTTTTATTTCTATAGTTGGTGTATTACATGTTAGGCATTGTTGTTGCTATACGTTGCGGCTGTTGTGCATCGGTTTTATTTGTTATTGGTGCTGTCATAGTTGTTGTTGTTTTGTTCGGTTGTTCATGTGCAAGCGGTCACGAATCATTTGAGTTGGGAAATTTGAATGCTGGCCGCGGCATGTTTTGACTTTGGAGCTGGAGGAGAGCAAGAAGGAGGAGGTTAACTGACAGCCACTGTGCTGGCATACCTCAAGTTGTAAGTGGAAATAAATATTTGCCAGCCAATTGTGGCATTTGTAGACAACAGAAATGTGCGTGTGTGCGTGCGTGCGGCTGTGTGTGGTACGAATGAGTAATTGAGTGTTGATGTGTTGGGAAAATATTTGTGACTTTTCTGTAAGAATTTTCAAGAAAATCAATCGGTAAATGTTCTCCGCAAGACATCAACACTAATAAAATTTGTAATTAGACAAGTGGGAGATTCAAAGTGACGAAAGATTTTAGAGTGTCGAAAATGTTTACCAAAATCAAACCTTAATAAAATTCTGAATAATTTTATTGTTTTATGTTGTAATAAAACACATTTTACTAAACAATAAACTCCAAAAATATGCAACTTGGAAAATGTTCATAGTTCAATAAATTAAAGAAAAATATTTCGCTAGAGAAATATTTTACTCCTAATATTTTTTAAACTGTAGATTGCTTTACTCCAAAAACATTTTTTTTATCTTATGAAATTGACTCTAGAAACTACCATATTTGCTTGCCATATATTTTTAGGAATCGTTGGTAAAAACGAATTCGAATTAAAAAAAAAATATGATTAATCACCCAGTAGACAGTTCAGAGTTCGATTTTTGATTCACGAAATTTTTATTTACGGAACAGTAAGATTTTCCTGTCAAAAGTAACACAATGACTTTCAGTTTGTCGAAATTTGCGGTATTAAATTTATTTGTAAAATAAATTTCCGGTTTCGAAAAGATTGCTGAATTTAACTTAACTCCGAAAATTCAGAATTGAATATACAGTCGTGTCTGGGTATAGTGAACCCCCTATATAGTGAACACCTCGAAATAGTGAACACCCAAATTTTGACATCGAGCCTCTAAATAGGGAAAACAATTTTCAAGCAAAAAACAAAAAGTGTTTTTTGAGCAAAGAAAACGAGTTTTTGAACAAAAATGTTAACCTTGATATAGTGAACAACCTCAATATTGTGAACAGACCTTGCAATAATTAGTTCACTGTATCCAGACACCACTGTATTAGTTTAAATAATTAAATACAATCCTTTTTAACTTTACTTTACGCAGTTAAACTATTAAATAAAAAATTCTAATTTTTTGTTCAAACAATTTCCAAAAATTTGGAATTGAATTCAAATGTTAAGTTTACATAATTAAATAAAAAAAATGAAAAACTATTTTCGTTATTTAACTTTATTCCGAAAATTCTAAATCCAAAACAATTTTTAATTTTAAAAAATTGAATGTTAAAAAAATAAGTTTACTCCGAAATTTCGGAATTGAGTGCAATTGTCAAGTTAAATATAATAAAATCAAACAAAACATTATTCATAAAAAAGTAATTAAAAATTTAAAGACTAAAAAGTATTTAGTTATTTAATAAAATTATGCGGAGTAACATTTACTCTCTTGCGATTCCTAAAATATTCCAATATTTAGGCTTAGGTAGAGACTCCGCGCAAGTCAATGTGAAATGTTTGTCTGTCAAGTTATTGCAGTTCCCTCGCTAATCTTATCAACAAACGCAACAACAACAACAACAGCTACAGCCAGTAACTCGCAAAAGATAAATACATTTTCTTAACTTCAATGCTCATTCGAATTTATGTTGACTAGTCGCATTGTTCGGACTTTGGTCAGACCGGACGGAGCATGTTGGGGCTGCCCCCATTCGGCGCACTCGTTACCAGGACGGAACTTTTTTGTGGGGCACCTTTCACCTTGCCAAACGGCATACATCGCCCTCCGCTGCTTGCATTATTTTCCCTACATTACGCGCACCGCACGCCTCGGCGACGCTCCTACAGCCAAACCAACTCAACTGGCAGCGAGGAGCCGACGAAGCGCAGCAAAGCAGACTTTGAGGGCTTATCAGTTTATTGCACAATTATTTCGCTTTAACTACGACAGCGAACTTGCGACTTGCTAATGCTGGAATTAATTCAATTGTTGCGTCGCCTCCTTCCCGCTGCTGCTTCTTCGATATTTTTCTTGTTCCCTTTGCTGTGGGCTCGTTGAAATTCGCTCACTTCGGCTGCAATTTTTAATATAGTTCATCCATTCACAGCGCCCCCTCGCCCTGCCTCTAAATGCAACACTGATTTTCTTTGATTTCAGTTTTTTCCTGCTATATCTGAGATATTTTTCATTTTTGTTGCGGTTTTTTTGTTCGTTTGCTTTTTGCATACGCGCTCGTTTGCTCGTCCATTCGCTCGTTCGTTCATCGCTCGTTGTCTCGCTTGCAGAAGTCGTCGCCATCGTCGTCGTTGTCGGCGGCAACTACAACCACAACAACGACGAAAACGTCGTCGTCTAACTTCCCCACCCAGCCGCCACCCCACAGACGCGACCAGACCACACTCAGCACTAGCAGCTCATCTCCTGCTTTGGGTTTTTTGCGGGGGGTGCAAAGGAGACATACTTTTTTCATTGCTGCCGCCGCACTCGCACTTTTCGCACGCACCCCCACCCAGCACCACCACTCCGCTACTCTTACAATGCATCGGCACTCTACAAAAACCAAAAACAAGGCAACAGTGTGGCATGCACCACCGTCCCCCTTCCCCGCTACACCATGCTTCCTACTACCCGACTATTTGTCTACTCTTCTAGCGTTTTTTATCATTACAAGCGAAAGAGAAATTTTGTTCGCCTGTTCGGCTTTTGCTGCTATTTATTGCCATTTTATATTTTTATTTTGCCTAATTTTGTATTTTCGTTTTTTTTTCGCCTTCACCACTTTATAGACGATAGCCGTCAAAATCACCGTCGCCGTCGCACCTTTTTCTACTGCTACTACTGCTGCTGCTGCTTCTTCTTACATTTCTTTTTTTTTTACTTTTTTTTCTTTTCTTTGGTATTTTCACTTTGTGTAGAGGAATTGCTAAAAAATTTTTTATTTTACTTCTTTGCCTTATCACATTAAAATTTGGCAAAATATTTTTGCAATTTTCTTACACACACGCACTTGCGGAAATTTTGTGAATTTTTGCACAAATTATTAGTAATTTTTTACACGTTTTTACTAAATATTATTCGCACAATAGACGAACAATGCACGGCGACTACTTCACACGGCTGAAGTCTATCGGAAATTTCTTCTCTTCTTCTTCGTTATGGTTGCTTGCCCCTCTTTTCTCACTTCGTTTCGCTTTTGTCTTCTTTGACTTTCCGCTTTCAGCTGTCTTCTTCAGCTGCCACTGACACTGCCGATGCTGCTTCTTCTTCGGCACTACAAGCTCTTCTTCTTCTTCTTCGGCGGGCTATGTTGCTACTTCAGTGTCTGCCAGTTTGCTATTTTTGTTTGTTTTCCTTCCTCAACCAAAAAACACTGACAATAGTGCACGGAAAGAGTAGTAGAAGTAGTAGTAGACTGTATGGGAATTTTTCCGCAGGTATTTAGTATATATGTGAGACTAAACTTGATGATGAAATGAAGATGCAAATTTTCACTTACGCGTTGGTTTTAAACAAACAAAAAAGATGTTTTGTTTATTAGTAATAAGTTGTAATATTAGGATTTTTGGTATTGAAGATAAATTGAGAATAAAATGCTTAAATTAAGACAATTTTGTACTCTGATATTTTGATTTGTAACTCGTAATAAATGTCATAAATGTCGGAAACAATGAAAGTACAGTGAAACCCGCTTAAGTGACCAACGTTTGTGGGCACTATGCATTTTTTAAATAAGATCTGAAGAAAACTCCCCGCATAAGTACCTGCCCGCTTAAATACCTAATTTAAATGTTACCCATACTTTTCCCCTTTTAAGTGCACTTGTAAATTTAATATTTTTAAAACGATTTTTATATTTCCAATTCACCGGCACTGCTAACCAAAATTAAATGCATACCATTTTTTTGTTTTCTTGCTTAGTAACTTCGACAGTTAGAAAAGATTTAATAAATTCATATATTCGTTCTTTATGTTCATGTTCTTATTTATTTATTTAAGAAATTTTATTATATTCTTTTTTATGAAAAAAATAATTTCATCTTTTCTTATCCGGTTTCGGTTAAATTGCTCCCCGCGTAAGTGCCTGCAAGATTTTGTATTTTTAGGTGAGGCTCTTAAGCGGGTTTCACTGTACTTCCATTGTTTCCGACATTTTTACAAAATGTATGAAATTTTTACATTTGTAAAAATATAAATGAACCGATAAATCGAAAGGTATATATTTTTTCATCATGTACTATTTTTTTATATCGTTATTTATGTTTTTTATATTTTCTGGCACCTTTTAATAATTTTTATTAATTAATATACTTTTTTAGTCATCTAGTTTGTTCACTCTTTCTGTGAATTTCATTGTGATTTCCGGCATTCCCCAAAGAATTCCCGTTTTCACTACTATTTCATTGGGCACATACAAGCGCAAATCTTCCCCCACGAAGGTTAGCACGTATTGCACACGTCAAAACGCGGAACGAGTCAATACAAAATATACACAAAACAACTCCGCTACACTTCTATCGCATTCGCACTCGCTGCCAAAGCGTAAACAATTTTGACAGCTCCCCAATAACTCATCAAATTTGCCGTCTACAATTTGCCCCACCACCAGCCATAGGACGAAGCGCGATAGCATGTCGTGTTGTTATTTCACAGTGCACCATCGCTTTCTCGCGCACACCACTACTTGCCTACTACTTTGGCTTATTTGACACAATTTCAAGAAGTTTGCAAAAAAGGAAATACGAATTAAAAGCAAAATATGAATAAAGTATGGACAATGTAAGAAACTTAGAAACGATTTTAGACTTGAACTTTACTTACATTTTCAATTATCAAATGCCAACAAATGTACAATTTCCCCTGCTTCCGTTCGCTGGCTGGACTTTTGCTGCCAAAAAAAAGTCAGCTGGAATTTGGATTTTTCGTCTGTGCGCACATTCAACAATTTTTTATTACAGCGTAATTTGTCAATGCTGCTGTCAGTCGGCTGCACTGCATGTCATCAGCACCGAGTCTCACTGAAACGTATTTACGTGCCGCCTTTGTCGTTGTTGGTGTGTTTTTTTGGGGGGGTGGGCGGGAGTTGTAGGGGAATGAGGCGCACGCAGTTCTTTGCGTTCGACCACTGCAAATTATGCTACGGCTGCTGCCCCCATTGCACTTAAACACGCACACACATTGCCTGCACTTTGCCTTGGCATTTGAATTTATTGCTTTTGGCAAATTGTCGTAATTTTTTGTGTTTTCGCTTAGTTTTAACAACACACTCTCGACCACTATTATACGTTCTTTTCGGGGTGACGAAGGAGACACGCCGCTTCAACGCCAATTAAATTGCACGCTCACGCACCTAAAGTTCAATCAGGCAAAGCCCAATTTAGGAGACAGACACAGACGACGACGACAACGTCGGAAAATTGCAGCAAAGCGCACAGCACAATGAGGAAGAATAACACCAATAGCGCCCGTGTTGCTGCTCCTGCTGGACGAGTTTTACTTGAGAAATTTCAAGTCTACAATTCGCAAACGACACACAAACGCACTTTTGCACCAGCCGCGCGCCACGTGTATCACATGCACTTTTATCAATGCGCTGCTTTGATGTAGTTTTTGCGAAAATTCTCGTTATTTTTGTCTTGATTTTAACAAAAAATTAACATCAAATTCCGAAAATGAAAATCAAAGTTCGCCATTTTCTAATTTTTGCTATGTCTCTTTTTGATTTGTGGTTCGCACGTGCAGGGTTGCATTTGTCAGCTGCCGTTCGCAATGAATGAAACAAGTGTGCGGATGCATTTTTGGGTTCAATGGAAAATTTCCCAAAGGTTCTTTTTAATAGATTTTTTTGAAATGGAAAATTTAAAGGAAATCGTATGAAAACATTAACTATTACGACTATTAGTTGTCTACAAGAAAACACAGAAATTATTATAAAATGGAAAATTGTACAATCAGCGCGCTGCAGTTGGATTTGCGAAAATTGTGGGATACAAGAATTTCTAATTTTTTAAGGTTATCTATTACTACGATCAATATCGTTAGATACGATAGATATAGATAGACATTGTAAAATGAAAAATTTCACAATCAGCGTGCTTCACTTGGTTTTGCGAACATTTTTGGGATAAAAGAATTTGCAATTTTTTTAGGTTATAGTAAAGAATAGTTTATTCATGTTTCGAATTTTGTATAATTCAATTTTTGTATCAAAGCAATGCATTTTGTTAAAATTCAAACCTATACATTTTGTGTCTTTAAATCTCGATATGTGAACTGCAAAAACTGCATATTGAGCTCATAAACAGCTGTTTCCGCTATTTAAAACTATCTCGTAATAAGTAAAAACATAAAAAAACCCGAATTAGTGTTTTCATTGGTCGAAAATTTATAAAATGTAGGGCATCCACTTAAATAAAATTACAAATTTCAGCACAGAATCGTGGCCAGTGGAGGCTAAGCGAAAAAAACAAAAGAAACTGAGTTTTCAAAAAATCAAAGAACCTAAACTTGTAAGTCCCTTCTTTAGTGATTCGATAAAGTGCAAATAATTTACAGGATCTCACAATGTCCTGTGGCAGGTTTCAATAAACAATATTTCGATAATTTGTATGAGGATAATTTAGTCAGAGTGACTAAAGTTCTGACAATTATATAACTTTTTTTTGGAAAAAAAATTTTATTAAGATAATTTTAGCTGATGATTGGTTAGAATTCCAAGATCTCCGCCTAAATATTATTGCCCTTTTGGTTATAAATCAACTCAGTGGCGCACAGGATTTCATTTTGGGGGGTTTGCGTACAACTCTTGACCCGAATACCATTCGAACCCATATTTTGTACCAGCAATTTGTGTGAGTTTAAGCCCCCTAAAACCCCTGCGTGCGCTACTGCATCAATTAGATACTTGAAATATTGAGAAAATCAGTTGACAGCTGTTATGAACGCATTCGAAGACGAATTTGAATAATAAACAAAAACTAATGCCTGCACTAACTCATGAAAATTGAGCTCCAGAAATTTCGTAACAATTTTTCCGACCTCAATACCTGACTGTTTGATACTTTTAACCCTCAAATGCATATTGATGCCTTTAGACACACTAACATATTTGTGTATATCTTCAAATTAAACCCCGATATAATATTTTGAAACGACAAGCACATTCGAAATCTGTTAGCTTATATTTAGTAGTTTATTAATACTTAATTCACTTTTCAGTGGTTTTCTGTGTTAAAAAGAAAAACCTATTTTTATTTAGCAAACGTGAAAATAATTGATGCATTTGAGGGTTAAGACAAAAAAATTAGAAGAACATCAAACGAACAAAAGTTTAGTTTGCAAATATGGAAAAATTACCTAAGCAATACTCGGAATGAATTTTTGATTATTACTGTGCATTTTCAGAACATAAACTAATGTAAGTTTAGATCGATTATATATTATTATGCACTAAAAAAATTTTTCAATTATGCTTTCGCTCAAAAAAGTTTTCGTAATATTCGTAAGAAAAAGAATTCCGGAACATACGGGTTAATGCTAATTTAGTGCTTTCTATTTCTGAAAATGATTAGAGTTGTTTTTACTACATTTGTAACTAAAAATGTAGCATTTTCGACAGCTTCCAGACACAAATGTGGGCGCCAAATTGATGTAATTTTCCATTAGACTTTCACTCATAAAAGTTGGGTCCACAAATCATCAACAAATTGAAAACTTCGCAGTCGCTGTTATCCCACCTTTGGCACTTCTTAGTCTCAAAATATGGGAAACAAGAACCGATGTCATCTGTAAATTCGCTTATTTTCAAACATAAACGAATTCAAATAAATACAACTTTGCAATTCACTCATAACAGTTGGATCCCCAAATTATTTCGTAGTCGCTGCTATGCTGCCCTAATTCCCAGAAGTGAGCCTCACAGTCTCACTAAAGATTTCAAATGGTGATAAATCCAAGATTTTAGATTCCATTATTTTATGTAAATTGTATTCCATTATTTTCTTAGTCTCAAAATATGGGAAACATGAACCGATGTCATCTGTAAATTCGCTTGTTTCCAAACAAACGAAATCAAATAAATAAAACTCTCAAATTATATAAAACTTTGCAATTCACCCATAACAGTTGGATCCACAAATTATTTCGTAGTCGCTGCTATGCTGCCCTTTAACCCTAATTCCCAGAAGTGAGCCTCACAGTCTCACTAAAGATTTCAAATGGTGATAAATCCAAAAGATTTTCGATTCCATTATTTTATGTAATCTTCTAATGGAATGTTAGAATTATATTGCATTTATAAATTTAATATTTTAGACAGTTTTTGTAGTTTTTAAACAAATGTTTTCAGTAATTTAGCTCATATAAGCCTGACAGGCTCACTTCTGGGTTTACGTTACTTCTAAAATTCTGGGAATTAGGGTTAATACTTCTTGAGCCACAACCTGTCGAAAACATGACCCACGTCCACGACTTTTCAAACATCAGCGATCGCATACAAAACTATGCAACTTTTTCCTTTAATTTCATCATCAAACTAAAAGCTTCAACACATCCAACATTCAACTGCAAACGAAGAGTTTGCACTAACAAAATTGCAAGCGAAATAGAAAACATGTTCACTGTTTGTATTTTTAATAATATATATTTTTAAAAATTTTTGACTGCTCTTTTACACAACGTAGAATACTAAAATTAGATTCGCTTATTAAAAGAAAAGATCAAAATAGGAAAATGAAAAACCAAAGAACGTTTAAGAAATAATAATGCAAAGGATATACACGTAAAGTCGACGTTATGCGCTGCGCTAAAGTCCTTCCTGCTACGATCAAGTTCACACTGAAAGTGTGCAAGTTTGGCTGGAAATTGCAACTCTTTCAATATTTAAATGAAACACAACTATGCGACTTATAACAGTAACAGTAGGATATACATAAGATGTATGTATGTATGAGCTAAATAAAATAAAATGTGGCTAGGCGATAAATGACAAAAGTGATTGCGCGTGAGTTGATTGCAAAATTAAATTTCACAATTGATTAGGTTTATTTATTTGTAAGGTTTGTTGCTTTTATTATTAGTTATAATTTATTTACGGGTTGGCTAATTACATTTTTGTTACACATACCGTTTCGATTGGTTGTTGCTGTGGGATGATGGTGGGGGCGTGTATGTGTGTGTGTATAAATTGCAAGTCGTTGCATAAAGCATATAAATGTATGATCGGCGACGAAATCAATGAGGAAAACACATGTGCGTTGCGTTTGTTTTTTTTTTGGCATTTCTGTTCGACTGCTTTCCATCTTTCCAATCATTTATTCAACTTCATTGTTTGGTTGACAAATGAGTGAAATGTTCAAGTAACAAAACACTGAATGTTGTGCGCCAAGGAAATTCAAATAAAACAAGTTTGAGAAATATTAAAAAAATAATAATAATAGTTAAAAAAAAAGAAAACTGCATATGCTGCCGCTCAAAGTCAACTGTAAAGTGTGTAAATTTACTACACAAACGAAAAATGATTTTTTTTGTTTTGTTTTAAGGGCACCAAATGTTAACGAACAGCAAAGATATTGGCAACTGAGAAAATTTGCCGAGTTAAGGTAAACAAAATTATGAGGAGAAAATTGCAGCTTCCCGCAGCAGCCAACGCAGTGCTGCTCTAAAAAAGTTTCTTTTTCAACTTCTTTCTTTCCGATGCTTTGTTGTTTACGTTGTTATTATTACTATTGTCCTGCGATCGGGCGCTGCTGGCTCGCGAGCTGCTGTGATTGTTGCAGTTGCCGTTCTGCCGCTTCGCATTTGGCTCGTTCGCATCGTCGGCCGCCTGCTCTTCCTCCTCTTTAATGTGCGCCCCGTTGGCGACATTCTTTGCAGCGGCGTTATTGTTTTGATTGTAGCCGTTATTAGTAGTAGTGTTGTTGTTAATGTTGTTAGTAGGATTTGGAATTTCTACAAAGATTTGCTTGAATACAGCGGCGGCAGCCTGTTTGACAACGATGCTGCTGCCGTTGGCCTCCTGGTCGCCGTAACGTCGCTGCGCAGAGTCAATGTGATTTTTTTTTGAATTTTCGAATGTTGTCATCAACATTCCCGACAATTGGTTAGTATGAATGAAGAGATGGTTTTGTTGTGGTTTGATTGCAGTTTTGTGAAAGGGAATTCGATAGTGGAATTTGATAGTAGCAAAAATGTACGCAAGCACACAAACGAAAAACGGAAAAGAAGAAAAAGAGAAAACATTTTGATTAAAATTAGGAGCGAAAAACAAATGCCAAATCAACTAATGCAACTAATAGACGGTGTAGTAGTGGGAGAGGGGGTCGTGTGCAGTTTCATTTCATTCATTTTCCGAGGTGTACGTTATTGTTGGTATTTTGCAATTATTATCGTAATAGTATGTAAATAATATGTATATGACTTAAAAGTACATAAAACAAAATGTTTAGTCGTTCCATTGATTACTCCACCCAGGGCTCGGCCGGACAGCTCTCCTTGCGGTTTGTCACTGTGAGCCAGCCTGCTTGCTGTGGCTTTTCTACATTAATTTTTTTTAATGCTCTCGAGCATTTAAAAAAGTTTAGTAGCGCATTGCAGCACGTGCGTACGCGTGTTTTTCCTCTCGCGCGCTATTTTTCACTCTCTATGCGATCGGTCGGTCTTCTAGCGCTGCTGCTTTTTTCTTTCTCTGATATAGGGAATTCGTTTTAATTTTTTTTGCCTGTTTTGTACATTTTTGTTTTCCTTTTTTTCTTACAAAATAAGCAAAAATTAAAGTTTGTTGGAGTTGCAAATGATAAATTGTGGTTGGGTTGGATTTTGTTGTTGTTGTCTATATCATTTTTAAAATGTCGCTGTATTAACTAAATGTTAAAATCTGGATCTTACAAATACGGCACTCGAGTCGTGATCGCTGTAGCCGAGCCGTTTGGTGTGTTTGAAAACTTCATTTGTGATTGCGGTGACAGGCATCGATTGGTCTAAATTCTCAGCCATGCTGAGCACTAGGCGCAGATCCTTTTGCATGTGACTGAGCGGCTGCTGTGGATTGAAGTCGCCCTTGGCCATTTCTGCATACAAAGAAATATTGATTAGTTGAAATTCGTATAGTAAATAAAATATTAACATAATTTGAGTTATAGTTTCTTAAACAAAAATATAAATACAAATTAGTTATGTCTTGTTAATAGTTTTAACTTATAAACCATTATGAAATCTAAACGAGTGTCTCTTGCGGAGCCGTTCGGCGGATCGCTTTGAAATAAAAAACGCGGTGTGTCACTGAATGATTTTTATTGATGACTTTTATAAATAAAAGTCATTGAATGATTTTATAAATAAAAGTCATTTAATGATTTTTATTGATGACTTAAAAAATAAGTCATTGAGTGATTTTTATTGATGACTTTTATAAATAAAAGTCAATGAATGATTTGTATTATGACTTTTTTAAATAAAAGTCACCAATAACTGTTATCATAGGACAACTAAAATAAAAATCGAAAGAAAACTGATACTTATGGACTAATAAGAAAAAAATCAAAAATTGTTATCAAAGGATTTGTAAAATATAAATACTAAATAACTGTTATTTGTTGTCATAAAATAAAAATCAAAAAATAACTGTTAAACATTGATTTTTATAATAAAACTTATAACTTTTACGGTCCCTGTGGACGACACAAACGGCCGGAGCCGGTGTATTGGGAAAGTGGAACATGTGTACAAAGGGGAATTGGAAGGGAGAGGATTGGATTATTGCAGGATCCACAGAGCAATGGAGCAATACATTTAGCCAAAATCAATCAGTACTCACCTTTGCCTTTAGCTAATAACAATTGCGATTTCATAGAGGTCAATTCAAATATGTCAATTATGTCCTTCAGCGAAATTGAGAAGCGATCAGCTGCAAATCCCAAAGAAATACATATATATAAAAGTTTAAATTAGACAAATTCACACAGGCAGCAATCGATAACAACTCACCCAATGCTAAGGCCTCGGCGAGTCCAACTAAACTCACGCCAACTATGGTCTGCAGTATTAAATTAACTTTGCATGCATTGCCAACTTCTGCTAAAATTTGAACGCATTAAAAAGAGAGAAGACACAAAACAAGAACAGAAAAAGATCGTAGACGAAGAAAAAGTTGCACATTAAAATAAAACAAGTGCAGCTCACAAATCAATAGGTTATGTGTGTGTGGATGAAGAAATTGTATTATATCTGCATGAGTTTATGGATGTTGTGCATTGAATGAAAATCTTCGTTTAATCTATTCGCGATGAAACTTACCTCCCAAAAAGAATGTGTTTTTAGCAATTGTTTTGAAGCAGGAATGACAATCTTCAAAGACCGAACGATCACCGCCAGCCAATATTATGAGCATACCGTCCTCGGCCTCCTGTCGGGTGCCGTGTATCTACAAATGATTTGAAATAACAATTAGTTTTTCCTTCTCGAATATATAAAGGAAGATTTGCATCGTACTTGCACTTCCAAGTAACGCCCATTCGATTGTTGTATGCCTTCGGCAATGTCCTGTGAAGTTTCTGGATCAATTGTTGACATTTCCACGTAGGCCTTGTTGGCCAAATCTTTCATTTGCAAGACGCCGCAATTGCCAAAGACCAACTGCAATGCAAAGTTGTTCCTATTGTAGCAGACTTTTAGCTAAAAACAAGTGTTTGACTTACGTCCTTTGAGGCTTTTGGATCGGAGACGCAGCAGAAAATGATGTCCGACGCCTCGACCACGTCCATTGGGGTGTCCTTAACTTCAGCACCCGCCTCAGCGAATGGTGTACACTATAAAGAAAAGTTAACAACAACAAAGATTAATATATAATCTCAACAGTTTTACGCGCTTCGCAACTCACCTTCGACATTGTGCGATTCCAAACGACCACCTTGTGCCCGGTGCATATCAAATCCTTTACTATGGTCGAGCCCATGATGCCCAGCCCCAGGAAGCCGAACGTCAGGTTCGATGGCGTTATGTCGCGCTCGGCCAGCGTCTGTGAGCGCGCATTCATGTCGATCGCCTGCGCTTCGGGACGCGACACCACCGGACGATCCAGCAGCGCAATCGAATTGACATTGCGACGCGACGTGCTGCCAATGTGCGCCAGCGCCTCAGTGTTGATCTTTCGACGTGTTGGTGTGGCCGACGACGACTTCAGATTGATAAAATCGTTCAGATCGTCCAGTGCTCCAACCGAAGCATTACGCTTGCGCTTGGCGCCGCTGTTGTTTTGCGAGGAGCGACGGCGTTTGGTTGTCGACTTGGCGGCAGCGGTGGCCGATTTGGCTTTGGCCGTGGCCACGGCTGATGCTTTTGCTTTCGGTGTGCGTTTCACGGGTGTCTTGTACGGTAACGCTTCCGCATTGGCAAAGTCCAAACCGTCGCCGGCGCTCAGCTCGTGCACGCCATTATCGGCACCGTTTGTATCGTCATTGTCCTCGTCGGTGAGACCGTCGCGTATCTTGTCAAAGTCCGCCTCCGTGGAATGATTGGTGGCAGTGTTCTTGCTCACTTCCGCATCGATTTCCGTTGGATCGTCGATGTACGCATTAATATCGGACATGGCGTGTCGAAACGAGTTCGGTTTGTTCACTTTGGCCAACTCGGCCTTCCAGGGACCCTCGAACGGTTTGATATTGTTTGTTTCGATCCAAGCGCTATTAAGCGAACAGCACAATTGCAGAGAAATGCAGGTATAGATAATAGAATGAATCAATGCTAAAGTAAAATTTTAGAATTTCTTTGACATTTCTTCAAATGTCTTTTGGGTATAATTGAAAAGATTTTTGTATGAAATTGTTACTTACAAATTGCGTGTGCCAAAGAAAAATACACTCTTTGAGTTGGATTTGCGTGGTTGATTTAACAAATCAACCGATGGCTCAACAATCTGGAATGGAAAACATTTATTATTAAATAAGAGTGTTAGATTAGACATTAGAAATTATTAACATAAAACTAGTAACGTATGTTCTTAAATAAAAAATAGAATTTATGATGCTGCTTTAAGATTTACTTCTCTATTCAAAGTAGTTTATAAAACTTTCTCAACTCAATTTGGTGTTCGCTTATATCAGCGACTGTTCTCACCTTTCACTAGCAGTTTTTGATTTTATTTATTATTATTTATTTCTTATTTAAATTTTGTAATCTTGGATTGACATTTAAATAATTTTCCCATTGCTAATTACGGCAGCCGCCGTGGCTCAGTTGGTTAGTGCGTTGGACCGCGAGTCGAAGGCAGCGACCCAGGTTCAAATACTGCCTGTAATAACACTTACAAAAAAAAAAATTACGGGAAAACTCGTTTTCTCTTTCGGTGGCTGTCCTCTCAGCTGGAAATGGCAAACCTCTGAGAGTAAAAATTGCTTATGAAAAAGCTTCCAACCTGCCGTTCGGAACCGGCATAAAACTGTAGGTCCCTTCCACCCGCGTACAAATTCACACGCACAACACGGGTGGTTGCGGGAAGCTAGGCCTTAGTCTCGCGTAAGCGGGCTGTCGTGCCAGTCAATTAATTATTATTTATTGCTAATTATTTCACTTTCTTATGAAACTGTCTCACTTGAGTTATTGTTGAGTCATTATTGATGTTGGCTGGTTGTAGATGGCAGTTTTCTTCAATTTTCAAGTGAAAATTCTTACTTTCAGTTCAGCTTGTATCTTTCAAAACTAAGTTAACTTACTTTTATTTAAAACATAATCATTGAAATTTATTATCATGAATAAGTTTCATTAAAAGAGCTCTAAATAATTTAAGCAGTCTATCCACATCGTTTTCAAGTTGTAAATACTTGTAAAAGATCATACAAAGCCGTTAATATTAAAAATATGTATTTGTCTGCATTTTGTCCTGTCTACATTTTCAAAATGTGTCTGCAATATGTCTTGTCTGCATTATGGGGTGCTCCCTATTTAACTCTTCTTATTTCATAATATATAACTACATGGCAACATTGTCTAAACTAAGGCGAATCATGCCCGATTTATAATCAGTTTTAAGTTGCGACACATTAATCAATGCATACCATATTTCATTGCAATATTTAACTCCTATCAAAGTTATCGCGATACCTTAACTACTATTGAAGTTATTGATAAACGGAAAGGCATGATTAATCATATTCCCTGATGATTCTGATCTTAAGTATTTATACTTTTCTATAGAAACGACACCTTTTGAGCATTAAAAAATTATATTCTAAAGTGACCCATGCTGGACACCTCAGAACAGTGTATACAATTACAGTGGACGTCCAATATAACGAATCTTATGTTGTACCCCCAATATGTTAAATCGAAAAATTCGTTAAATCGATCGACATTTTTTTTTTTGTTTTAAACCATCCTTCTTAAAGAAATAAGTCTCACATATTCAGTTTTTAAACATCTTGTTGTATTCCAGCATTTTCAAAATACAAATATGGCTATGTGTGTACAGTGAAAAAGTCTTCGATGCGCGATTGCCTCTTTACTGCAAGTAAACTTTTCTGTATGGCAATTTATCTTGATTGGTTATTGAAATTTTAATTTTTAAAAGAAAAAATCCTGTGAAAATGATCAGCAATGCATACAAGCAGAATTTGAAAATGTTGGTAACTTGACGTAAATTTGAAAGTTTTAACGTAATAAAAACAAAAACAATTGAGGTACCGTTCACTTGACGGAACCAAACCTGCATTGTTATTGTAAGGAATGTGATTGCTCAAATAAAAACAATGCGAAGGTTTGTTGACGAGGATGAAAAACAACAAAAATATTCGTTATATCGAATAGCAAATTTCACTTTCGTTCGTAATATAGAACCATCAATGGAAAAAATTTGGACGTACCTTAAATCGAAAATTCGTTAAATGGTAAGTTCGTTATACTGGACGTCCACTGTATTCCCAAAAGCTTAACTATACTAAAACACTCTTCTTCTAAGCAATCAAAAAATTTGATTCGACTATTCTATAATTTCTACATTTTACTGCTAATCTGTCAAAGGCTCAACCGATCATAACAAACCCAAAGGACGAGAGGAGGAGGAGGATAAAAAAAACCCAAGGACAATCAAAACAAACAAGATAATGCAAACAAACAGGTTCGCATACACAATAATAAAAAAAACATAAAAATAAAAGGAGCCAACAAAAGGAAATGCCTGCAGGAACTACAAACAGCCAACCATTCAACCGACCGATCATGCGGCTATCATTGGCGTCGTCGTCAACGCAACGAGTTAGGCGCACACAGACGGCCAACAGCAGTCACTGGCGCGACCAACTGAGTGCGACAGCGCGGCAAAAAGTACAGTCAAAATATATTGTGACGTGCCGACTAGGCGGTAGGCGGCTGGCTGTCGACAGCGCTAGCGCTTAGCTTACCATTGCGGGCCACGGTGTAAAGCCTTTCATTTTTGCCCTGTAAGCAGAAAAGATATATATGAAAATTCGTTTATTTTATTGAAAACAATTCAAGTTATCTTAATAAATAAAAATTTGAAGAAATTTCGGCAGTTTCATAGAAAATTTCTCATAATTTCGTAATTTAGAAAAAATGCGCGGGAAAATGTTCGCTCGCAGCAGAGGCAGCGCAACAGAATGCAGCGCTGCGTCGACAACCAGCTCGTGACGACGACCGCAGCCTTTGCCGACGCTAACGCCAACGCCGACCGCGGCCTCGTACGAACGAAAAAATGAACTCAAAGCATTGAAAACGCGTAAACGGACAGAGAAAAAAAAGTACGACGAAATTGCAACGAATGAAAGCACACAAAATGGACACACATGAGGGAAAGAAGAAAAAAAAGGCGAAAATATGGAGTATGAAGGAGCGCCAGCAGTGACCACTTGGATTTTACAAATGTTGCTGTTGTTTGTCCCGGCCGCCAGCGCCTTGCACACGCTGCTGCCTTCAGGCACCCCCACACGCTGAGCAGGCGGAAAATGCTTTCCCACTGCCTTTGCCGCTGTCGCAAAATTTTTCTCCATCAGCCAATTCATGATACGACTGTTTTTTTCTTCGCTTTTTTTTTATTCCTCACTAAATATTGCTTTGTGGTTTAGTTGTTCTGCTTTTTAGGTTATGTGCGCCATTTTTTACTCGGGCCGAAAAATTTGGTCCGTCTTTCGAATTGCTGCCGAAATCATTGCAAATATCACTTGACTGCCAATTGCGACAATTCCCGACGCGTCTGCTTACCAAATCAAGTCCTTTGGCTTGTAATTGAACAGCTCCACAGTATCATTGCTTGGCAATGATAATTTTTTAGCTTTCGACATTTCCACAATGTTATCGATGCGAAATTGGAATCTTATTTTGTCGCCGTTTCTATTTTGCTATACAATTTAAAAATATGTACAATATAATGTTACTTCACTAGATTTATTGGATAATAGCGCGCACTCTAATTGACGCGTCGCACTCTATAAGAATTTCAATTGAACCAACAGAAATAAAAGAATGCTGAAATTCTGTCGGTCTCTGCCCGTTGGATGCGCTTGTGTTCTTCTATTCTTTTCGCTTCACGTAGAAAAACAAAAATGGCGTCGCAAACAGTGTTGTTAACGCTAGCAGAGGGAAATCCTCCAACCGGAGCAAACAAATTGTAGAAATGTTTTAGAGAAATAGATGAATTGAGTTAAAACAAAAATTGATTAATATATAAAAGCTACAGTCTTAAAAAAAGTATATAGGAAAGTTTAAAAAAACAATGAAGATATATAAGTAACTGAACTACTGTATTGGTTGAATAAGGAAGTGAGAAAAGTTTTTCTGTAACAGAATGACTGGTTTGTGTGCAAGTTATTATTGAAAATCATAACTTTTATTAAATTGTTTAATACTCAATGCTTTTGCTCAATTATGTTAATTTACCAATGGCATTTTAATATATTGATATATATAAACCACAAAGTCGAACTGACAACAAAAAATAAATAAATTGTACTCAAGAATCGATTGAAAGAAAAAGGTTTAAAAGTCAAAGTTGTACTATTCGAAAATCTTTATTATCAGATTATGTGCATATTCGTTGTATCAGAGAACCAATATAAAAGTAGAAGTAAATATGGTTTTATTTGAATACCAAAAATGTTATAACAATGCCGAACCCAATTAATTCCCACCAACCACAAAATTTCACAAGTAATGCAACACTGCGTAGAAAAGTTCTTTACGAATGTGGGGAAAATGGAAGAATTATGGGGAAAATTTATAAAATTCTGCTGCAGTATTTGTTTGTACAACTGTTGTTCCGCAAAAAAATGTATGTTGCCGTTACAAAAACCTTGATATTGCATTGAAGTAATTAAAAATAATATTAAGTATAGATGCTTAGTCAAAGAGCAGCACAAATTCATTTGGTTCAATAGAAGCTGGCAACACTGTTGCACGGTAACGTAATTCAACACACGCCGCCATTTGCTATACAAGCAGCACTGCTTCCACTAAAGCTGCCACAATTGGTTCTGCTGTATCGTAGTGTGGACACAAACCATTAGTTTTATATGAGATTTTCTGATGCTTCCAGCGACACAAGTTTTAATAATTGAAATGTTTGAAACTTGTAGGGGGGCCAACAGTGTCCCTGGGGGGGTTACTGCTGCGACGGAGAGCACAACTAGTTGCTAGGTTTTTCTTTCATTAGCTGTGGCTCGATAGATGAAGAACAGTGTTATTTTGTCACCTTTCAGCTCTAACCACGGGGAGCTCATTTCACTTTGAGGCGCCTCTTTACTATTTGCTCAGGAATCGTCGGCATTAATGGCATCTCACGCTTCATACCACTGTCACAATAACTCAATTGTAATCATGGGGTCTTACTTTCAATGTACCAAAATAAGCCAAGCCTGGCCGTAGTGTACTCGTTAAGTTGCCACCTTAACCAAATTACAACAAAAAGAAAATATTTTCTAAATGTAATTTAAAAACTCAAATAAACTATGACTTTTATAAATAATTGCAAATGAATTGAAAATAAGTAATAAATTAATAAAAACCAAATTTTTAAATTAAAAAATTATATTTTTCTATCAAATATTTAGCAGAAGAATGACACTTAAACATATATTTTACACTTTTACATAGTTTTCAGAAAATTATAAATAATTGTAAAAATATTTAAACACATTTGCCTTAAAAAAGTTGTACATCTTTATGGAAAATAGTGATTTAATTTTAGTCCAATAATTTTTTTTTATATTCTTTCAGTTTTAGTAAATAGCTGGAGTGTCGCAACAAATGATCGTACATTAGGTTGACATCCAATTGATTTTCCTCGGGACCACCGTACTGCAATTTGAAAATAAAATTAAAATTAATTTATAAAAAATGTGCATACAAAATGTTTCGAGTAAACATTTTTAACCCATTAAAACCTGACCCCAGAAAGGCTTGTGCGATTTCCATAAAACTTTACACAATCTTATTAATTGACCTAATCAAGAAAAAAAATCAAGCAAAAAATTCATACCATGTTTTTTTTTGTCATGTTTTTCGCAAACATTACACAAATAAACAAAATCAAACATTTGCGGAAAATAAAATGTGCCAATAAAATATCAGCTGCTTGGATTTTGACATTTTCACGCGTTGCTTTGTATGAAAATTGGCAGTGTTTAGGCCCAACGTTGCATTCGCGCAACACAAAACTTAAAGCATATTTTTTGTTTAAAAAATAAAAAAAAAATTTTTTCAAAACTTATTTTTAAATAGTTTAGCATTGCAAAATGCAGCCCACTAAGGGATTTTGATAGGTTTGAAGAATAAGTATTTTTGATTGAATTTTAAAAATTCCCCAAAAAAAACCTTTGACTTTGGATCGAAAAAAACGTATGAATATTTAAATAATTTTGAAATTTGAGTATGGCAGAATCTAAAACGATCAATTCTAATCCAATTCTACCCATTTTCAAGTCTTATGTCTTTATGAATTACTTAATATAGCGAAATTCCCAAACGTTGCGCAAACGCAACGCTCAGGGCTTAATGGGTTAAACTAAAAATGTCATAAATATGTAAATTTTTGCTTATCCCATTTACAAATTTGATTTAATTTTTTTTGTATTTATTTTTTATTCACACCACACTTTAAGCAAACTCACCTCGGCCGGCAAACTCTCATAACCCACCATATTGCGCAACTTGTCATAGTTTTTCCCATCATGTACGTGTATCTGAATTTGCATAAAGCATTTATAGGAAATATATGCAAATGTGATTAGTTAAAGATGCACCTACGCGCTCTTTGAATTCCTTGCTGGTAAAGGACATCATCAGATTTGTGGTGGCATTGAGCAACATTCCTTTCTGTATGACATGTACAGTGCGTGAGCTGAAAGGTAAAATCGCATTCTTGGCATTCACCATGCGTGCTATGGAGGGCGTGGCGAAACGTAGAAAATTCTTGGTAGCGCTAAAGAAAATTGTTAAATTTATATTATTAGACAGATGTTTGGGGAATATATCAGATGAAAAAATTTATTTAAAAAAGGTGAAAAAGTGTAAAAAATAAATAAAAACAATTTCACAATGTCATCTCTTATTTTTGGGTAACTATTAGTAAAATTGTCTTATTCTGGCAACCCTATAAATTGTTTTCCACTCACCCGCTCATATCGCTGATAATGGTGATGCCATATTTTTGCACTTGTGGCAACAGTAACAGTGACTCAAATATCAAATCGTCCATTTCGATCATGTCGTGTAAATAGTTGGGAAATTGTTTGAAAGCATCAACTAAAAAAAGTCAAAAAAGAAGTATTAGAAGATTTTTTAAGATTGGATTGACTGATTTTAAATTTATTCAAATTTAAAACTTTACCCGCTTTGGACACAAATATGACGCGCCCCTCTTTGTCCGGTTTGGGCATAAGAAATTTGGACATTGTCACATAGAATTGTTCACGCAAATGTTCCACTCCATGTTGGGCCACCCAGTCGGGATGGTGTAGCTTGAAGTCGTAATAGCGGTGTATGGCCTCTAAGGCGCCTTCCACCTGCCAGCCGGCAAAGTTGAGGAATTTTGTAAGAAACACGTCCTCGGTGCCGATCTCCAGAACGGGATTAGCTGAAGGGTGGTAAGAGAAAAGAGAAATTATTACAAGCATGTTTAAGACTAGAAGGGCCACTGCAGTCAAAATGACGCCAATGAGAAGGCAGAGGAGTGTTATTTTATTTAACATTTATTATTTTTTAAGGCTGGTAGTATATGAAGTATTTTATATGGACCTATGAACATGAAAACATTTAAATTCAGTGTTTCAGTTTTCAATATGTTTATTTAAATTTTAAAAATCCATGTGTCTCATATGGACAGCCATACGTGGCTCTTTCACGCGTCAGTAAGCCGTCTAATTTATTTTATTCCACCTGATGACCGAACGAAAATTATTGTTGACCTGATGGCATTACAATACTAACAGTTATTGCAGCCAAAAACATGGTTCAATAATTATTAAAAAGCACAAAAACCGGACAAGACAAGAAACTAAATATAACAATTAAAGTTTTACATTAGATTAAATTTTTTTATTATTTTTGTTTTGAAAACCCATAGTTTATTATTAAACAAAAATTCAGAAAAAGTCAGAGGAATAAAGTAATTACGTAATTAATAGATTTGGTAAAAACCTGTAGTGAATAATATATAAAAAAATTAAATTTAAATAAAATTAATATTAAAAAAATTGCCAAAAATTAAAAAACAGTATATTTAAATTTATTTCAATTTCATGTTAATTTTATTTTTAATTTTTTTTTAAGTTTTAATTTTTCTTCTTAATTTTTGAGTTGTATTTTAAAATTTGAATAATTGCGCTTCGAAATTTTTTGTTTATTTTACATAATGTTTATTTTTTCCATACATTTCATTTTCATCAACTTCTATGATTAAAAAATTTAAAAATAAAATAAAAAAACAAGTGAATTCTTTAGATATACTTATTATTAATAAAATTAATAAATTGAAATAAGACTGAAATGAAAATTATTTCCAAAAATTAAAATAAAAAACATTATATTTACTTTTATTATTATATTTGTTATACTTTCTATACTTTACGTTATTTTCTATTGTATTCGTATGTTTAATATGTTTTCTAGTTTCTGTTTTAGCTACTTTTTTTTATTTATTTTGTTCCCTAATTTGTTTTTAGTTAAATTTGTTGAGTTTTATTTCTCATTTGAATAATTGCACTTCTTAAATTTTTTAAAAATGTTAATAATTTGAATTTTTACATGCAGTTTATTTTCGCAAATTTGTGTATGTTTCTTTTGTTTTAAAATTTCAGCTTTGGTTAAATTTTTTTTGTTTATTTTGCTGTCTAATTTCTGGTTAAGTTAATTTTTTTCAGTTATACTTTTATTCAGTTCAAAATTTTAAATTTTATTTATTTTATTTAAAGAATTTTTATTTCGTTCATTCATTCATTCAATTCATTTACTTAAATTCTTGTAATTAAAAATAATTTGTTTTTGTTTTACACTCACTTTCCACTAGCCGGCGTAGCTCGGCGATTTTTTTCAATTCTTCTGCATTATGATCAAATTTGTTGTTCAGTAACACTTGCATTTTGCTCTTTTTTTTTAAATATTTGTTTTGAAAGTGTTGTTTTTGTTGTTTTATTTAAACAAAAACTCTGTGTATTTTTTTAATTATATTTAATATTTTTTTAGTTAGTTTTTAAAACGCTGAAACGATATAGTTGCACGCACAACTTTTGCTAAACACAGTCGATGCTTTAATGCGCTCGACATGTGCTTTGTATTTAAAATTTAAGCTTGAATCAGCAGCTCTGGGCGCTACACTAAGAATTGGAGGTCTAATGAGAGAGAATTGGATGTCCAGTGAGTGTGCGGTGAAATATTAGTTTGGCAAGTAGCAAAACTGTTTGAAATATTTCATTGTTTTTTTTAACATTTATTAATCTAAACCAACCTAACTTTGCCTTAATCGAATTAAGGTCAACCTAACTAAACCTAAATTAAAAATTTGAAAGAGAAAGAATTTGAGAGAGAGGGAGAAGTTGAGATAAGCTCGAAAAATATAAGAAAATGAAATAATAAAAAGCGATTTACTTTGAAATATTCTAAATATTTCAACTTGATAAATCTGTAGGGTGAAAGTTGAACGTAAAGACTCTCAATGTCTACATAAAAAATATTTAAAATCTTAACTTTGCTTATTTGTCGCTTAGACTGAACTTCAACCTGGGCGTCGGTTAATTTATCGCAGCTTTATAAATCATTTTGTTGGCCTGTTTTATATGTAAATATGAGGAATAATTTTTATATTTTTCACACGCTTCAGTGGCGTTGGCGCAGTTTTAATCGTTTAAATTAAAAAATAATAAAAAGCTAGAAATCATTTATTGATCACAGAATCATGGAATCGAGATAGTTTGATAAAGTTTTTTGCAGTAAAGAATATTTTGCAATATTGTTTATTGTTAATTGAAATACAAATTAAAAAGTTAAATAAATAATTAAATAACAATAAATAATTAAATAATATAAAAAAAATAATAAATAATTAGATAATAAATAAATAATTAAATAATTAATGATTAAATAAATAAAATCACAAAATAAATAATTTCACAAAAGTAATTTTTTTTTATAAAAAAACTTAATTTATAAACTATTCTTGAATTACTTATTAAAAAATAAAAGTTTTTCTTTTAATTGCCATTTAATGAACTCTTAAAAATGTCTGTGTATTTTAATAATAAAATATAATAATAAATGTACATATACTTATGTATAAATTATAATATTTAAATTAACACATATTAAAAAAGAAATTCATTAAATTTAGTTTTAGCATTTTTAATAATTTTCAAAATATTTTAATGTTAATAAATTTTTTATTAGAAAATAGGTTATTAAATCAATAGAAAATGTTAAAATTGTATTCTTAATTTAAAAAAAATTAAAATAAAATTAAAAAAAATTTTCTATATAAAATATAATTATATTTAGTTTATTGACTTTTTGAAAGTTTTGAAGGAATACGTGTTTTTAATTTATTTGTGAACTAATTATTTGTGTAATTAGTTATTATTTTCATTTCAATTATTATTTTAAATGTGTTTTTTCTTATATTTTAGTTTTAATTTTTAGTTGAATTTTTGATGTTTTTAAAAAATTGAAAGATCTAAATTTTGTTTTTAAATTAATTAATCATTAATCATTGTATTTAATGTTTTTTAGATGTTTTTGATTTTTATATTTTAACTAGCTGGGCCCCGCGGCTTCGCACGCAAGCTCTCTTGTTTCGCCCGATACAAATTCTGAACCCATTGTTGACCCCGTCAGATTTTGATTTAAAAAAAGCATATGTCTATTATCTTTGATGTCAAGTATTTCCAAAAATTTTGAACTCAAAAGCCCTTTAAATCATGAGTTTTCACATTTAGTTTATCAGGAACATTTAGATTTTCTCAAAAAATGAAAAGCACATTTTAATTATTTCCCGATAGAAGTGCTTTTTGTCTAAGTTTGAAGTCAAAAGGACCAATAAATCGTATTTCTCCATACAAACTGTTAACCCATTGTTGACCCCGTTAGATTTTGATTTTCAAAAATTTCTCACTAAGAGTACTTACACAAAATTTGAAGTCAGTGGCCCCATTAATTCATGTTTTTTTACAGTTTCGCCATACAAACTTTTAACCGGTCGTTGACCCCGTTCGATTTAAATATTCGGAAAAAATGAAAAACACGTATCGAGTTATTTTACATTTGAAGTACTTTCACCAAGTTTGAAGTCAAAAGGCTCAAAAAAATTTGTTTCTCCATACATACTTTTATCCCGTCGTTGATCCAGTTGGATTTAGATTTTGAAAATAATGAGAATCGCGTGACCAATTTTTTTTATTTCAAGTATTTTTGATTTTCGAAAAATTATAAAATACGTTTCGAATTATTTTTGATTTAGAGTATTTTCAGGAATGTGTGGCTTACAACTCCGAAGCTATTCCATATAAAAGATTTGAGTTGTATGGGTGGAGCCATGCCCTCTTGTTAAATACCCGCCGCATTCCCTCATATAAAAAATTTGAGTTGTATGGGCGGTGCCACACCCCCTTGTTCAATACCCACCCCATTCCCTCTGTGGAAAGCTATGACTAAATGGTAAATTCGTACTAAGTTTCATTGATGTGCGACTAACAGTTATGCGGATAGTTTGGGTCAAACAAATGTGCCACGCCCCTTATCCAACGCTCATAAAATTTTAACAGTAGAATAATACATCTATGAGGCGACGCTTCACTAACTTTCAATGCTGTGCGACTTACAATTCCGAAGCTATTCCATTTAAAAGGAATGAATTGTATGGGCGGCGCCACGCCCCCATGTTAAATACCCGTCCCATTCCCTCTACCGAAAGATATGATTAACTGGTTGGTTCATACCAAGTTTCATTGATGTGCGACTTACAGTTCTGCTGAAATGTTGTATCATAAAAAATGTGCCACGCCCCTTGTTCAACGCCCATAAAATTTTAACAGTAGAATGACACATCTATGAAACGACGGTGCACCAAATTTCAATGCTGTGCGACTTACAATTCCGAAGCTATTCCACTTAAAAGATTTGAGTTGTATGGGCGGTGCCACACCCCCTTGTCCAATACCCACCCCATTCCCTCGGTCGAAGGACATGATTAAATAGAAAGTTTGTACCAAATTTAATTGATGTGTGACTTATGGTTCCAAAGTTATTGTCTAAAAATGTATTCTTGTGGTGCCACGCCCCTTTTTCCCGACATTTCTTTTTTTATAAACCTTCACGTAAACATTTTGAACAAACTCGCCGAAGGAAGTATTCAAGTTGGTCCAGTCGTTTTCGAGTTTTAAGCGGCCGAACGAACCACGTTTCATTTTTATATACAAGGTGCGTCCCAAAGTAAACAGGACTTTTGCAATAGGGACGTTTCTGGTGGCGCCATCTATGTGTGAGGACATGCGTTGGAAAGGTACATCTTTCATTCACATACTGTCTAAATTTCATGACATTTGGTCTAGTAGACGCCGAAATATCCCGCTCAATGTGACAGTATGTTTTTAACTTTGGTACGAGAATGTCGATCGAACAAAGAGCTAATATTAAGTTCTGTTTTAAACTTGGTAAAACTTTTACCGAAACGTTTAAATTGTTAAAGCAAGTTTATGGTGATGATTGTTTATCCCGTGGCCGTGTTAATGAGTGGTTGAATCGATTCAAGAATGGTCCTGAAGACTTGAATGACGACGAACACGTCGGCCAGTCGAAATTTGTGATTACTGACGATGCCATCAAAACTGTGCGTGATTTTATCAAAATGCAGCCAAAATCATCATTGGAATTGATGGAAATGGAATTGAACATCTCCAAAACATCAATTGATCGCATTTTAACCGAACATTTGGGTCTCCGTAAAGTGTGTTCTCGCTTCATTCCGCACACTTTAACCGACGACCAAAAAGCGCAGAGAATTGAGCACGCAAAAGACATCGTTCGGGAAGCCAGACGTGATCCAAATTTCTTGTTCAACATCGTAACCGGTGACGAAACGTGGTGCTTTCAATATGATCCCGAAACAAAGCGTCAAAGTGCCGAATGGAAGCACCCAGATGAGCCAAATCCGAAAAAAACCCGCCGTGAGAAGTCAAAAATCAAAACTCATCTCATTTGTTTCTACGATTCAAAGGGAATAATTCATCGAGAGTTTGTTCCACCGGGAAAAACAATTAACGCTTTGTTTTATGTTGAAGTTTTGAAGCGTTTGGTGCATCGCATTCGTCGTATTCGGCCAGAATATCGCGAGGAAGGAAGTTGGCGTTTATTGCATGATAATGCACCGGATCACAGAGCCCTAGTTACGACCGATTATTTGACCAAAAATCGCATTTTTACCATCAATCATTCACCGTATTCGCCTGATATGGCTCCCTGTGACTTCTACTTATTCGGTCAGTTGCATTTGCCGATGAAAGGAAACCGTTATAAGGACGTTGAGGACATCCAAAAGGCTTGTACCAACATTCTGAAGGCGATGCCGGCCGATGACCTAAAACACTCATTCCAAATGCTTTTGGACCGTGCAAAACGTTGTATCGAAGCAGAAGGAGAGTATTTTGAATAAATAAAAAGAATTATACAAAAATAATCATCCGTTTTCTTTATTTTATAAAAGTCCTGTTTACTTTGGGTTGCACCTTGTATATAGATTTATAATTTTTCATATTTATTTTTTGTATTGCGTTTTTGTATTTTTTTTTAAATTTGATTTGTATATTAATAAATCACAACTTGTATTTAATTACTTTGTTTAAGATATTTTTGAGTTTTGGTTGCAAATTAATTAGTCATTAATCATTATTCATTATCAATCAATATTTTTTTGAATTTAGGTTGCAAATTAATTAGTCATTAATCATGGTATTAAATCTTTTGTAGATGAATTTATTTTTATATTTTAATGTATTGTTTTTCATATTTATTTTTTGTACTGATTATTTGTATTTTTAAATTTTTTTGTAAATTTATAAATCATAATTTGTATTTAATTTATTATTTTAGATGTATTTATATATATTTCAATTAATTATTTTTTATATTTTTTTTTAAATATTTTTTACTTAATGTATTTGTTTTAATATTTGATTAATATTTAATAATTGCCCAAAAAGGTTAAGAAAAACCAAAATTCAAGTAAAAAATAATCATTAATTTTTTAATAGTTTTTAACGTTTCAATATTTTAGTTCAATATTTAGCTAATAAACATTTAATTTTAATTTTATTTTAAATAATTTAATACAAAATTTATTTTAAAAATTTTATGAGAACGTATGTTTGTATTTATTTTTAATAATTTAATTTAATTAATTCAATTTAATAATTTTTTACAAGTTAGTCTCTTGTTTATTTATTATTTAGGTATTATTTAAATTATTTTTTTTTTAAGTTTTATATGAATTTGTTTGAGTTAATTGTTAGTTTAATGTTTAATTTTATTTAATTTAAACATTTTTTTTGTTTTAGTTTTTTTCTACTTTTATAAATTATTATTATTTTTAAATAATATGCAAAACCTTTGAAAATATTAAAAATGTATAAAAAAATCTAATTTCAATTTATTGAATTAATCTTTAATTAAAATTAGTTGATACTATTTCATTTTATATATAATTTTTGTAATTTGTTTTGAAATAAAAGTAAGTAAAATTTTAATTTGTTGTTCTAGTTTAACTAAAACTTTTTTAAATAATTGTTTTTATAAATCCTTAATTTTACTATATGCAGAAAAAAAATCGAATTTTAAATTAAATTAATAATTAATTAAAATTAATGAAAATTTTAATTTGTTGTTCTAGTTTAACTAAAACTTTTTTAAAATAATTGTTTTTATAAATACTTAAATTTTACTATATGCACAAAAAAATCGAATTTTAAATTAAAAACAATATTTTATGACTTACATATTTGAAATAATAATAAAATAATTTTTTGTTATTTATTCAGTTGTATTTATTTATTTATTAGTCTACAGATACGATTAATTAAATGATTGAAGCAGTTTAAGTTTTTTTTGTTATTTAGTTAGTTGAATTTACTTATTTATTTCGTAAAGTAAAATTAATTAAAAATTGTAATTTGTTGTTCTAGTTAAACTGATTTTTTTTAATAATTGTTTTAATAATCCTTAAATTTAACTATATGCCCAAAAAAATCGAATTTCAAATAAATTAAAGACTATATTTTATATTTGAATTATGTATTTGAAATAATAATAAAATAATTTATTTTTTCTTATTTATTTAGTTGTATTGAAGCAGTTCTAGCTTTATTTTGTGAAACTATTTAACAAAATATAAAAAAAAATTTAACAATTTGTAATTTGCATTCATTCGCTTAGTCGAGGTGCCGTCACTGCGTCATTAGCTGCCATTTATGTGCCGGCAATTAAACTATGCATGTAAACTATGCATGTAAAATATTGCAAAAATAACAACAACAAAAACCACAACAACAACACTTATGCTTAAAGCAAACCCAATAACAAGCTTAGCTAAGCTCTGAAAAACATTTTACTTCTATTGCATATCGACAGCGTGTCGTTGCTTGTGGCAATTTTAGCGGCCCAGGGGTCGGGTCAGGGTTTTGAGATCCATATTAAAAATTTTATACATACTCGTATGTATGGTTTAGCGGCAAGCACGTTTTTTCTCATACGGCAACCAGGTATAATAATTATGCGGCCTGACGAGTACTTAAAGTTTTAATATTCATTTAAACAATTTGTTTTTATTGTGCTTCATTTAAATGAAATAGGAAGTGTAAGTGCTTAAAACAATTAGCATAATTAAGTAGTGTTGCTGGCTACGAGATGACAATCATAATTATTATTATAAACATGCGTTTTCTGGAGGAAAAAACTATACAAAAGGGATGACAAAACGGAAGAAGATAGATAAATATTTTGAAGCTTGAACGCTGGACTTTTATATGGATGTGGATTTTGAGTTCTCATGGCACAGCAGCATCGACTGCGGCGCGTGCCGGGCGTTATGATCCTCTCGGTCTTTGAGGAAAATGCGATTTGTAGAGTGCCTGAGTTGAACCTGAGCTTGTTGGAGTCATCAAAGGACACTGATCTATTTGGGTCTAGGCTCATCAAATGGCGCTTATTGTTCAGTGATGCCTGTAGAAGTTGTTCAGTTGAAGTTGTAGAATGAAGAGAAGAAGAGGTAGAAACATTTCCTGTAGCATTTACTTTGTATCCTGGGGTCAAAATCTGTGATGTACATTTCTGGAACTGATTTTCTTAACTAAGAGGTCCAACTGGGTTGGTCGAACCGGATTGAGTCGGTTGGTAAGCTTCAGAGGAAAACGAGAAGGGATTTACAATGTTTGGCCTTCAAATGGAAGTGCAGTCTGTGTGGCACACACGCTTTTCTACCTAACCTAACCAAACCTAACCTAACTAATCTAAATCTAACATAACCTGAACGCTAAACTTTCTTCGTTGGATCAACAGTTAAAACGCGTGAGTCTATCTTAATTGGCTACTAGTCCACACTAGAATTCATAATTTATATATTTAAAAACTTTCCAGCCATATTTAAATTAAATTAATTTAATTTAATTTGTTTTTATTTTTAATTTTTTGTCTGCTTGTATATGGAAACAAAATTCGATAGTCATTCTGTATTCAGATTGTATGGTGAAATTGAATTAAAAAAATTAAATTAAATTAAATTAAATTTTTTTAAATTAAATAAATAAAAAAATGAATTAAATTAAATTTTGTTAAATTAAATTTTATTTAATTTTTTTTAAATAAAATAAATAAAAAAAAATAAATTAAATTAAATTTTTTAAATTAAATTAAATTATTTAATTGAATTTCACCATACAATCTGAATACAGAATAACTATCGAAAATTTTTTTTATATCTCAACAAGCAGACAAGATTTCAACTTACATATTTATTAAAATTTATTTGAATTTATTATTTAAAATGTCACCGGTCAACGACTTGCAGTCAATAATTAAAATTCATACAACATTTTTCTTAAGTGGCTGCTTAGTTGCAAACTTAATGCAATAAAAAAAAAACTTAATTTAGTGTACATTGCGTTTTTTTCCCTCGTTGCTCCTTTAATGCAACTGCACAGAGAAGTCGCTCAGCCATCACACAACAACGGCAAAGTTCATTAATAAAATACAACAACAACAACAATAAAACAAGATGAAATAAAATAAAACGCAGTGACAGTACCGAGGCGTGGAAAAAAATAAAAAAAATATGTAGGGGAAATCTTTGTAAGGTGCCACCCTTTAGCTTTTTTGCGCATAACTCGTTAGAAAATTAACGTATCGCCAATATTAATATACCGTTGGGAAGAGGGTTTAAAGAGCTATGCTCCAAGGTAACACTTCATTTGAATTTTTCGTAAATATGAATTTTACAGCCAATTTCCCAAAGTGTTCAAAATCGACACCCTAAAATTTTTTAATGTAAAGTGCCACCCCCTAAAAAAACCGCTAAAAACGTAAAACACTCAAGTAAAAATGCATGATTTAGAAAAATTACGAAAGATTATTGAATTTAATTTGAATTGAATAGAAAATGACCGAAAGCAAAATGCAAATTGAATGGTAACGAATAAAAGGAATAATTGTATGGAAATTAATAAACAAAACTAAACTCATTTATTCCTCATGGTAGGATTAGAGAAAAATTGACTAAGAACACTTTAAACTCATTTAAATGACGATTCCAAGCAACAAAAAGGCATTTTACCGATATAGGACCACAAAACAATGAAAAAAGGGGGGTGGCACCTTACAAAGAAAAAAAGGTGGCACTTTACATTTTTATGCCATTTTCGAAATCATGGTATAAATTTTTTCCTTTTACGATATGCTCGGATATCATTTCGGATTATGAAAAACCATTAAAAATTAAGTCCAACACTGATATTTACCTTAGTTTTTTTTAAGTTTTTGGTTACTTTTTCACCGCAACAAAAAGCTTACTTTTTTATTTTTAAGTTTTTTTTTACTGAACTTTACACTTTTTTCTACCCACACTGTGTTTTCGCGTCTGTTCCATAAAAAACCACATTAAATATGATGTTGACATATATACCTTAGATGACGGTAGGAATTTTTTTGCTTGGATTGCTAGAACATCAAAATCGAGCAGGGGTGGCACCTTACAAAGAGTGGCACCTTACAAAGAATTCCCCTAGCAGAAGAAACTTCTCGCATGCGACCAAAATAAATTTTCAAACAAAAATTTTCCATCATTGTCGTCGCAGTCAACTTGAATGGTTGATGACAACGACGACAATGACAACGACAACGATGACGACGCTGACAACGATGTTGACGTTGATAACTCGTAAACCATGGTAAGAGTAAAAACAATAGTAACAACAACAACAAGAACAACAATGCTTTTTCGAATATAAAAAAGCTCGAGTTTAAGTGGCAAATATGAGCGGCCGAGACGTGGTGCAGTGTGCACATTGCCATCGACTCTTTATTAAGTCACGTACTGGCCACATGTTGCTGGCATTTTGCTGGTGCTGCCGCTGCTGTTGTTATTACTGTTTGCTGCAATTGTCATTGCTTTGCTAGTTTGATCTATTTGGACCTCTCCGTCCCCCTTTTCCAGCTCACAACACCACAACGCTTCATGTTCTGGTCGAATAGTGCAATATTGTCAATTGTTCTTGTTGTTGTTATTGTTATTATCATCATTCTCATTGTTTTCGTTAGTACATTGTTTTTGTTTTTTGTTTGTTTTACTTTTACCAACTTGACTTATCATTATGTGGCAGCAACAAAATGACGGAAAATGTTGAAAATTGTTTTCAGCGACTTTGTTTTATGTCGTTCATGTATTTTGTTAGTTTTGTGCTATTTGTTGAGCAATTTGATAGCACTGCCTTTTTTGATTAAAGCTGCAAACGAAGGGCCGTGAAAAAAATAAATAAAAAGGGCGGCTGCAATTGTTGAGTTATTTATTGAATGATGGTGATGGGAATGGAAAATGACATTTTGCGAATGCGGATATGAACAATTTTTAATAAGCAGTGGCGAATGTGAATTTTTAAAGCGGAAGTGAATGTTCATTTATTTAATATTAAAAAAAAATTAATTTAATATTGACAAACATTGATATTTTAAGTTTAATAATAAATATTTAATATGAAACATTTTTTTTAATTGCTACAGAGTCAAATTGAAAAAGGAATACTTATTAAAAAAATAGAAAATGAAAAAATAAAAAAAAAACAAAAAAAAAATTAATAAAGAAATTTGTTTAGTAAATTTTCTTTTTTCAATTTGATTCTCCAGCAACTAAAAAATTTTTTTTTTTTATAATTCTTATATTTAGGGTGATGGAAATGATTTAACAGGGATACGACTTTGACTTATGGTCAAGACTGATACAGATTTTTGTATGTAAAGCTTCTTAAATTTGGACTCTAAAGCTTTTGTTTGCATAATTTTTTAATTTTTGGTGATGAAAAATGGTTAAACAGGGAAAATACCTTAATTCCGTAAAAATAAAAAATAAAAAATTAAAACAAAAAAAAAAATTAAAAATTTGTTTTTGTATATTTTCCTTTTTCAATTTGATTCTCCAGCATATAAAAAATTTTTTTTAATCATTTTTATATTTAGGGTGATGGGAAATGATTTAACAGGGAACATACCTGAATTCTGTATAAGAAAGATACAGGTTTATGTTTTTTTTTCTTTATCAATTTCATCATTTTATCTACAATTTTTTTTTAAAATAATTTTTAGAATTTTAGTGATCAAAAATGGTTTGTAAAGTTTTTCAAATTTCGTACTCTTAGGTTTTTTGTATAATTTGTTACTTTTTTATTGAAGAAAAATGGTTTAGCAGGCACAATACTTTGACTTCAGTTTAAGACTGATACAGATTTTTTTATCTTTTTCAATTTGGTCTTTAAATTTATAATAATTTTTATATTGTTGGTAATAAAAAATGGTTTAAAAGAGAAAATAGTTGTATTCTGTACAAGACAGATACAGGTTTTTTCTTGCTTTATCAATTTGATCATTTATGCATTTTTGTTAAATAATTTTTATATTTTTTGTAATAAAAAATGGTTTAAAAGAGAAAATATTTGTATTCTGTACAAGACAGGTACAGGTTTTTTTCTTGCTTTATCAATTTGATCATTTATGCATTTTTGTTAAATAATTTTTATATTTTTAGTAATGAAAAATGGGTCAACAGGGACAATATTTTGATAATACGGATACCGAATTTTGAATGTTTTGTTTTTCCAATTTGATCATCTTACAGTTTTTTATTATTTTTATATTTTAGGTAATGAAAAATGATTTGACTTGACTTCAATTCAATACTGAGTTTGTCCCTGACAAACCATTTTGTTCATTTTGCTTTTCCAACTTGGTTTTCTTAGAATTCTTCAGGTAATGAAGATGGTTTAAGATAAAAAATACTTTGACTTTTGGACAAGATAGATATATGTAACTCCGTTAGAGGGAGTCTCCTGTCTCCTCCAGGCACTCATAGAGAACACTCACAATGAGCTATAATGCCTCCGAGTGGAAGTACAGGCTTACTGCTTCCGAGCCTAACCTAATTTATAGATGGATAGATCTTATAGACACACCGATTATGATTTTCCATGAAAAAACAAATGGATTTGCAAAAAGACTTATAAGTTTTTCGGAAATGTGGATCTTCAATGCAGACTTTCAATGAGAATTTTCAATAAGAAGGCGAATGCAAATGCGGATTTCTTAATAATGCGAATCTTTATGCGTATATCTAACACATCTCTAGTTAATCGCCTACCATTGAAATTTACTGCTGGGTTAAATTTGCAGAGTGTAGTTTTGGTATAGAAGGGAAGAGTGTAGTTAGGTGTAAACAGCGGGACATGTCTGCTGCATTTTAATTGAAAACATTCCACAATTTTATAATTTTTTGCGAGGCCTATTTTGTTCTATTGCAGTTTATGGTATTTAGAGCCTTTAACATTTCAAGCTTTATGGAAGGTCAAACTTTATTATGTAATTTTCATTGAACATTTTTATAAACAATTTTACTGTTCACTGATAAATTTCAAAATCTCGATAGAGGTGGAATAAGGCAGCCAGTTGCTTGTGTTCTAAATAAACTTAAATGCCTCATTCTAAGTTCTATATAGTTCGAAGTGGGACTTGCATTATTATACCCAAAAGTTGTATACAAAACCCTAAGCAATAAGAACTGCTGTTCTTAAAGAGTTTGATTTTTTATCAATATACATTTTTTTTTATTTTTTTGCCAATACTAATCCAACGCCAAAAATCGCCGTCGCACATATAAACGCCCAAAGAAATACGAGCCAATGTGGCCAACAAATTTTTAGCGCTTATCTAAATTGTTGCCGATTATTATTGCCACCAGAGTCGCTGTGCATGGCGTTGCCACCTAAATATTGCCACACGCGGTCGCTGATGGTGGTGGGCCGCAATTTGTTTGGCTTGCCAAATAATTAAATGAGAAACCAATTAAAAATTTATTACTACAGTTTATAAATAGAGCAAATGTAAATTTGCCAATGCTTTCGTATGGGATGCGCCTCGTCGCTGTCGTGTTGGTGGCAATTTTGTGCGCGCTAAACAAAAACATTAACTACCATAAAAACGCCTATGGCTGAGCAATAACAGCTAATAGCTGCAAATAGTTGCAATTGGCAGTTGCAATTACTACAACAACAACAACAACAACAACAATGAGCCAACACTGAATTTATTAATGAGTAAATTTTAATATAAAATAAATTCGGTTGTGGTGGTTGCTGCTTTTTCGGGGCGTTTAGGTCAATTGATGTTGGAGTGGAGGCGTTGCAGAGCTGCAGAAATTTATGGTAACAATTTGTTGTTGTGTGGATGAAGTTTTTTTTTTGAGAATAGTATGCTGTATGTGAAACAGAATATTGTGCAGAGCGAATATAAGTTTGAACGAATTAAGCAGAGGCAATTTTTAAAGTGATTTTAAATGGGAGATTGAAAAAAATATTAAGGAAAGTAGATGAGTTGGGTAGTTTCATAATAAAACCATATATGAAATCAATTATTGTTTGGTGTGAAAGAAAATGATTTGCTTAAGAAGAAACGACGCTCAAATACTCCTTTAAATAATGTGAATCATATTTCTAGTTAGTGGTTTTTGTAGGTATTTAGTTGTTGTTAAGGTTTGCTGGGTATACGAGCAATAGATTTGGCGTAAGAAATTAGACTTCAGAGACTTCTTTGATTAATGTAGATTCAAATGAATAACACATTCCTAGTTAGTGGATTTTGCAGTTAATGATGAACTCATATTTTCTATTGATTGATACTGAGGAGTGAAAAAAAGTAGATTTTCTAAGAGAGAACATTGGTTTTACTTTGAGTACTAGACACAACGCCTAGAAGGCTTTCTCTATGATACTGATGTGGGTAATTTCTTGGTCATGTTAGTATGTCTACAAGAAAGCAAAATTTTTCTAAGATTTGTATGGAGATTCTTAATAATGGGTTCACGATGCTCCGCAACCGCTCATTTGATGCGGTTTGGTGAAAAAGTGCATGAGCCAAAAAATTTTGGGGCTAGAGTGGGGCTTAATGGCGTCGCCTCGAGGTCAAAGTTCACAAAAAAGCTGGGAAATTAGACAAATTGCTCCACAGCTAGTCAGAAATTGCTCTGAGAGGGTTAAAATATATGAATGACCCCCACTAGTTTTCTCTACTGAACATTTCTTTCAAACATATTTATACCCTATCTCCAACCCTTGATGGGGCTCCCATACAAAATGGTCGTTTTTATAAAATAGGCTCCCACTGCTCCCAGGTTGCCCCCAGAAGTGTCAAATGTATGACCGACACCCATTTATTTTCTATGCAATTGGCTCCCCACTTGCAAATGTAGTAGTTAAGTAAGCGAGAAAACATCGTATCTCGGAAATTACAGAACCGATTTAAATGATTTATTCAGCGATTACCAACATTCTTGAGTACAAAAAATACAAAATTAATTAAAGTTCAGAAATTCACCACCAGAGGGCGTCTCCCATACCATCGGATTTGTGATGTTGTCAACTTTTGGGTTTCTACAAAGCAAAAATCAAAATTTATTGTCGAAACCCCACTAACCTCACTACTTGATATCCTTCTTTTTAATACCAAATCGAACATGGGAAGCAATAGAAATAGACGAATGTTTTAGTAGTCCGAACTGGAAATAAAACCCAAAGTCTCTGGGTAGTAGTCAGCTCGACTATTGAGGCCAGTAAAAAAAGAAATCATTAATAAAAATCGAAGTTATTCAACCGTTAACAGCTTGATTATGATTTTCAGATTTATGCATTTTGTCCATAACTTTCTATTAAAAAAAAAATAACCATTTTAAATTTCTAAACACCTTCAGACTCAAATTGTTCTTCATTGTTGCCTACTTTTAGGCTGTTTGACGACAACACTTTTCCTACTGTTTCATCAGTTCACTTACCATATACGATTGCCTAACATAATAATGGGTTAATTGCCAAAATTTGCATGCAATATTAAATTAATTTCAATGATTTGCTTCATTAAATTAAAACTAATTATGGCAAATTGTCGGCACATTTAATTGTGACAGCTGATGGATTTAATATTTAAATGCCACAAATCAAAAGTGCACACTACACACTGCGCTTAATTATATTCGCTTCAATTCATTTGATCCCCCTTCGCGACCCCTCGCCCCTCTCTCGCAATTGTGCGCACAATTCATCATTCACTGTTGGCTGCTCGCCGAAACGCGCCAAATGCGGAGCGCTTAATTAATTTTTCCACATTTGCATAAATAATTGCAAAAATGTTTTGCAACAACTCATAAAACAAAACTAAAAAAAAACACATTAGTACCAACATGTTGCAATTTTCATTTCAAACAAAGTCAACAGCCAAAAGAAAAAAAATTAGAAAAAAAAACAAACTGAAAAAAGAACAGAATTTTTTTGCTGTAATTCTTGTATACGTTTTTGCTGCCTTCGTTGCTGGTATTTTATGTAAAAGCTTTGGATATGTAAATGTTTTGATTTGGCTTGTGATAGTTGTTGTTGTTGCATGTGCATGTGTGTATGTGTGTTGTTGTTTTTTTGGTTTTGTTTTGTAAACAAAAGCCGCATTGGTCGCGCTTTTGCGGTCGCGCGTATTTTGCACAATTGCGGCCGCTGTGGCTACAACTTGTTGTTGTTATTATTGTATAATTTTTTTTTAATTTTTTTCCTTCAGTTTAGCAAATGATTTTGTGTTGCCACAACCATGTAAAAGGCAGTGGGGGAAAGGAAATCAATTGCGGTTTAATGTTAAAAGAAGGTAAATGAAAATATATGAAATTTGCGGTTGATGTACAAAAATATTGGGGTTGCCTTTTGTTGTTGTAATGTTGTCAATGTTTTTTGCATTGCAGAAAGTTTGAAAATGCCAATTTAAAGTGTTGATATTACACTGCACAACACAAAAGACAACGGATTCTAGTAGAAGGGGCAAAAAAACAAAAAAAAGACCAATTTTGACACTTGAACACATTTTCAGTTTTGGCTTAATTCTGGCGTTCAAGTTAATTTCTGAGTTTTGGTGTATTCAGAGACCTATAGTAGAATTGTATGGCAAATATTTTCGTGGTACATTTTGTCCTTAAAAAGTCCTGTTTTACAGGACATTTTTGGCATTTTAGAAAAAAAGGGTCAAATTGACCCATATAAATAGTAGCTACAGGGTTAAAATGCTCCACAGAAATATTCTCCGTAGTATTTTACATCAAATTCCTCAACCCATCATATACCTAAAATGTAAGGTTACATGGTTTTCGTATGCCGATTCACCATAAGAATGTGCAAAAAGCGGAAAATTTTGACCCCCCTAAAAAAAATTCAGACGTAAACTTTCAAAACGCCGAAACACGTATATTTTTTTTGGCCTCCTCTACCAGAATCCGTTGTCAGAACCTTGTTATTTTAAAAGAAATTTGATTTTGTTGTGCAGTGTTATTGAAAATGCATTAAAAACTTTAAGTGAAATTAAACACTTCTCGACGACTTTTCTTTTAATCATTCATTGCTGCTATTCCACTCCTTCTGACATCTGCATACCTCCTTTCCCATTGGCAAACTGAAACATTTTGATCACAAGATTTTATTAACAAGCCTCCCGTTTCGCTCAGCAAACTTTTGCGTCCCTTGGAAGACTCAAGTTTGCCACAAACCAAAAAACGCAAAAACGAGCCAACAAGAGTTATTGCCTTTTCGCAGTGTGTGGCTTGCAGCTGCTGTTGTTGTTATTGTTGTTGTAATTTGTCGTTTCGACATATTGCGACATGTTGTCAAGGTCATTTGCCCAAGCAAAAACTCCCAAATCAAAAACCGAAAAATTTCGAGAAAAAAAATTGCCATAAGCGAGCAAAAATTTCCGAGCGCTGTTAACGCCTCTGTGGGCGCCCCTCGTCGCACTTGCGCCCCAGTGTGGCGCCCAAGCCGCCCGCCCACATGGCAAAATACAAATCAGTGCGGACAGCAGCAATTCCGCAAATAACGCCCCACATTAGCACGCCCCGCCCCGCCCGCTCGGCCCGCTGCAGCTACTACGACGGTTCGTTCGCTCGTTTGTTCGTTCATTCGTTGGTTCGATGGGTCGTCCGCCCGCAAACAGCATAAAGCATTCGTATAAAACGCCTGCTTCGTACGCCCCGACAGTCTTTTGGTCATGTCATCTGACACCCACAATTTTGCCAACTACTGCAACAACAAAAAACCATACCAACTAAAGCAGCGCACATTATCACACCCGATTTTTTGGAAGGCGGCAGAGGAGGAGGAGGAGGAGAGCGACATGTAAAAAGTTTCCGGGGTCTCTCGCACTCCACGTCCTCAATAACCAGAACTAACACGCACACACACACAGCGACACACGCACGCACGCTGACAGTGGCCAAAAACAAATTGCAGTTGTTGTAAAGTTTCATTTTTCAATTTTGTGCAAAAGCGCAGAAAAAAGACAAAGCACAGAACAAAAACAAAAAAACTAAAAAGAACTCAAACAACGAAGAATAAAACAGCAAAAGGCAATGAGCAAAACAAGAACAACAACAACAAAGGCGAAAATGCGTAGAGACGCGGGCAGTGTGAAGGAAATAAAGTGAAGGAAAAACTATACAAAATTCCAATTTGTCAGGAATTTGTTCAATTTCAGTTTTGCATCGGTTTGTAATTTGGCTGCAACGCTGAGCGAGAGTGGGAAAGCGAGAGAGAGTGCGGGGAACAGACGAAGCAGCAAAATTGTGAGGGCAGCAACAAATGGCACACAGAATTTTGCTGCTGCTGCTGAAGGACATTGTGGCATATTTGTGGGTGGCGTTGATGTCACCCATACTGCTGTTGTTGTTGTAGCTTTAGTTGGCATTGTCGTTTTGTTTTTGTAATTGTTATAGTTGTA
Organism: Melieria crassipennis; assembly: GCA_963668005.1. Lineage (NCBI taxonomy): Eukaryota > Metazoa > Arthropoda > Insecta > Diptera > Ulidiidae > Melieria > Melieria crassipennis. Next base: position 60,218,125 of record OY764961.1, on the reverse strand, counting down.
CATGTAATTTTGTTGTGGTTTTTGTGCTGCTGCTGCTGCTACAAAATTGACAACAGTTGGCATTTTTTCGCCACAAATGCCACACAAGTGTGTGAAAAGATTTGCAACAGACAAGAATTGGCTGAGAGATGTGAAGCTAAAAGTGAAGTTGAAAATCGCAGCAATGAGAAAATGTGTGCAAGTGTAAAGTTGCGCTGGTTGCATGCAACAATGTCACAGTGGAGTGAAATCGGTAATTTAGTAATAAAATAACATAATAAATATTTAAAAAAAATCCAACTAAGACAGAAAAACATTGCAATTGGTAATATTTATTCATTTACCTCAAAAACTGTGGTTAAAAAAATTATTAAAGATAGGTTTTAGGCGCAGAAGCAGAATTTTTTTTAAGCAACAAATTTTTGAGCTAATTGAAAGCGCTTTAGGGGGTAAAGATTTGCTTGGAATGGAGAATCAAGAAACTTAGGTTAGGTTAGGTAAGCTGTCTGGCGAAGTAGGCCACCTTAGACCCTATTGGGTCCATAGCGTCACCAGTTGAGGCTTCTTAGTGTTGCGTATGGATGCGTAAAAGTGATCGGTGGGAATGCGATTGTTTCCAGCGAAGTTCAGCAGCGACTAACCAGAACCCAGAAAAGAACGGGGCCCCTAAGTTAGTAAGGCGTACTCTTGCGATGGAGCCGGACAGGAGCAGAGAATGTGCTCCTTGGCACCAATTTCTCTGCATCAAGAAACTTAGTTGTTTGGCAAATGTTTTGGCAAGTAGAAAAATAATTTTGGTAAACAAAAAGATTCAATTTATTAAACTTTTTATAATTTTAGGGTATCTCCATGCCTTCTTGAGAACTACAACTTCAAGTCTGAAAAACTTTAGTTTAGGTTCAAGTGCTGTTTTCTAAAGAAAGAACACACATACATAGACTTATGAAACCCATTCTGACGTCAGTGTTTCAAACTTGGGTACTATTTTATTCAAATAGAGGAACTGTTTATGATGCCTCTCAATTATTCTATTAGCTTTGTCTTATTTTATTCAATTTCAAGTAAAACTGATGAATTTTCTGTCACTTTATATCATCTTAACTAATAAATTAATTAATTGACTGGCACGACAGCCCGCTTACCCGAGACTAAGGCCTAGCTTCCCGTAACCACCCGTGTTGTGCGTGTAAATTTGCACGCGGGTGGAAGGGACCTACAGTTTTACGCCGGTTCCGAACGGCAGGTTGGGAGCTTTTTCATAAGCAATTTTTACTCTCAGAGGTTTGGCGTTTCCAGCTGAGAGAACAGCCACCGAAAGAGAAAACGAGTTTTCCCGTTATATATTTTTTTCATCTTAACTAGGGACCGGAAATAAAAGTTATTTATTAAAAATAATTTGTAAAACTTAACTATGAAGGAAAAGTCGTACAAATAAATGAAAAATACCAATACATTTCTTTTCGCACGGAGAATCAAACTTGGCATTAAACTTTTTTTTAAAATTTTATGGAAAAATTAAAAAATAAGAATTATTTTTTATTTATATTTTAAAAATCCTTTAATAACAATTATTTTTGATTTTTTTTCATATAAGTCCACAAATAACGGTTTTATTTCAATTTTTATTTAAGGGGGTCAATACGTGTAAATTTACAAAATTTTCAAAAAATTTTTTTTGTGGAATAGACTCCAGGGGGTCTCAAGAATATCCCCCTCAAGTGGTTTTTAATTCTGATGACCCGTTCCCCTTTCTACCCACCTAGCTGCAAAACAACTCGACTCAATTCTACTTAGATTGCATTATCTCACCTTAGACTACATCACATCACCTCAAATCAATTCAGCTCAGTGTTCCTTAGATTACACCAACAACACTCTCAGAGCATCACAATGGACTTTTCGAAGACTCCCAGTGTACTTGCTGGGGAACCAGCAAGCTGCCTGTCTTACCTAACCTAACTTAACTTAACCTGGATCACCCCACGTTAGAGAACCTTAACTAAGATTACTTCACATTAGACCACCACTTAGATTGCATTCCCTAAAATCACTACTCCTTAGATCAGTACATCTCAGAGCACCTCCTCTTATAGCACCTCACCTTAGACCGCCTCTCATTCACTAAATTACTCCACCTCACCTCACCTAACAAAACAACACACTTCCTCATCTCGTATTTCATTCCCATTTACTTTATGTGATTTGGTTCGATTTTAACTGCCTTTCGTATAGTTACGGTTTGCTTCATCTTGTCTCCTTTATCCTCACTTAACTGTATCATCATTCCATATTATCTTATCTCATCTAATTTTTTTCTTATCATCACTGTTATATGATGTTCTAAACTTCTGTTCTATATTAATTTATGTCATCTTCTTATTTTGTTTTATACCATCTCAGATTTCATACCATTTCACATTTAATATCATTTCATTCAATATCTTCTCATTTCCTCATCTCTATTACACCTCATGCCGAATAACTTTATTTCAGTTGATTTTTCTCACCCATCCTATTTCCCTCTTCCTCTCTGATCTCTTATCATTCATATTTGTTTCATCTAACATAGTCATCTCGTCTTATTTTTATTCTTTATTTCCTCATATTCTTAGATATAAAAAAATTCAAAAATTCTGTGCCGAGAAAGTGTTTGCGAAAACGGCTCATTCTTTCGGCACATTTTTTTTTGTGTATGATAGAAGCTGTCAATGCGGTAGTTTATAGCGATGTTACATGTTTATACGGCAGGTGGGCGTGGCACCTCCCATACAACCGAAAGTTTTAATATGACATATCTTCGGAATTATAAGTCGGATAGCATTGAAATTTAGTACAGTGTCATGGCGTAAACGTGTAATTCGACCGGTAAAATTTAATGAGCTTTGGACAAGGGGCGTGGCATTTTTTAGATTCTGGTGTAACTTTTGAACTATAGCATTCACATCAACGACACTTGGTACAAACTAACGATATGGTCATGTCCTTCGGCAGGGGGAATAGGGCGTATTTTTGACAAGGGGGCGTGGCACCGCCCATACATCTCAATTCTTTAATATGGCATAGCTTCGAAATTATAAGTCGCACAGCATTGAAATTTGGTACAGAGTCATGACGTAAACGTCTCATTCAACCGGTAAAATTTAATGGGCGTTGGACAAGGGGCGTGGCACTTTTTGAATTCCGGTGCAACTTTGGAACTACAGCGTTCACATCAATGACACTCGGTACAAACAAACGATTTGGTTGTGTCCTTCGACAGGAGGAATGGGGTGGGTTTTTGACAAGTGGGCGTGGCACCGCCTCCATTTTTTATACATAGATTGTTTATCCTGACTGACTGACTGATAGATTGGTTGATTTATCATCGCCCAGCCCAAACCGCTGAAGCTAAAACATGAATTTTGGACTGTAGGTACATCTTGAAGAATTAACCTTCGCCAAGACGGGAGTAAATGTGAAAACACATGATTTAAAGGGCCTTCTGACTTCAAAATTTTGAAGACACTCGAAATCAAAGATAGACACATGTTTTTTTTTTAATCAAAATCTGATGGGCTCAAGAATGGGTTAAGAATTCGTATCGGGGGAAACAGAAGAGCTTGCGTGCAAAGCCGCAGGGCCCAGCTAGTTCTTTATAATATCTTGTCATACCTTGTCCAAATTTCCTAGGCTCTGCTTTTTGTTGTCCCCTGAGTTTATGTCATCTCATTCAAATTTCTTTCATCAAATCTCCAAAATTCTCTTTCAAAATTTTCTCATTACTTTTTGACGCTTTATGAGCGCACTTACTTCTTACCCCACAAGAGAGGGTGTGACGAGAGACGCTTCCATCACCGTTTTCTCCGATGGCTGTAAGATGAATGAAGGTACAGGAGCTGGTCTCCACTCAGATGTACTAAGGACCCAAAGGTCATTCAGGCTTCCGGACCACTGTAGTATCTATCAAGCGGAGCATTGGAAGGAAGGAAGGAATTCGGCATCACCGTGTCACTGTCTGCTGCGTTCCGGGCCACCCTGGAGTAGCTGGGAACGGAGCAGCGGACGGGATGGCAAGAAAGGGGGTCGCCTTGCCTGCCATCGAAATATATAACTCTGTGCTTCCTCCGATATTTGCTCTATATATGATGAAGAAGAAATATAAACAATTCCACACTTCCAGTGTCACTACCCGGCTCGGCAGAAACGCCGACTTCGTACCCTAGGGAAAAATTCCTAGCGGCCCTGGCTTGCGCGGCAAAAAAAAATCCAGATGTACTCTCTGTTATCAAGAGGTCGAATTGGTTTGCCGATTGAGACTGATTGGATAGCTCCAGAACTATTTAAGAAGTGATTTAGAATGGGACAATTTGGCCTCCGAGTGGCAGTGCGGTCTCTTTGCCGCATACACCCTTCCCTCCAAACCCTAACCGTTTGATTTCTTTCATTAATTTATTCCTCATTCCTCATTTATTTATTTATTCCTCATATTATTTGTATTCCTCATATTATTTTTATTCCTCATATTTTTTACAATCTCTCATCATAACTTGTTTCATATGGGTTTGGTTGTACCCTGAAATGATGTTGCTTCATCTTAATTTAAGCCGTTTTATTTTGTCTTACTTTAGGTTACCTCACCATATCTCATCTTAGATTATCTCACCATCTTTTAACCCGTTGAATCTTTAATGTTGCCTGATCACATGTCATCATTGTTTTGCTTTATAACACAAAATTCTATTTCACTTTATTAATGACCCCCCGGTTCGTTTCATTTTCCATTTAGTCAAATTTATCTTTGACCTTGCAATATCTCATCTTGTCTTATCTCATGTGAGTTAACTTGACCCATCTTCATTCAAATTGATTCAACTTGAGTTGAGATGATTTGAACTTTATGCTGTCCAAGTTGAATTTTATATCTTCAATCTTCGCTTTAAATTTCTCTCACCAACTAAAATTCTGCACAAATTGTCTATACTACAAAATGTTGAAAAAAATAAAGAAAAAGTTAAAGCAGTAAACCAACAAAAACCATAAATGTATCTAACCACTCGTAAATCGCCCATTGACAGCCATTGAAAGCGATTACCTGCAGGCGTGTGCGTCATGTGTTGGCGTTATTCAACATAACCTCAAAAACCATCACGGCGTCTGCGATGGCGTCCAGCCGACAGTGAAGGCAACAACAAAAATTAGAATGCGCCACCAAGTCCAGGCAAGGAGTGCGTTCTAGAGTGGAATTGTGGAAGGCAGGCAACCGACGACAGTGTCGTTCATTGATTAAAAGCGAGGAAGGCGGTGCGGGAATAGGTGGCAGAAAAAAAAACATAGTAGAAAATTGCACCGCAGCAGCAAAATTGCAACAGCAGCTGCAACAAATTACCAAATGCAGACAAGGACAAACGCACATTTACAAACACACACACACATACACACATACATACAGAGTTGAAAGTCAAACAAGCCAGCAGAGGAATGGAAAATGTACTGGCCCCAAGTAGATTTTTACTAAAAAATATGAAAAAATTATGGCAACATATACACACACACATATATACACAGCACACATATGTCATTTTTATATGAGCGAGTATGTATGAAAAAGTGCCAACGACTGGCGCATCGTCGCCTTTAATGTCATTTATGGGCGAATTGCTGTATTCGCTTCTCGGTGTTGTTGTTGATGTTGCTTGCAACATGTAGTCTGCGGCCACTGTATCCATTATCGTTATAACTATTGCAACTTGTTGTTGTTGTAGTTTTAGTAGCATTGTCGATGGTCATATTTGCCACACGATCCATTGTACCGTCACTGGCCGCTGCCTTCACTGCAATTCGCACTATCAGTGCTGCCAGATTTCCACTCGCTGTGCTAGTTGTGTGCCAATTTTTTGTTATTGTAGGTTTTCTTATTTTGTCACTTCTTCGGTGCATTATTGCATGTTGGCTAACCGGCTCGGCGCATGTGTCGCAAAGCATGGGTCCCATGTGCGCCTAAGTAGGCGCCTAGAAAAGTGTGCAATGGCAGCGCCAAGCAGCGGCCATCTTAAACTGTAATCATTTATGCGGCATAATAGCACAAATGACACATTTAATGCCGCTGCAAATGACAAATTAACATTGCAAGTGATTGTTGTTGTTGCGGTGCCTAAAATTATGCACAAGTCGAAGGACTTTTGCTGTAGACGAAATCATTCTTTCGATCGAAGAAATGTTTAATGGCTCTGCGGTCTAAATGTTCAAATTATTATAGTTTATCTGGACAGCACACATTCATAAGTTAAGAACGAAATTACATTCGGAGTGCCAACGTTGCCACTAAGTTTAATTTATGATTTTTCTTGAATACAACCTGCAGTAATAAATTCAATTTGCCTCATCTATGACAACCAGCAGAGTGTCTTATGGCAATTTATTATATTAACTACCTTCGAATTACACTTGGCAGATGGTTATGCAAATGAAAGAGGAAAAATACAAAAAATACTACTGGAATTATAGCCTACTTTTAGGCGCACCATAAATATACACACCATCAAATTTACTCATATCACGTAGTAGTAAAATTTCTTGGCAGCATTTTAGGCGCTCGCATAAGCAAATATTGTATTAGCCTAGAAATATAACTGGTTTTAAGGGGTCATTCTCATGTGAAATTTTTTAAAAATTAATTTTTTTTTTAACATATTTGGAATGTATCATCTTTGAAGAAGGTGCTGTCAAAATTTTATTGGAAAATTTCAAGTATTTCGGCTTCTACAGACATTTATATAACGAGCGGTCAAGGTTTCTAGCAAGGATTCAATCAGTTAGTCAAAACTTTAAACGTGTTTTTCTCGGAACGCCTTTTTTTGAAATGGCGGGGATGATTTAAAAAAAACCATTCATCCGATCTCTCTGCGATATTGTCACGTCATTCTACATACTGTTAGCTATCGCCCCTAGTAAATTCACTCTGATATGTTAAAAATTTCATATTTTTTTTCATTGATAAAATCTTCAAAAACAACAATTTTTTACTGCTCTATCTTCCAATGCCTGCCATTTTGTGAGATTCTTATGAAAAAATTCAAATTTACTACGGGCGAGAGGTACGTTCATACTGATTAAGAATTTCTTTGAAATTTATGTTTCAGATAATCCTGTGACTCAAAACAATCCCCGCCAGCTGACCATGCCGCGGCAGAAGCCGTGTCTTTAATCGAAAAAAAGTGTTTGAAAAAATAAAAAAAATTTTTTTATTTTTTTTTATTTTTGTACCATAACAATGAATAAATTAAAATGGAATATCTTTTTTTGATAATTCCTCGTATTCACAAAGGAAATAATTTCTGAAAAATGTCCATTTTTCCTGTCCGCGCATGAGAATGACCCCTTAATGGGTTATGAAAGTTTTAGGCCATAAACAAAATTAAAAATTGCCTTTTTGTATGCAAAATTTCCAAAAGGATGCAAAGTTTGTTCTCATTTTGTGTTCCAAATTTCAAATCCATTGTGTTAGGGGTTTTCGGCTCAATACAAAAATGAATGCGTCTCTTTGAATGTGATGGCAATTCGAATGGAAATATTATGACTCATTTGCTTTATTTGTTATCCTATTTTTGGCTTCTATTGTTTTAGCCTTCAATGAAACTCTTTAAATTGGATTAAAGCATTTCAATGACATGAATTGATGGAGTTTTTACTAAAAATTTGGCTATCGAAAAGTGTGTGCACATTTCATCGATCGGCACCGGTGACTGATTTTTTTAACTAAAAATCGCATTTAAACAACAATCACTGCGCGTACTTTTCAAACCTTCACCTTTTCCGAAAAATTTATTTCTCAATGAAAGGAAAGCATTAATGTATAAATCATACTAAAGGCTTGTACCAACATCCTGAAGTCCGATGATCTAAAACACTCATTAGAAATGTTTTCAGACTGTTTCAAATATTTTGAACAAAGTAAATCGGTTTTGCCAAAAAAAAAAAAAAAATTATAAATAAAATTATAAATAAAAAAAATATAATTTTAACATTTTCTGTAGTAAGTAAATTAAAACATTACAAAAGATTTCTGCATAGTAAATAAAATATTTTACAAATTTTGAGAAAACTCTCAAAATAGTTTCAGCATATTTTGAAATTTTGCAAAAATTCTCAAAACTGCAAAATGTGTTAAATTAAAATTGCCCTTAAAAATATGCAAACAATATGCGGCTATCAGAAATGTAAATATTGAATGTGTTTGGAAAATATGCGTAAGCGAACAAACAAAACCAACTAGAATGTGGTTTGTGTGTGTGTTTGAGTTTGCTGAATAACCCAAAATACTCGAAAGTTAACAAACACAAAGCTCAAATATGATGCAGTGACAGGTACAGTGTAACTGTTTGGGGGGGGGGGAGGTTTGAAAATTATAATTTGATATTTAAAATTTAGAAATAGAAATTTGTTCCTTATTTTTTATGAAGTTAGTTGAGTTAGTAGTTGAGTTAAAAAATTGAAGAAATTTTTAAGAAGAATCATATTGCAACGATGAGGCACTCTGTGTTGTGCATGAATGCTTTTCCAAGCATACTTTTAGGCATGCATTTGGAGTATGGCCGGTTGGCAATAATTCCGATTTGGCAAGGATGGTTCGCGAAGGTTAGAACAATAGAGAGTACAACTAGAATGTGCAAGAAACATCGGCGCGATAAGAAAACAAGTATAAAAGGCAGCAGTGTGCAGCGCAGGGGGTCGAGTCTTGGTTGAATAAGCAAAGTAGTAACAAGTGTAGATACAAGCAAAGAGTAAATCTGTAAATAAAGTGACTGTTGATTTTTTGACTGCGTTTGCGCTGAATAAATGAAGTTGTTTTATTTTCAAGCACAATCCAAAACGAACTTAGAGAAGTAATTTTCGTAACAATATAAATCGATTAGAATTATAACTTTTTGAAAACCGTAAAATTCTTTATTTATTTGAATGACATTACCAAGCTTTTTCATCTTCAAATTGGTTAGGTCTGAGAAAATAAAAAAATATATATAAAAAGAAAAAAATCTGTCTTTATACGTTGGATTATTAAAGTGAAGACACAATATGAAGCAGCAATGCTGTGCTAATAAATGAATTTAAGAGACTCACAGAAGTTAACTAAACTAACTGTAAGACTCATTTTCTATAGCATACTTTTAGACTGACTAAATAGCACATCACAGCACCTTCGTTCAAATCGAAGCGCTCATAAATGAATTTAACAGTCTCACAACAGGTAACTAAACTAACTGTAAGACTCATTTTCCATGGCATACTTTTAGGCTGACTACATAGCACAGCATCACAGCATCTTTGTTCAAAACTTTGCCCACGTCACTGTCATCGCTCTGTGTTGCGTGTGTTGATATTCAATTAAAAGTCCAAAAAAATTAATTCTACCATGTTTTTTTTTAATCAAAATACACAATGAACGTGAAACGTTGTGCGTGTGGAAGTTGCACAAAAGCCGCAAAAGATAGACAATTAATTGAAATAAAACAATAGAGCCGACTGTTGGGATCTACTCGCGTACACGCTCTGCTATTATGGTAAATCCAACAACAATAACAACTAAAACAACAACAACAATTTCATAAATGCTTTGGGCAAGGGAAAATAGCAAACGGGTAGTTGAAGTGGTCGAGAGGGTTGGCTCTCAACGCAACAGGGTGCCATGCGATGGAAAATTGTGCCGAGTGGCAACACTGGCTGGTGGTGATTGTCTTTGAAAATATTTGTTTTTTGGTCTTCTTCTGCGAGTGTCTGCTGCTGCACTGTTGGGGTGTGAAGTGCTGCGCTCTGGGCATACAAGGGTTAAGGGCTTAAAATGAATGCACCAGCAGACGCTGCGCCTGGAGACGTGTCAGTGTGTGTGTGTGTGTGCGTGTGTGTTTGTGTGGATTATGCAATTTACATATGGTTATTGTAAACTTAAGCCACAGCCACACATGCAGCTCTTAGCTCAAGCCATGGCTTAAGTAATACAGGAAAAGAAATCACAATTAAATGAAAATTCCAACAAATTAAGGATTCTCAAAATTTTGATTAAGTCAACTTAAGCTCGAACCATGGCAACGACTGATGCATGTTTGAAAACACTTTTTGGCTTTTTTGTTTTAATTATTTTGCAGACATAAATTCCAAAATTCAATGTTTATGCTGTCGTGGCTGCTCTTTTACACTCTAACCTCACTTTTGTGAACCCACAGCGTACACCTTTGCCCGAACGGTGTGTTGCACTGGAATGAGTTGGGTTGAAACTTTCCATTTGGAAGATGTTGTGCCAAATGCAACTAATTCTTTGGGATTACTCTTGTGCGTGTTATTGTTGTTGTTGCCTTGCTGCCTTACAACGTGCGCACGGGCAACATTCAATATTGCAAAGGATTAACCTGCAAGATGTTGAAACAGCAGATTTGTTTCTGTCTGTTGTTCTGTCTGCCATCGAAGGGGCGAAATGTGCGCAACGGCACTGGCTTTGTGCTGCTGCTGCTGCTGCCGACATTGTTGTTGCCATTGTTGCTGTTGTTGTAGAGGTTGTTGCTGCTGAAAAGGTACACTCAACAATGGTATTAAAATGTTGGCAGATTTTATAGTCGACTCCATTAGGGCCAAACACGGCGACAATACAAACGAAAACCAACAATAAAAACAACAAAAACAATAAAAAACACAACAACAACCAGAAGAACAACAATGTTTGCTTAAATACTGCCGAAAGTTGGGGGAAATTTAAATTGTATTTCTATGGCTTAGAGGTCAGAACGCATTTATGTGGAGCTGCCCGAGGGAAGAGACGAAGAGGGAAGGATCAGCATTGAAGCAAAGGGGGACAGTTGCGGTGGCACTAAATGCCGCTTAGTAAAAGACAGACAAACAAAAAGTTATACACAACTTTGAGATTAGCAAACAATTTCGATTTGCTCTTTGCAGCACTTAGTTTGCGCTCTAAAAGTCACACACACACACACACACAAACACACGGCCATTTCTCTTTTCTCACACACCCACACATACACATTTACAATTCCCAATTTCGCATATTTATCGCCAACACTTTGCTGCACTGTCGCATAAATCACGCAAATCAAATTTCATGCTAGAATTTACGATTTATCTATTACACTTTTTTTTTCAACTCCAAGTGGCAACGCTGCAGCATGGCGGCGTCTGTTGCTGCTTGCACTTATTTATTGTAATTCAATTGGCAGAAATCAATGTCGCTCTGTCAAAATGACAGCCAGTCTCGTGCAGTGTCAGTGCACGTATTCAGGCAGCAGCTCAGCAACAGTGAAGCAATAAAAAATAGCAACAACAAGAAAAGGGGGGAAAAATCAGCGCAGCTGCCATAAGTGCGCGGTAAACAACATTTTGCAGTTAAATGCTGCATAGGTACAGGCGCAGAGGCGATGCTAAACGCTTGCCAGCATCTGTGCGTGTGTGTGTGTGTCTGTGTGTGCACAGGTAGTCAACGGAAATGTAATGGCATGGAAGCAATGCTGCTGTCAAACATCAATCAGTTATGGAAAACACATTTCTTTCTTTCGTTCTCTTAGACATTTTTTGTTGGCTCATCGTTTACGCTTAAAGATTTACAACTTTGCTTATTGCTTGGTTTTGTAGGAAAAATATTGCATACCTTTGGGTGCCATAGATGAAAGGTGAAATTCAATAGTAAGCAAAGGGATATTCAAAAGGATAAAGAGGATCAAAAAGTATTGGGTCAAGTATGGTCAAAGACTTTTTACAAAACTAGCTTCTTTCAACATTTTTATTTATTATTGATTACATCGATTTAAAGTATACTTTATTTTTTATTGAGATCAACCTAAAATTAAAACTAGACAAGACTGAGACTCGACTGAGGTTAGAGTGAGACTAGACTAGACTAAAACTAGAGTGAAACTAGACTGAGACTAGACTGAAACAAGACTGAGACTAGTCTGAGACTAGACCGAGACTAGACCGAGACTAGACTGAGACTAGACTGAGACTAGACTGAGACTAGACTGAGACTAGAATTAGACTAGATTGAGACTCGGCTGAGACTAGACTGAGACTAGACTGAGACTAGACTGAGATGAGGTTAGACTGAGACTACATTGAGACTAGACTGAGACTAGACTGAGATGAGGTTAGACTGAGACTACATTGAGACTAGACTGAGACTAGACTGAGACTAGACTCAGATTAGACTAGACTAGACTGAGACTAGAATGAGACTAGACTGAGACTTGGCTGAGAATAGACTGAGACTAGGCTGAGACTAGACTGAGATTAAACTGAGACCCGGCTGAGACTAGACTGAGACTAGGCTGAGACTAGACTTAGATTAAACTGAGATTAATTAAATTGAGATTAAACTGAGGTTAGACTGAGACTACATTGAGACTACACTGAGACTGGACTAGACTACACTGAGACTAGACTAGACTAGACTAGACTAGACTAGACTAGACTAGACTAGACTAGACTAGACTAGACTAGACTAGACTAGACTAGACTAGACTAGACTAGACTAGACTAGACTAGACTAGACTAGACTAGACTAGACTAGACTAGACTAGACTAGACTAGACTAGACTAGACTAGACTAGACTAGACTAGACTAGACTAGACTAGACTAGACTAGACTAGACTAGACTAGACTAGACTAGACTAGACTAGACTAGACTAGACTAGACTAGACTAGACTAGACTAGACTAGACTAGACTAGACTAGACTAGACTAGACTAGACTAGACTAGACTAGACTAGACTAGACTAGACTAGACTAGACTAGACTAGACTAGACTAGACTAGACTAGACTAGACTAGACTAGACTAGACTAGACTAGACTAGACTAGACTAGACTAGACTAGACTAGACTAGACTAGACTAGACTAGACTAGACTAGACTAGACTAGACTAGACTAGACTAGACTAGACTAGACTAGACTAGACTAGACTAGACTAAACGTCATGAAGTATGACGACTTGATCAGTTCAACTACTCATTTAGATGAGTGAGTGAACGAACGATTGAATGAATGAATAAATAAAACAAAGGACGAGCGAATAAACTGAAAATCGCAGTTTTCATTATTTTTAATTTTGGCATTCAGTAAGATTCATTGAAACATTGGCGATTATTGTACAGCAATAAACATCATTAAAGAAATTATTATTTTCATTGTCATCTTCAAATAATTATCATCAAGTCCTGCAAACTCATTCGCAAAAAAACGTTTTGCCGTACTTAATTCGATTTCAACAACTATACATCGATTACCATCAATCTGGTAACGAGCCAAAAAATTAATCATATTTGTACCCAAAGACCGTTGCAATAAGCATATAAAAACTTATTACCCGAATACGCAAACATAGCATGAAAGTACATAAAAAAAATCAGCGTCCATTTTTACAGTAGCAACATCGTCTGAAAATTGTCTCCACTGCAAAGATATAAAAATAGCATACAGACGTTTATGACGTCCATAAAAATAGCTTCAATGTCTTCATTGGATATAAAACAAAAGAAGCAAAACATTTACATTGTCTAAAAATTTGCCAAACAAACAAACAATGAATGAATATAGCAAACACAAGAAACCGGTTAGTATTACCAACGTTATTTGTTGCATATTTTTAGGCATAATACAAAAATCGAGCGCTTTTGTCTTTTTACGCGTCGCTTGTGCGCCATTCCTCAAACGCTGAAATTCCATAAGCTTTGCGTCATATCCAGTCGCACGTATACTTGCGCGCTTTTCTATTATACGAATACGTTGTAATAGTATTCAAGTGCGTGTGTGTGTGTGTGTGTGCTTTTGTAATAAATATTACGCACAGCGCATTGCACACATAATTCAACTATGCTCGATTTACTGAACGTAAATGGTGGAAAAATTGTGATTTTTGTAGCTGCAGCACGCCCCAACCGAACCAGTAATAATGCCGACGAAGCGATTGTGGCAGCGGGCAATGCGGCGGCAAAGCAATCCTAAAAGTATGCACTAAATTCCGCTGAAATCGCGGTAATTTTTCCATCAATTACATGATGCGAAAAATATGAAGAGATTTACAATATGCCATGGCGGAGCGGCTTGGCTGGTGCGCCTGCAAGTATGCAGCAGCGCCATTACATTTGCCAAAGCGTATTTACTACTAAATCCATTACAAAGTACTAAAAGTACATAAATGCAGATAAATACATTTCGGATGGATGGGAATTGGCGGGCGGCGGTGCGACGTGGTAAGCACACAAAAAAAATAAAAATAAAATAAAGTACGCACATAAGTGAACGCAATTTTTACTTGCATTTTTTTCCTTGACGTTGTAGTCAAAGTTCAGTGTTGTGGGTTTGTTCTTGTTGTTGTTGTTTATGTTCTTGCTGTGTGGTAATAGCACAGCACGGCAGACATGTGGCAGGACGCAATAGGAGTGGGAAAGGGGGTAGGGGGTAAGAATGTTGGCAGGAAAATAAAATGAAATAAAATTAAAATAGATTTTTCTGCGCTAGAAATTGAATGCAAGGACATGTAGGCACGAGCAGGAGATCGAGTGAAGGAAAGTAAGAAATAAGAAAATCTACTTGCGAAAAAGTGCGGAAGGTCTCCGCTAAGAGGTTAAATATTATTATGCATGCAACATGACGTGCAGTGCGTTTGCAGAGAGCACGCAAGGAAGGAAGGAAGGAAGGACGAAAGTAGCGTTGAAGGCAAGAAAGCGGCAAGCAGTGTTGGCAGTCAGAGGGGGCGTGGAACTGTCGTGCGTTGGCTGGCAAGGCCGACAGTGAATCATCTTGAAAATTGTCTACTTAAACCAACGTGAACGATAAGCGCGGCTGCGAACGATTTAGCTGATCACGATGATGACGATGGAATATGATTTGGAGCGTATGGAGGTACAAAAAAATATAATAAAAAAATAAGAATAAGAAAAAGCAGCTGAATGCTAAGTCGGCGCATTTTGAACGATGAGGCCTTGAGAACAATGGCAAAGAGCTTAAGACGATAATGGGAGCAGAGTTGTGGCACAGATGGAACGAAAGTGCATAAGTGTACTGCGGTAAGAAAAGGAAAAAATATATACATAAATATTTTATACAAATAAAAACTAGGAATTTGGAAATTGTATAAATTTTAATAAATTAAAGCATAGTTAAAAAAATATGTTAAAAATTTAAAACTACCAAATATATTGAAACTTATTTGAAACTAACATTTCTAAAGATTTTCTAATGTTTTTTTGTATTTCTTTTATTTTAAAAATATAATTTTTTTCTTTAAACTAAATATTTTTATGTCAGTGTATAAATTTTATAAATTTAAATAAATTTAAATTAAAAAAATTAAAAAAAAATAAATTTAAATTTAAATATATATAATATATATAAAAAATATTTTTTTAAATTAAATTTTAATAAATTGCAACATTCTTAAAAACCAAAAATAAAATACAAATTGAAAAGTAGCAAATTTAAAGGTTTTCTAATGTTTTTTATTTTTATATTTTTAAAAAATTCAAACTCGTGGTTATTAAATTAAATGTCTTATTTAAATTAAATTTTAATAAATTGAAACATTCTTAAATAAATAAATTACAAATTTAAAAGTGGCAAATATATTGTAAAGTTATTTGGAACTAACATTTCTAAAAGTTTTCTAATGGTTTTTGCACTTTTATATTTTAAGAACATGTTTGTTATTAAATTTTTTTTATTTAATTAAATAACAAATACGTTAAAAATTTAAAATTTTTTTAAGGGTTTCTATTGTTATTGTAGTTTTATATTTTAAGAAAGTCATAATTTTTTGTTATTTAATTAAAAATCGGTATTTCAGGGTATAATTTTTATAAATTTTAATGCAATTCAATAAATAATAATTCATTAATTCATAATTAATTAATTCATAATTAAAAATATGTAAAAATATATAAACTAGCAAATATATTTAAAATTATTTCTTTCTTTATTTAATTTCTAAAGGTTTTCTAATGTTTTTAGTATTTTTGTATTTGAAGAATTATAATTTTTTGTTATAAAATTAAATATCTATATGTCAGGGTAAAAATCTTATTTAATAACTTGAAGCATAAATATATTCAAAAGTTTTTGATACAAATATTTCCAAAATGGTTTGTATTTTGACATAAATTTTTTGTTTACAAACACAATATAAGTAAATATAATTAAATATATAAAAATATGTCAGAATACAAAAATATCATAAAAATATTAATTTTTTGAAAATCCACTTTTCATTAAAATTCAAACTCTACCAATTTTCGTTTATTATTCGCTTTTGAACTTATTGGGCCCCGCCATCTCTTGCGACACTTGCACCGCCTGTGTGCGCTTTTTAAGCTTTTAACTCCTACATTTCTGCTATCAAAATCAAATAATAAATTTCACTTAAGATTTTTCCATCCTTGCTCTCTTTTCTCCGACCTATACCTTCCCTCATGGCTACAGTCTTTTGCGCTTTGCTTCCTCTTCATTTGATGCGCAGCATTTGTTGCTTTTCTTCGAACACACACACACATCCATTCACTTTGGCGTATGTTGAGTGAGCACACATTCACGCACGCGCATGTCACTTTAACTGATTTTACCCTTTACCCTTCTCACCCTTTTCGCTGTTTGCAGGCACTTTTTGCTTTGGATTTGCAGCGTTTTTTTTGCAAATAATAAAGCAGAAAATGATAAATACAGCACACATCATCAGCGCGAAATTTCACTCACATTTGCTGTGCAAATTGACAGCAGCGACAAAATAGAACTGCTGTCATCAGAACAGTGGAAATATCTAAGAAGGGGAAGAAGAAGAAAAGTAGTGAAGTGTGACTGTAGCGAAAAGGAAGGTTAATGCAGTCAAATGTAGCGTTGGAATGTTTTGCTTTTAACCATTTGTATTACAAGAAAAAATGCTATGAGTAGAGAAGCTTAAAAAATTTTAGTGTAACTAGTTTTGAAAGCTTTGAGAGAAACTTTAAGTTGCTGCATTAATTTTATGTTCAAGTTTCTGGTAAGTTTGTGAGATATTGAAAGCTATTAAAGACGCTTTTTACAATTTGTATTATATAAAAAATTCCACGAGTAGAAAAGCTTAAAAGCTTGAGTGTAAATAGTTTTGGAAGCTTTGAGAGAAGCTTTAAAGTTCTGGATTGATTTATGATTCAAGCTTTTGGTAAGTCTGCGAGATATCAAAAGCTATTAAGGTGCTTTCTTGCGTAATAAAAAAAAAAATTTCACGAGTAGAGGACTTAAAAGCTTTAGTGTAAATAGTTTTGGAAGCTTTGAGAGAAGCTTTAAAGTACTGTATTGTTTTTGGGCTTAAATTTCTGGTAAGTTTGTAAGATATTGAAGACGCTTTTTACAATTTTTGTTATAAGAAAAAAAATGCCACGAGTAGAGGAGTTTGAAAGCTTCTGTGCAATTAGGTTGAAAGATTTGAAAGTAGCTTTAAAGTTCTACATTGATTTTTAACTCAATTCTGGAAAGTTTGAGAATTTGTAAGCTACTAATGATGCATAAAGATCGCTTAAGATATGCGCTTTAACTACTATTAAATCTAATAAATCAAGAGCTTTTCAGTTCCGCTTTGAGTGCTAGTTGGATATTTAGCTATGTTAGAAATACTCATTAAACCTTTCGAAAGCAGTAAAGTTCAGTCTAAAGCTTTTTCCAAGTGCTCTAAAGTTTTCTTTTTGCTCAAATTGCTTTTAAAGTTTACTTAGTTGTTGTTGTGTTTGATTTTTATTTGTTGTTGTCATTTGCCATCATAAAAAGTATACATAGCGCAGCAATTGGGCTGACAAAATTTAGAGAGAAATTTGCTATCTAAAATTGGCTATTTTGCGTATAGGCACAGACACATACAAACACACATTCAGTCCAAATAATAAATAAACAATTTCCTTAAATTGCATGTCGGCCGCTCGACTGACTGTCCGAGGCTCTGGTTGTTTGCTTGGCTCATAAAAAGTAATTGCTGCCGGCACACAAAATGTCAAAACAATTTCGCATTAATTGACCCATGACCTCACCAGCGGCGCACAATTTTCCGCCACTCGATCTATGAGTGAAAATTTACAGCATTTAAATTAGACACAAGTGCCCTATTGACAGTATGACGCTTTTCTGGACTAGAAAAGCATTGCTGTTAAATGATTTTGCAATGGCTGCAGTGTGTACACTGTTAACAAAATAACGTTTGTTTAGAATGATATTTTATTTATTGCATGCTATTTGTAAAATTTCTTATATGTATAATATTCGAGTATGAAGTACAAAAAAATAGTACGCGAAAAATTATTTATTTATTGTATTTTTTAAATTTATTGCATGCAAGTTTTTTTTTGCATGCGAGTTTTTTCTTAAATTAAATTACAGTTTGAGTTTGATGGCCAAAATTTTCATATTGGAAGTTTTCTATGAAAAATAAAATTTTTTTATTTTTTTGCACCGTGTAAAAAACTGCCATTCAATCAAAACCGCGAAATTTCCGGCCAAAAATCGCTTTTCCGCTATTTCGGCTATGTGTGACAAAATAATTTTGCAAAGCGATTTTATTGAAATAGTTTTAGCTGCCAGCAGCTGAGCTGGTCATAGCGACGGTCATAGGCCGGATATCGATTTGGGCGCGTTGGCAATTTGCATACAAAAACAATGGCCGTGGCCATGTGTGAGTTTGTGTGTAGTGTGTGTGTGTGTATGTGCTTGTGCGGCGTGTTGATTTATAAATTGCAAAACGGTTTGTAATTGCGCTACAAAAACAATAACAACAACAATAATAACAATGACAGCAAAACGCGCAAACACTGCCAACAAAAGCAACAACAAACAAACTCATCTAACGTGTGACAGTTCAATTTGCAATGCGTATGAGAAAAATTGCAACAGCAGCAGCAAACGGCAGCTATGCTATCAACAACAACAAATAACGACAGTTGTTTACAATAGTTGCTATCGCTGTTGTTTTTGTTGTTTGGAGTTTTAATTGTGTTTGTTTCTAAGCGCTGGAAATGTAACAATTAATGCAACAACAATAATGCCTGCAGCAAAAAAGCAACAACTACAGCAACGTTGGCTATAATTGTCATTGCAACAACAGTAACAACAAACAGTTAGCAGTAACCAATTATTTCAATTGTAAATTGTAAAAAAAAAATTGCTGTGTTGGAAATTTAAAAATTTATTGCATTTTTGCAGCAATTGAAGCTTCGAGCTGTGCAAAAATTAATATTAATATTTATTGATTATTTTGCACTACAAATAGTTAAAGTCCATGTTAAATGCATTTGTAAAAAAGTTACTCACAAAAAATGTTAGCTTTATTGCTTTTGAGTAAATATTAATATAATATTTTTTAAAATATTTTGCTTAATTAATTATGTGAATTTTTTTTCTTTGAAACAAATTTAATAACAAATTTTATTATACGTTAATTGAATGTTTTACAGAATTTTTTTGTGCAGTACCTAAACAGAAAATATTTTTTTTAGTATTATTGTAAATGAATTGTATTAATTTTCTTTGGAACAAATTTAATAAAATTTTTTTTTTATTTTTTGTTTGTAAATTGAATATTTTTATAGAATGTATTTTTTAATTTTTTCAATAACATTTGACTTTAAATTATTGATTGCCTGGTTTTTTTGGCGTTATTGCAGTTGTGCTCATTTGCCCAGAGTGGGTTAGCCTTCTTCAACTTAACGCTTGAAGTTAAGTTTGATTGACGCAAAGTGACGTCAACGCTAGAAAGAGAGAGATCGCTAGTTTCTTGGCCTTAAATAAAGCCTTCGACTTCATGTAAAAATAATGGATTTATTTGACTAAACTTTATGTATACGCACTCATTATTCATTGTCAGCCTAAAAGTATGCCTCGAGAAATGTTCTTTAACATCTTTTGTCATTACAAGTTGCAATTAACAAATTTCTATGCCATACTTTCAGGCTTGACAACACTGCCCACAGTTCCTGTTGCAATAAGATTTTGTGTCATTTCGCAAAAGAATTTATCTGAAATTTGTTTTTAAAGCACTTAAAGCACTTAACTCGGTTCCATTGCTCTTTATTTCATTGTACAATGCGTACAACAGCTCTAACCACAACAACAACACAAATCCTTTGTCCAGACATTAATGCCGCAATAACGATGCAAATGAAGCGTGTGATAATTAAAAAAAAGCCCCATTGATGAACACATCGAAAACCATAAAATTCACCACATTTGCGGTGTTAACCTGCACCCGATCAGCAGTCGGCACCATGCAGGGGTGAAAATTTTATAAGCAGGTTTGTTTATTATTGTTGTTGGGTTTTATTAATTTGCACTTAATTAAAATTCGGTTGGGCAAATAAAAAAATCGGCGGTGACAAATGGCGACGCCAAGTGGGGTTTTGCGTGGACTGTGAAATTAATTAAATGTATTCAAGAAAAATGCGACAACACCAGAAAAAAAACATACAATTAAACGCAAAAATGAATGCCAAATGAATTGGAGGAAAAAATAAATACCAACACACACACACATACATACACACACACATACATTGAGGCATTGGCTGCCGCTGCACCTGGCCGAGTGCCGGATTGCTGGTTGTGTGAGCGAAAAATTGCTGCTTGGCCGGCGTGTTGACAACTTAAAATACCTGTCATTCAGCCGTTTGCCAATTGCGAGGGATAAAATAAAAACAAAAACAATATCACTAGTAAAAATGGCATCAGTGTACAAAAACAAAAAAATTATACAAAGGCGCTGCCGCATAAAAGGGCGTTTTATGGTGGAAATGGCATTGCAGGGCGAGGAAGTGGAGGTGCAATGAAAAACGGCAACAACGGATTAAGCAAAAAGTGTATGTAAGGGATATAAATACAAATGAACTGGTGGCATCGCGAAAGGGAATGCGCTATTGAGCCAAAAATAAAGGCAACACAGCGACGCGTAGGGTGCGACGGGGCACAGGACAAGCGACGCGTTTGCTGTGCGAGCCAAACAGGTAAGTGTACAATCAATTAAAAATTTGCTTTTGTATTGGCAGAAACGGTGGTAACGGATTAAATATGCTGGCTACAGCAAAACGAGGGGAGAAATGGTGGCGAACAACGAGGTGGCAATACCCTACAACTGGGAGTTAGAGGTTAGGATGATGAATGAAATGAATACTTAAATGAATTACTTAAAACTAGAAAGACCGCAAGTTATCCATATCTACAAAGATTACACATCATATCCGCTGATATCTCGAAAAGTACACTTAGAATTGGGCTAATTTTTCACAAAATAAATCAAAAAAATATAAAAAATTGTTCACCATAAAAAAATTAAAGTCACCAAAGCAAAAGTTTATAGAAATACTAAAGAAACTACAGATATTTAAAAATGAAAAACCATCAAAATGACCGCAATGACCTTTCTAGTGTTAAAAAAAGAAAAGGAGGAGAGAACATTAAAAAAATGCAAAAATATTGGAATAAGTGGTGATCAATGAACAACATTTCTTTACTTGTTTATATGTTGTGTTGTGCCTCACTGATGTCTATTACTATAAAATATTTTTTTACTACAACTCCGAAGTCATTTCTATGGATTCTAAAGCCTTCTGATGAGCTGAAAGCCCTGGCAACTAGTGCTCTCGTTTTAAATTTAAATATAAGAATTGTATTCCTATACTTAACTATAATAAAAAATAAAATAAAGCCTTCTGGACAACCTGAATGCTAAAAAAATCGTCGGTTGAACTGACTGAAAATAGAAAATGGATACTTAAAGATCACAGAATTGAACCACGAAAACATCTGAAGATATGCAAAGCTATGAAAAAAGTGTTGATCAATGAACATCAGTGACATTTTTACAATCTCCGATTTCACTTCTCTGGGTTCTACTGTCTTCTGGACAACCTGAATGTCAACAAAGATTGTCATTTGAACTGACTGAAAATAGGAAATGAATACTTAAAGAAGCACAGAAGTGAACCACGAAAACATCTGAAGATATGCAAAGCTATGAAATAAGTGTTGATCAATGAACATCAGTGACATTTTTACAATCTCCGATTTCACTTCTCTGGGTTCTATTGTCTTCAGAGCAGCTTGAATGCCAATAAAGATCGTCACTTGAACTGACTGAACATAGAAAATGGATACTTAAAAAAGGAGGAGTGAACTAGAGAAACATTTAATTAAATGCAAAGCTTTGAAATATGTCTCCACTAATGGATATCAACGGACATCTTAACAATCTTCGATTTTACTACTTTAGATTCTAATGTCTTCTGGAAAGTCTGAATGTCAAGAAAGATCGTCGCTTGAACTGGCTGAAAATAGGAAATGAATACTTAAAGAAGCACAGAAGTGAACCATTAAAAAAATCTAAAAAAATCCAAAGCTATGATAGAAGTGTTGATCAATGAATATCAGTGACCTCTCTACAATCTGAGAAGTCACTACTTTAGATTCAAATGCCTCCTGGACAACCTGAATGACAGCAAAAATTGTAATTTGAACTGACTGAAAATAGAAAATGGATACTTAAAGAAGAAGAGGAGTGAACTAGAGAAACATTTAATGAAATGCAAAGCTATGAAATAATTGTCGACTAAAGGACCTTAGTGACATCTTTACAATCTCCGATCTCCGATTTCCGATATCCGATTTTGCTCT
The DNA here is from genome assembly GCA_963668005.1 of Melieria crassipennis. NCBI lineage: Eukaryota > Metazoa > Arthropoda > Insecta > Diptera > Ulidiidae > Melieria > Melieria crassipennis. The sequence continues at coordinate 60,195,499 of OY764961.1, read as the reverse complement.
GGGTTCTACTGCCTTCAGCCAGTCAATTATAAATTAATTATTCTACTGCCTTCAGGACAGCCTGAACGTCAACAAGGATCATAGACATAGTGTCGATCAATAAACATCAGTAACTTCTTTACAATCTCTGAAGTTACTACCTTGGATTTTTCAATGCCAACAGATATCGCCACTTCAATTCACTAAAAATAGCGAATGGAGACTTAAAGAAGCAGTAAGCATAGAAATACATAATTTTCCATTTCAATAATTTGGATTCTAATAATGTTTTCAGTGCAACCCGATATGCCCAAAAAAATTTTTGCTTTAACTAAACTATTCTGTTGAACTCTGGTTGTCTTTTCAATGACAAATATCTATGATTTTGAGGCTTTTGGTATCTGGCAGACACTAAGCTTGTCTAGTCTATAGATTCCTTGAGTACAAAGTAATTTTCAAAATTACATTATTTTTGTATTTTTTGCGCTGAAAAATGTTGACCAATGTTGAAAGAATTCTTAAAATTGGTTAAGTATTTTCCGAGATACGAGATACAAATGGAGAGCTAATTTCATAAGAAATTACAAAATTTCTTCTTTTTTTTAAGAGTTGAAGATAAAGGAAGCAATGTCTTTTTCTAGAAAAAAATGATGATAACAACTTAGTCTAGAAGGCAATGTGAGAAGGCAAAGAGTTTTCCAAAAAAAAGTATTTTTAAAAATGATTTAAAAAAATTATATTAAAAAATTATTTGAAAAAATTATTTGAAAAAATTATTAAACTTAGTCTTGAAGATAGAGAAGGCAATGTGTTTTTCAAAAAAAAATTATTTTTAAAAATTATTTAAAAAAAATATTTTAAAAAATTATTTTAAAAAATTACTTAAAAAAATGATTTGAAAAAATATAATCAACAATTTTGTTTTAGAAAAAAGTTTAAATCTGAAAAAAATTTGTAAACTGAGGCTCAGATCTGAAAAGGTAGCGCATTCTTTAAAGCCAGAATAGTCCACCGGTAAAACACTCAAACATTATCGACTGTTTACTGGCCAAAATGGGCCGACGAAAAATATGCATACGAAAAAAATTCCCAAATAAAGTAATTAATTAAAAGAATCAATTGAAATTACAAACGGGGTTGAGAACTGGAAGGAAAAGCGACTACAACAGCAAAGCACCCACTGCGTTGAGTAGAAAAAAAAAGTTCGGTAGAAAAAGGCTCGGTTCGGTTTGACTGAAACAATTAAATTTGCCACCAAAAAAACGTCAAATTGAGGGAAATGAAAATGTGAAAAGAGCTTCAAGAGCGAAACATTTGCAAAGGTGTACGAAGGAAAAAAGCAAAAGCAAAGCATAGAAGCTGAGAATGGCTTTGGCTGGCGCTGGCGCACCAAATGGTTGGATGTAAATGGCCAAAAGGTGGGCTAAAAAAAATATAAGAAAATTGCTGTAGCATTCGTTGCTGAATGCGCGACAGTAATTTGTAGTTTGCGACGCATATTGTTGTGTTTATTTGGTATAATGAATTGGCAACACTGCTCGAATGGCTTCGTCTGTGCGCATAGTGCAATATTAACCCTACAAGAAAAACAAAAAAAAAGCAGTAAAATAATAAAGTATATAAAATATAAAGAAATGAAATGGGTAGCGAAATAAATAAAGCAATACAAATAAGAAAATTGTAGACAGAAATATGCGAGCAATGAATGAAAAATAAAACCAATTTGTGTGGTTGTTCTGCACACTCGGGTTGCTCGTTTATGTGACGGCGAGTGGATGTGAGTGCCTTAACCTCGGCCGTTGCGTTGCCCAAAAACAAGCGCAACTATTTGCCTGGCACTGTTGTTAACCCTTTAGCAGGCACACCCACACACACACTCAAACACATTCACACACGCACACTCGTACACGAAATGTTCCCAAATGGAATGCCACAATGTCCATTTTTTCGGTTAAATTACCCCAAAACAAAAATGAAAAAAACCGAATGAGGGGGCGAGGGTTGAATTTTTGCGTACACATAAAAGTGTAAATATGTGCGTGCTCGTGTTTGAGTGTGAACACAGCGCCGCGTGGCTGCGTGTATGTATTTGCGGTGAGCGTCGAACGCTGGCGGTGCTGCCGTCGGACGTGGCGCTGTATTGGTTTTCAATCGGTTTTTGTGGTTTTTTAATCAAGTTGTTTGCGCAAATGTTGCGCTCCATCACAGGCAGATGTACTGTGCGCAAAATGGTTTGGGCCATCGTTGGGGCCAAAAGTGCGCTTATAAATAAAAGCACACAGACACAACGAAACGCGCAGAAACATTTACATGTGTTGCTGGTGAAATTGGCAAAATTTTGCAATTTTTATCAGCCAACTGTGTGGGGTGAGCAGGCAGCAAAAGGAAAAAGCAAAAAAAAAACAACAAAATAAACAGCGCAAATTGCTGCGAATTGGCAATGCTGCGACTGTATGTGAGTGTGTGTGTGCGAGTTGAGTGTGCATTAAGGACACACTGTGCGGTATGAAGTGGACGAGGTCAAATGAAGCGAAGGACCACAGTGGGTGGCCAGGATGCGGTGTTGTGTCTGTGACATGTGATAATCGCATGTAAAATAAATTTTCGTAAATTTGCGCAAATTTATCAAATTTTATTGGCGCTCATTGTTGTTATTATATGATGGTGGAAAAGCATAAATAACGTTTTGATATGGTCATTTTTTTGTTGGCCCCCGAAACTGTATGAGAAATGTGCTAAATGAGTAGAAAGAGTGGAAGGGATGAAAGAGTGGAAGGGATGAAAGAGTGCAAGGGCGGCAATGGAAATTATTTGAGTATTTGTCTGGATTTTTAAATGAATGAATGCCTGAAGTTATGACAATTATAAGAATTTATAAGATATGCAGAACCTAACACTAGAATAATCTTCAAAACCAATCAGTAGTCACATATTTTTTTGAAGCCATTTATTAGGATTTGTTTTAATGGTTTCTTCTTACCAATTTGAATAGTTTCAAGGAGCCAGGCTGATATTTTTATAGAATGAGCACAATTAACAAATACTTCTGACCAGTGGAAAGGGGTTTGAAAGCTCAACACCCAAAATATCTGGTTTTTAAAACAACTCAAATGGTATTAACCCTTTCGACCCCAAAGTTGCCTGAGAGCAACTTCACCTATTTGTCATCTTATAGCAAAAGCTACGAATTGATTTATGGGTTAAATTTAAGTAGGCATCAACAAATTAATATTTTTAAAAAGTAAATTCAAAGCAAATTACAAAAATTTTACAGTTATCCACAAAATAATATCCAATAATTTGCAGCGATTTCAGGGAAAGTTTGTGTTCTAATTGAAGTCTACGAATTGGGCGCGTTTGATCAAAACCCTGTTTCTTTAATAACGGTAAAATAAAATCAAAAAGTGATATTTTTGTATTTTCCGATAAATATTAAATAATTTTTTTGTAATTAAAAAATATTGACACAAAATTTATTTAACCCGTTTGAAGCTAAAATTGTTCAAAAGTAAACTAGCTCTAGAACTCTAACAAAGAGGCGTGGCAACTTCAAATTTTGTGTACCCACTTCTTAGGCAAATGTTTCATGATTTAAACACCAAAAAGTAATATCGAGACACAGAGTAAAATTCGGGGTCGAAAGGGTTAAGCTCAAACTTGTGCACAAAAGCCCTACAAAATTAAATCAGGTACCATAAATAATTACTATCGCAATACTTTTAATAAAAACAAAATCAAGACGAAGAAAGCATTGCAATTAAAAAAACTGAAAAATGAATTCTCATTCTGCAAGTGAAAAATAAAACTCACCGCATAATTTTTATTTTTCCCCAAAAAAAAAAACAAATAATTTTTATTTTTTGATCAAAAAAAAAAATCAACAACTAATTTTTATTCGGTGAGCACAAAGTAAAAATCGAAATTTTTTCCCCAAAAAATAAAAAAAAAAAAACAACAAATAATTTTTATTTTCTGATAAGAAAAATCAAAAAAGAATTTTTATTCAAATTAATAATTGACTGGCACGCTTACGCGAGACTAAGGCCTAGCTTCCCGCAACCACCCGTGTTGTGCGTGTGAATTTGCACGCGGGTGGAAGGGACCTACAGTTTTATGCCGGTTCCGAACGGCAGGTTGGGAGCTCTTTTATAAGCAATTTTTACTCTCAGAGGTTTGCCATTTCCAGCTGAGAGAGAATTTTTATTCGCTGAAAGTAAAAATCGAAAAATAAGTTTTATATTTTGATCGAAAAATAAGTTTTATATTTTGATTTTTATATTAAGCTTATAATTTTTACGGTCCCTGAATTAAATCCGATTCTATATTAAAGATGCAATTTCAGTGAAAACGGCACAAATAAAAAAACAACAAGTCATAAGCTGACTTATTCTTTCCATAAGTTAAGCAGTTTTAACTGTCCTTAAATACTTCAACACATAACAAGCAATTACAATCGGTTATCAGATTTCAGTTTACAGATGTTTTCGAGTCTTCATTTGGTCTCAACAATCTGTAGTTTCTAATGGAGATTGCAAAGTGACAATGGAATCCTTTTTCAATCTGCATCATGAAACTAAGAAAATCTCTTTCAATCTATTTCTTCGACTCAATCTATTTTATGACATCATTCCCAGACTGCTTTCTTGTTCAATATTGTTTTATCTTCAAAACCCATGTTGTTGAAACTTTGTTGCAAATTTCAACAACAGATCTGAATCAATGATTTATGACGATTGGATCCTTTCTCAAACTGACAAATCTGACGAAAACACAATTTTTTTGTGAGTGAGAATTCTCACGCGTTGAAGAACAAACTCAAGGCAATGATTTATGATGATTAAATGCTTTCTCAGACTGGGCCATCTTTCTGTGCCTTGTCACTTGAGAACATCTCTTGAATTTGAGATTAAGTTAAAAAATCTGTAGTCTACTTATGACGTTGTGATCCTTATGAGGAACAATAAAATTGAGCTGAGAGCTCATTCAGAGTTACGAAGTCTCCAATGGATTCGTAAGTTATGGTCCTATCAAGTGATCAAGTGATTTGTAAGAGTCTTAGGAAACAGTTTTGATAACTATTTTCTTTCTTCTTTCGACTAATTTGAATTGTGTGGAATTTATTATTTTCTATATTTGAATTTATTATTCTATCAAGTTCATACGTTGGAGCATTGAGAAATAGATATGATGACTATTTTCTTTCTTCTTTCGGCTAACTTTTCAATTGTGTGGATTTTATTATTTTATTTATTGACATTTATTATCCTATCAAGTTAATACGTCGGGGCCTTGAGAATCAGAAATCATGAAAATTGTCTTTTTTCTTTCGGCTATTTTTTGAATTGTGTGACTTTTACTGTTATAAGATAACAAAATATTTTTATATCAATGGCAACAGTGGGTCTCTATATTCAATATGCTTCAGTGTCTCAACGCTCTCCTGAAGCAGTTATTAATGATAACTCTTCAAAGTACTCAAAAGCACAGCGTATCAATGATAAGAGCTTCATTGATAAGAGCTTCCAAGAGATAAGCTCTCAATAGTTACTCTTCAATGTAGCAAAAAAGGCATGTTATGGGATAAAGAAAGGTAGAAATCTATCTAGGATCCTATCTAAACTTGTTAAAACGTGTCCAAACGTATTTTGAATACAGCTTTCGAGACGTAACTCAACTCCGAGGAAAACTAACAAAATATATATGTTTTAGTGAGATGATTTGGGATGATGGTGTAAATCCCTACTTATAGGTTCTTCACCTCTATAGAAAGTATTTTATCTTTCCTAGATTTTGTAGTAATTATGTTATTATGTATATTTATTATTTAATTTATTAATTTTATTTATTTATTTTATTTATTTTAATTTAATTTATTTATTTTATTTTTTATTATATTTAAATGTTATGTTTTTTGATTTCCAAAAATTTTTGGAAATTCAAATTATTGGATCCAGGTTCCAAGATCCAAGTGTTTTTATGAGACTCTCTATTGTTCTCTATTTCTTCCCTTCGATTCTAAGGAAAACGAATAACAATTTTGTTTGGACTTAGACTTCAAATATTGAATCCAAGTTCCAACTGTCTTTTTATGAGATTTTCTATTGTTCTCTATTGCTTCTTAATGTTTCTAAGGAAAACGAATCAAACAACAATTAGCCAAAAGATTAATTCGTTTTTTTTTTAATTAAACAATTTTTTTTTACTGTTGTTTGATTCAATTATTGGATCCAGGTTCCAAGATCCAAGTCTTTTTATGAGATTCTCTATTGTTTTCTATTTCTTCCTTTCGATTCTAAGGAAAACTAATAACAATGTTTTTTGGAGTTTGATTCAAATTATTGGATCGAAGTTCGAAGTTATGAGATTATCTATTCTTTTATATTTTTTCCTATTGATTTTAAGGAAAACGGATCAAACAACAATTAGACAAAAAATTAATTAAGAGTTATTTTTTTAATTAAACATTTTTTTACTTTTGTTTGATTCAAATTATCAACTGTCTTTCCTGTCTGTCCGACTGTCTTTTTATGAGATTCTCTATTGTTTTCTATTTCTTCCTATTGATTTTAAGGCAAACGAATCAAACTACAATTAGCCAAAAGATTAATTAAGAGTTTTTTTTTAATTAAACAATTTTTTTTTGCTTTTGTTTGATTCAACTTTTTGGATCTAAGTTTCGACTGTCTTTTCATGAGACCCTCTATTATTGTTCTCTATTGCTTCCTATTGATTCTAAGGAAAATGATTCAAACAACATTTAGACAAAAGATTAATTAGGAGCTATTTTAAATTTCAAAATATTTTTGCACTTTTATTTGGACTTCCGACTCTATTTTTTCTGAGGTTCTTTTTATGAGGTCCTTTATTTTTCCCTATTGTATTCTATTGATCCTAAGAAAAGACTTCTATTGATCCTAAGGAAAGAGATTGTTGATCCGCATAAAAACAAAAAAAATTTTGATTTTCCAAAAAATAAAACAAAGCTACGAAATAAGCGGAATTTTTTCGTAGCAAGTAAAACTTGAAACAATAAATTGAAACAAGGAACAAATAGTCGCGCGCACTTTGCTTGCACTATTCGCTTTTGGCAGCAGCCAACATATCGCGCAAAGTTGAAACTAATTGAACGAAATTGAAACAAATCCAAAAAAATCTTGCACACTAAACTTTTGCGCCATAAATTTCAATAAAAAAGAATTCATGGAATGTGTCCATTAGAGGCAGTCAGCCAACCAACCAACCAACCAGCCAGCCACTGAGTCGGCCAGTTACCCTTTTTGTGCGACCAGCTCGCGGTACATTGAAGCTTTCGCCAAAAGGGACAACAACAAAGGCACAAACAGTCAGCCAACGCCAAAGCGAACTGGTGGCCCCCACCATTTATTGCTCCATTTGCCACACTTTAGCACAGCCACTGGCCTCCTTTTACCGCTGTTCGCCGCCCAATTCAATCCAACCAACTTGGTTCGGCCCAGCCCAGCCGAGCTCACCTCACTTCGGCAACGCTGCGCACACATTCGTGTCGCACACATAACTCCACATTAACTTTTGCTATTTACGCGTATTTGCAGTGTTGCCACATTACTTCAATAAAAATCGCGCAACAACCAGACCAAGCGGCAAATAACAAAATAAAACAACAACAACATTGCAAACAACAGCAGTAGAAGCAAGAAAATTGCTGCTGCCGCTTAATTTGTAATGGAATTTCGGCCAAACATTACAGCATTTCTCACACCGTCACCCGTCCAACGCGCCTCGCCGTCGCAAAGTCGCTAAACCCTCAAAGCCGAGCGAGTTGTGCACATAGCACACACACACAGAGAGAGAGGGAGAGATAGAGAGAAAAGAAAATTCGCAATAAATTTTATAAGTTTTGCGTTTACAACTTTTTATTTTGCGTTAAGTTTTTTATTATTCTGTTTACTTTTTCTTGGGTGAAAAATTTTCACTTCATTGCTGCGCGCTGCCATCTTACGCGTCAACTCGATGCGCGAGCTGCCAACAAACAACAAAAACTAAGAGCAAAAACAAAATAAAATCAAACTAAAAGTGTTTGGACACATTTGCGCAGCAGTGCGCGACGTGCTAAGGCAGCGACGAGGGGGAAATCGCGTATCAAACACAAGAAAACTTGACAGCGCGTGAGAGGACATCGTGAAGCAACGGCAAACACCCACACCCACACAGATGCATAAAAAAAACAATGAATCGAAAAAGAAAAATCAAAACGAAAAAAGCAAAGAAAATAATAAATTTGCTATACTCACTTCAACGCTCGATTGCTTGGCGCATTTGTGGGGGTGTGGCAATGTGTGTGTGGCGCTTTCGAGCGCTACAGAGCGGCCGAAGGGTCTGTGTGGGCTATAATTAACGGCTCAACATGATGAATCTCTTTATTATGAATGTATTTTTATATTTTACTTTGGTTCCAATAAATTTCATAGAAGCCTTCGAAGTATTCAAGGATTTTGCAACTTTAGCTAGAATCGATGGCAAAAGGTTTATCATATCTTTTGGATTGATGGAAAAATAATTTGTTCTGTAGTTTAGGCTAATGATACCAGGGGCGTTGCTTGAACTTGGCCTGGGAGGTGTGTTTTGAATAAGAAAATGTCTCAAATATGGTATTACGTTCCTTTCACATCTTCATATATAAAAAAGTTTTTTTTTGCTCCTTTGACCATTTGGTATGTAATGTAATTGAAGATGTTGATTAATGATGACATATTGGGAGTTTCAGCAGCCAAATACTCTATCTTTTTTGATACCATATTCTACTAAAAGGACGTCTAGGAAATTTCTGAACACATTTGGTTTAAGGAAATGCAATTTACATGGTCAGTCAAGGGTTCATACGTTTTTGATGACAGAGTCTACTATGACCGCAAGTAGGGCAAACTAGAAGTCTCTAGGTTCAAATAAACAAATTTTTTATACTCAGTTTAGGTCCGTTTGAGGTTCACAGGATGCCGGAGTCTACTATAACCAGAAGTAGGGTAAACCGGTAGTCACTAAGTCCGAATAAACTAATTTTTTATACTCAGTTTAGGCTAGCTTTGGGTTCATCAGATACCAGAGTCTACTATGACCACAAGTAGGGCAAACTGGTAGTCACTAGGTCGAAATAAACCAATTTTGAATACTCAGTTTAGGTTAGCTTAGGGTTCATACGATACGGGAGTCTACTATAACCACAAGTAGGGTAAACCGGTGGTCACTAGGTCCAAATAAACTGATTTTTTATACTCGGTTTGGGTCAGTATATAGTTCAAACAATACCAGAGTCTACTATGACCACAAGTAGGGTAACCACAAGTAGGGTACCTACAAGTAGGGCAAATCGGTAGACACTAAGCCCGAATAAACTAAGTTTTTGTACACGGTTTAGGTCAGCTTAGGGTTCATGTAATACCAGAGTCTACTATGACCAACAGTAGGGTAACTACATGTAGAGTTACTATAAGTAGGGCAAACCATTAGTCTTTAGGTCCGAATAAACAAATATTTTATACTCAGTTTAGGTCAGTTTGGGGTTCAAACCTCTATCAAAAACTTTTGTAAGCCCCTTTTAGTGCTTTCTGCACCCACTAACTTTAAATCGAGCTTCCGATAGTCCGATTTGAGTTTATATGAACCAGAGTTCACTAAAGATATTCATATTGTCAGTTTAGAATTTCTGTGCTACTATGCGCGACGTAAACAGCCTCGATATCCTCGCGTGAGTGAACTATCTTATCATCCCAGAGGGCGTGAGTTTGACTCCTACCTGGTGCATGGTCCCGCACTCTTTCAACTTTTCCAAGTTTTCCTCTCTTCTAAATATTTTCTAGCCCAGAAACATACCCTAGTTCGAAAATTCCGACCTTCAGGTGATCCTTTCTCACTCAATTATGCGCTGTGCGGCTGTAAAAAGAAAAAAAAATATACAGCTACATGGACTAGCAACGCCTGTAAGGGAAAGCGGTCATTAGAGAAAAAAACAGCGCACCAAACCGATCTTAGCAAAGTCCCCAACCATCCTGCTATCACCTCCATTACACAACAGATGGCGCTATGAACGGTATCTCACAACATAGGAGGCCTCGTTCCTAAGTGGCGATAGATGGCAGCCCCATCACTTAAGACTACCAATCACCTACCTTGGCAGAAAAACACAACCGATCAACGTAACCAAACAAGGTAATGTCTTTGCTTGTCGTGATGCACAAGGAATGCATTTTAAAAATACTCGCATGAAATGTCCTTAACAACATTTATGTCCTTTACAATGTGTCTGACTTTCTTCTCTTTCAAATGAAAGAAAAAATTACAATTGTATGAAAAATTTGTGGACACTCAAACGTAGCGGAAAATGAAAGGTTGAAGCAGTCTGCTTTATATCAAAAGGAAATTAAAGCATATTTATAGGCTATTTACATATGAATGCCTTGCACATGCGATTTATGCATTTCAAAATTATGTGCAGCACTTGGTTCAAGTACGAAGAGCTCTGGAGAGAAATATAAGGAGTGGTAAAAGTAGTAGCAAAAAAAAAAATATGTGACAAGTAAAATTTTCAATCCAACTTTGTTATGTAGCAACAGAGTTGCTTGTTCAAATTGTGTCTTCTTTCGTTCAGCACTGACGACAGCCACTTTGTTTCTCGTATTTTACTTAAAACTGAAATGTAGTCAACGTTGCGGTACGTGAATAATTTAAATTAATTGATTTTATAATTAGAAAACAAAATTTCCTTCCACTGGTTTTTTTTTTGCCGCATGACACGTGCAAATTTTAATTTAATGTAAGCGACAATAAAAACACAAATTACAAACAAACACACAAAATGCTCAAAATACTGTCGGTGTGAGTTAACGATGACAAAGTCAAGTGTGCACCGGCAAGCCAAATCATTTCCGTCAGTGTCAGCTGCAGACGAACTGAAATAGCTGCATGCACTCACACACACACACACTTAAGCACACACATGTGCGCCCCACCAATGTCTCACAAGTTTTACAACAAAGCGATGTGGTGTAAATTTTGCTGCTGCATTCTTGCCAGCTCTCGCAGCAGCACTCAATTCAGCTATGCAAATGCAATCAATGCACGTTGCGTATACGCCCCGCAGTCCAAATGAGCGCCAAACGGTGACGACTTTTGCTGGCATTGCGTTGTGTGCGTGCGCACACATTGTCACGTGTACAAATTAAATTTTTGTTAACGTGATTTGGTTTGAGGTAAATAAACCATTCAGGCAACTATTGACTTTTGACATTGCTTTCGTTTTGTGCATTCGACATGCGGCATTGGTAAATATTTAAGTTTACAGCTCTGTGTGTGTGTGTGTGGGAGTGTGTTTTAATGAGTTTGCTGTGTGGCGGCTGTGTTGCTAGATGGCTGGAATGACTTTTAAATAATGCGCTCAACTTTTGGTGGCAAGGCAACTGAGACAATTTTGAGCTTCGTAAAGTTTGGCTCGATTTTTGGAAATGTTCTTCGAGAAATCAATGCGCCACTTTTTGTCTTTATTAAACAAAAATAAGTTCAATAGCTTTAACCCTTGTTACGGTTCGCTCAAGTTTGCTTTCAATTTTCGTTCAAGTCAGCTTTCCTCCTATTCAATTGTATTCAACCAATGCACCTTTTTGTTTGTGTACTATGAACTATACAGCCTAGTGCCAAACCCCACATTCATCAGTGATGTGCTCAATCACGCTCACAACTGTTCTCACTTACCGATCAGCACACCACTGGTACACACACACACACATACCATCACCCACACAGTGCATTGCTGCAGTCTCGCTCAACACGCACAGTGGTTGTTGTTGAGTGCATTCCTCCTGCATTCTTGCAGGCAAATTGTTGGTGCACTGCAGATGCACTTTTGGCGTAAACAGGGCCATAAATCATATTTTTTGTTCAGATCGAACGATCTTGCCGTTAGGCAGAATTGTGCTATTTAAGCACCCAAATCGGTGCGACGCGCTTAAAACGAAAGTGCAAGTTGACGAGAGCAGATAAAGTAAAGTGCAGTGGGAGTGTTTTATTTAGTGTTTGATAATATTTTAATTGCTGGTAAGTTTGCTGGCCACCAATCTCCCAAACCGGAGTGCTAATTTGGTGTACCCTTCAGGTACCGATATACTGCAGCAGCAATTTTGGGAAAACAAAACTCCACGAGCTTGCCACATCCTGGCGTAAAAGGACATCGAAGGCCTCCTTGCAAAAACAACATTTTCATTCCAACAATTCATTGGAAAAGTTGTCTAGGAGGGATCTCTTGGGATCAGTGCTCGGAAAACGTCTCCATATTCGCGCTGCGGCGCCAGGAAATCGGTCATAATGACCTAACAATCGGCAGAGTGTAATTTCGATACAATTTGAAATCGTGAAAGTGCTTAAAAGGTCATAAAATGGCGGAGAGAATTGGAAAGTAAAGAAAAAGCTGAAATGTGTTAAAATTGCCATGTGAATTTTGCTAAAAATATGCTGTTTTAAAATGGATAAAAAAAAAGTACCTAAAAGTGGACCAAACTGCTTGAAATTGGCTACAATGTTTAAATTGGCTACATTGTTTAAAACTTAAAACTAGTGGAATTTAACTTTAACAAAAAGACAATTTCAAAATACTGCTAAAATGTTTCTCTTAAAATGTTAAAAACTTACAAAATTTATATTTCTTTAAAATATTAAATCCTACATTCTAATCATGCAATTATTCTAAAAATTGTTTTGAATTGTTAAAATGTATTTTCTCGATTAATTATGCTACAATAATTCTAATTACACACTAATGTAAGAAAAAAAAAAAAAAAAAAATACTAACTAGAAATGTAAGCTATTCAAAATTTTGGCTAATATCCTAATTTAGCTGTAAATCATCTCACCATTCATCATCTCGCATGGCCATACGACACAACGATGGAAAGCAGAGTAAGTGAGTTAAAACGATTATTTTAAAACGATTATTTTATTCAATTTGAATTGAATTTGCGTAATTTTTATACCTACTTTCTACTTAGATCTAGTTAAAAAAATCATTTAAAATGTTGTTGCATAATTTGAATATTTACCAATGAAATTCTATTTGTATCTATCGAAAATGTGTATTTGAATTTACATGCTAAGGGGAATGTCGACGTGCAACATGAATAGGATGCCATAAGCGAAGCAGACGTTTTGGTTAAGGGGCTATCGAAGATTTCGAGTGCTTAGGTAGCCATAGGCGCACACAAAGGGGAGGGAGAAGTGCACTCTAGGGTACAACATCAACCCTAATCCAGCTATGCATGTTATTTCCTTGCCACTCTTTTTGCACCTGCTCTTTCTTATTTTTATTTTATTTGTCACCTGGTCCTAGTAAAGACGGTTTAGATATTTTGGCATGATGATTTTTTTTTCTATTGTTGCGTGTTGCTTGATGTGTGGTTACAAGAACCTCGACCCAGCCGACATGACTAGCCGAAGACCAACCCAGCATGCCACCCCGTATCCACCACGAGCTACATATATTTTCGATTGATTTTACAAACCCACGCGCAACACCCTCCATTACTATCGTCAGGTTGGAATTCCTGTGAGTTAAATTTCTTAGTAAAATATAGTTTTTCTAACCAAAACCAACATAAAGTTATAATGTAATCCACATTTGCATATTTCTGAAGGTTTTAGAGTACATTGCAGTTGCATAAATAAAGCTGATGGTTTTATAATATTGTTTTAAAAAGTCAGTGGGTGTGTAGTAGTGGCGTTATAAAATTGCTGGATGCTTAACGCCGATTGTTAGTAATGAAGTTGTATTTTTTATAAAATACATTCATATATTTTTATTCACTTTTTGGCGTCAATTTTTTTAAATAACGTATTGACCATTTACTTAGTAGAAAATCCTTAAAAATTATGCTCTAGGATAAGTAACAAAATTTGTATAACATTAAATTTGTTATATCTTAAACTAATAAAGTTAGAACAAGGATGTAGTAGTGCACATATTAGTAATTTTAATTTTTTAATTAATTTTAATTTTTAATAATTGACTGGCACGTCAGCCCGCTTACGCGAGACTAAGGCCTAGCTTCCCGCAACTACCCGTGTTGTGCGAGTGAATTTGAATTTGCGGGTTGAAGGGACCTACAGTTTTATGCCGGTTCCGAACGGCAGGTTGGGAGCTTTTTCATAAGCAATTTTTACTCTCAGAGGTTTGCCATTTCCAGCTGAGAGGACAGCCACCGAAAGAGAAAACGAGTTTTCCCGTTATTTTTTTTAGGTGTTATAACAGGCAGTATTTGAACCTGAGGTTGCTGCCTGCGACTCGCGGTCCAACGCACTAACCAACTGAGCCACGGCGGTGCACATATTAGTCCTTAAGATATATTAAAAAAAAATAAACTTTTGGAAATTTCCAAGGATATTCAAGGATAAAGTTTAGTTTAAAGTTAGAAGGACATTTTCAATACCTCTTCGTCCTTTTGCACCAAAACAAAAAATTTTCTAAGATTCTAAGGATTTTTCTCTTTCATTTGATACCAATATTGTTATTCTTCAATGCGCTCAATTTTTAAAATAATTGAAATAAACATATCCTTAAAATTTCAAAGTTCTTTAAAAAAAAATCCTGACGTCAGAGAGAAAAACAAAAAACGCAGTTTTACTACATTTGGCCCCTAGTTTTGCGAGTATATAGATTTTTTCGTGTTGGCTAAATGTGTTCGTTCCCGTGATCTGTGGATCCTGCAATGTTCCAATCCTCTCCCTTCCAATTCCCCTTTGTACTTATGTCCCACTTTCCAAATCCACCGGCTCCGGCCGTTTGTGTCGTCAATTGTTTTTACTTATTGTCATTCGTGTTTAAAAGCTTGAAATAAACGCACGTATTCCGCAAAACCCCCGCGTCTTTCTCTTACTTTTCGCTCCGCCGACGGCTCACCACAGAGACACTTAATTATGGTCCTTCGAGCCACCGCGAACCCGCGAAAAAATACATAAAACATAAAAAACAACAAAACAAACACATAGTGACAAAAAGCACATATCAAGCAAGTGACACAAACCGAACACAACAGTGACACAAAACATCCAAACAGTGAAACATATCACAAAACAGTGAAACAGACCACTACAAAGTGAGCAACATACAAAAAAGGAAACAAAAATGAGGTAAAAACAAAAAAAAAAAGTGAAAAGTGAAAAGAGAAATTAAGCAGTGAAAGTGCAGTGACCCCATCATAACAAAAAAAAAAAAAAAGCCAACCCCGGCCCCCCCTTTTTTCCAAAATACAAAAAAAAAAAAACCCCACAAGCCAACTCCGACCCCCCTTTTCACAAACAAAAAACACCAAAAAGGAAAAAATTGTGTACAAAGTGAAACAAAAAAAAAAAAAAACCAATAACGAAAGGTGCAGTGGAACATACAGTGTAGTGCGACAACATACAGGCTACATCAGAGAAAAACATCAACCAACAACAACAAACCCTACACAGAAGAAACGAGAAGAGACAGCGGAAAACAAAAGGACGGACAACAATCATCATTATATAGAGGAGATCCACATTCTCGGGCACTGGGCCCTAATAAGATAAGCCCAAAAAATTTTAATAAAAACTAAAATTCACATTCACTAACACTTATACTTTACAAATAACAAACCAATTTTTTTGTAAAGTCAATTTTAATTACCCATAACCACCATATACATTTATATTTTAAAAATTCACATTGGAAAAAAAAAAAAAAATACCCATATTCTCACTTTAATATACCCAACAAATTAATTCGCCGTTGAATATTGTATATATATACAATATTCAACTGGATCGAAAATACCGCAAAAATAGTTCCGCTACTGCCCAGTTGCACATACTGCACATTCTCCCTCTTCTTCTTTGTGCTTTGCACACAAATTAAGCAGCAAACAGCCCAGCTGCTGTGTAAATTCTGTGCGCCCACTTGTGCACATATTCACACACTTTTCTTTGTGCAAATTTCGCACCCACTATTTCTCCTTGTTGTCTTTGCGCTTGTACATAAGATCAGCAGCGACAGCCCAGCTGCTGTGTACATTCTGCGCGCTCACTTCTGCACATATTTCCATATTTCCCTTTGTGCTATATCCGCACGCACTTGGCAGCACGCAACTCAGCTGCTTGGCCCAAGTGCATATATACTTGTGTACATAAGCAAGAAAACACAAAGCGGGCACAGTGGGACAAGTTGTTCACTTTCACGGCACATTGAAAATTTTCTTCGACTTAGAAAATTTTCAATCGTGCATATATATACATATATATACACGCATATTCACAATACACATACACTTTATTACATACAGTGGGACAATAAGACCCGTCCTACGTACATTGAAAATTTTCGACTTAGAAAATTTTCAATTGTACATAAACGTTCACTGCGCATACACTTACATACATACAGTGGGACAAAGACATCCCGCCTGTGCACAAAATTAAAAATTTGTTTGCTCCCTCATACAATTAAAGACATTTTAGTAAATTTACTAACAAAATTAACAAATATTATATATTCCAAAATAAATTTTGACACACACTCATACACATATACACATAACAATACATATTTACTTTCCTTATTCATATACATTTATACACATACTTACCTACACATATTTATTTTCTTTTTACATATTTACATTTTTTAATAAAATAAATACAATTACACATACACAAATAAATACTGTCACTTGTTGTTTTCATTTTGCTAAATTATACACAACACTCATACAAATTTCCATTTTCTCGGATTCCGCGGTTCTAATTTACAATTTTTTCGATATTTTCTCGTATTATTCTCATACGGTTAATAAAGTTGGCCAACAAACTAAAGGCATTTTCCCATTCAATCGAATAAATTTCACACATTCGTGTAATTTTTCGATTTTTTCCAATTTTAAGCCGTTCGTGCGGACGCGGCCAACTTTAACCATCTCATTTATTCCCATTCTCAGGTGGAAATTTAATTTCAATTTTTCGCACCTGACCCCTCTATCTCTCAAGCTTCGCTTTTAATTTCAATGCCGGTAGAGCGTTCGCCTAAGAAGCAATCTAACGCGATGGAGCCAACCGCCTCCAAACAACCCCCTCCCAAGGTGTCAACTGACTTGTTTTTGACAGACACTGTCACTCGTGAGCCGCCAAAGACGCGCTCCAAATCTCCCATCCTCAAAGCAAACGATCCAAGCGTTGCCAAATTTATTTTCGAGTCCGATCAGCTCGTGCAATTATGCACAAAGTTTTCCGCGACCCCCATTGAGGAACAAACGAAGTCCCTCGTCCAAATTCGTCAAAAGAATTTGGAAGTCCAATGGACTAGGCTTATGCAAGCATATGAGGCAGTCTCCATTGCGGAAGACAGTAGCCAGCCCGACGGTTTCAAGGAGTCGGCTCGGCAGAAGAACGAAGCCTGCATAGACCAATATGAGGTATGCATGGCGCAAATGTCGGACATCATTGAGATGCTCCAGCCTCCACCCACTCAGCACGCTGCGCATACGGAACAGGTTCGAGCCCCAGAACCAACAAATACTCCGAATATTTGTTTACAAGTTCCACCTTGCGATACCGAAACATTTTTCGGGGGCTATGAGCAGTGGCCGTCCTTCCGGGACATGTTTACGGCAGTATACATAAACCACCCCAAGCTCACTCCAGCCCAAAAATTGTATCACCTCCGATACAAGACGCAAGGCAAAGCCGGTGCAATCGTGAAGCAATTTGCCTTAAGCGATGAAAACTTCGGACTCGCATGGGAAGCCCTGAAATCCCGTTACGAAAACAGGCGCATATTGGTTGACAACCAGATTCGTTCCTTATTAAATATAACTCCGGCTACCACCGAAAATAGCGAAGCGCTGCAGCGAATTCAGAGCACGATCAACAATTGTCTCTCAGTACTTAGGTCCCAGGCCGTGGACACTGACAATTGGGATCCGCTGCTTGTGTATATTTGTTGCACCAAATTGCCCGAAGAGACATTAGCTCTCTGGGAACAATCCCTTACATCTCGTAAGGACCTGCCTCTTTGGTCGCAAATGGACGAGTTCCTGACCTGCAGGTACGAGGTGGTGGAACGGCTCAATAGCATTCGCCCCGCTAAGCCAAAACCACAACCCTCAAATTTTCATACTCCCCAAAATCGGCCTCAAAACAGACCTCAGCTCTTCCACACTGAGGTGAAAAAAGATTTCGCGTGCAAGCTTTGCAACGCAAACCACCCTATACGAACTTGTCAGAGTTTCAAGAAGCTCAGCCCCCAGAGCCGACTGAAATATGTCAAAGAGCACAACTTATGTGAAAATTGTCTTGCCACGACTCACACCATAAAGGATTGCACAAGCAGTTTTACGTGTGTTTACTGCCAAAGGAAGCATCATTCCCTGCTTCATTTCCCCAACAACAAATCTCAAGCCCCGCAGCCTCTCAATAGGTCTCAAACGACCACTTCCCAGGTCGCAACAGCTCATCCACAACCGAACAATAACTCCACAACTCATTCCCCCACTTCAGATGCGCAACCCGGCCCATCTTCAAGGCTAAGTACGCCTCAAGTACAAGCCCTACATTCCAATAATGGCACCCAATCCCTTTTGCCTACGGCACTGGTGTCTATTGCCCACTTAGGAGAATTGTTCAAGGTTAGAGCGTTGATCGACCAAGGCTCGCAACGCACCTTCATTTCCTCGAAGGTGCAAAAACGCCTAAAACTGCCTATTGAAAGATCGCACTTCGAAATTTCAGGCATGGGCGGTAAAATTGTGCAAAATTCCAATCACATCTGCTTTTTGACGTTGGCAGTTCCAAACTCCAGCACGACCCTCAATGTGCAAGCAATAGTACTTCCCCAATTGACGAAATTGCTACCCCCATTCACAATTAGCCATCCCAATTGGCAAGAATTTGCCACGCTAAATCTCGCTGACCCAAGTCCTTTCGAGTCAGCGCAGATAGACTTAGTTATTGGCAGTGATCTGATTCCCCAGATCTTACTCGAAGGTATCCGCCGAAATATCTGTGGCAGCTTATTAGCCCAAAACACCATTTTCGGTTGGATACTCAGCGGGCCAGTACCCCACACGGTGTCAGCTTATTCGACATACGTGGCAGAAGTCTCCAATGAGGAACTTAGTTCACAACTTAGGCAATTCTGGGAGCAGGAAGAAGTCAAACTCCCGACACCTGTCTCCTCGGATGACACTTATTGCGAAGAGTTATACCAGAAGACCACAACCCGTGGATCGGATGGTAGATATACTGTAAAACTCCCCTTTAAGGCAGAATTTCCATACTCCATAGCGTTAGGCAATTCCCGCCCAAACGCCCTCCAGCAATACGTTAGCATGGAGCGAAATCTCTCCCGAAAGGGAAACCTCAAGACCATCTACGATGACGTCTTAGAGGAATATCTCACCCTTGACCATATGGAACTCACAAATCCCCGTGAGATAATCCAAAATGGCAAGTACTTTTCGTACTATCTGCCTCATCACGCAGTCATCCGCCCCGAAAAGAAGACTACCAAAGTCCGAGTGGTTTTCAATGCCTCGAAGTCCTCAAGTTCTGGTCAGTCACTTAACGACATTCTGCATACTGGCCCCACTCTTCAAAATGACCTCACAGCCCTCATTCTCAGATGGCGCCTTTACCGCTTTGTCTTCAATGGCGATGTCCAGAAGATGTATAGGCAAATTCGGGTCCATAATGATCACCAGGAATTCCAGCGAATACTCTTTCGCAAATCCCCGGAATCTCCTATTCAAGATTTCAAATTGAAAACGGTGACATTTGGGGTTAACTGTGCGCCATATTTGGCCATCAGAACGCTCCATCAATTGGCCCACGATTCTCAGCCATCTAGCCCGTTAGCGGCAAAAATACTTCTCGAGGAAACGTATGTCGACGACATTCTTTCCGGAGGTCACGATCTTGCCACAACTAAGGAAGCTCTCTCTCAAGTGATAGCCACCCTCAACTCCGGGGGATTCCCTCTTAAAAAGATAACGGCTAATCACGCAAAACTCTTAGAGGAAATTCCCGAAGACGACCTATTCGATTCGGAATTCCTCAAGTTCGATTCAACGAGTTCCACTAAGACTCTTGGCATCCGTTGGAATGCCCTATCGGACTCATTTTCATACTCCATCTCTCCCACTACTCCTGCAAATTCATTTACGAAAAGGCAAATTCTTTCCTCCGTTGCCAAACTTTTCGATCCCGTAGGATGGCTTTCGCCTATAATGATTCTTGCCAAAAAGCTTCTTCAAGAGCTTTGGCTTGAAGGCACTGAGTGGGATGAGTGCATAAAGCCAGGATCACTCATAAAGTGGCAGCAATTCATTGAGAATTTGCCTGCCATAGAACTTATCGAAATTCCCCGGTGGGTTCACTATACCCCCAATCGAAAGGTTCAGATCCATGGATTTTGCGATGCCTCCGAAAAGGCATACTGTGCAGCTCTGTACATCCGTACTAGCACAAATGGTGACTACCTCTCGTCACATCTCCTTGTTGCAAAAACAAGAGTTGCACCTCTCCAGACAATAAGCTTACCTCGCTTAGAGCTTTGCGGAGCAGTTTTACTCTCCCAGCTCATCAAATCCCTCCGCTCTCACCTCGGGTTCGACAAATCGGAAATCCATTTATGGACCGATTCGGAAATTGTCCTTGCTTGGTTGGAAAAACCACCTTGCACATGGAAAACTTATGTTGCCAACCGCACGACCGAAATACGTCAAAATGTGCACAACGCTCCCTGGCGACATGTCCCAAGCGCTGAAAATCCCGCGGACTTAGGAACGCGCGGATGCAAGCCGCAAGATCTCAAAGATCACACTCTGTGGTGGAATGGCCCCAAATGGTTGCAGCAAGCTTCCGATGCTTGGCCCAAAGGTCACTCTCACAAAGTTCCAATCCCGGAACAACGAGCGGTTGACTGCCACCACCTTCTCGAAGAGCAGACCGACATCCTCGATCGGTTCTCCAGCTTCTCTCGAGCCCTGCGAGTAATCGCATACATGTTCCGATTTGTTAATAACGGCATCTCCTCCCGTCGCCAACACAATCCCATACACGGAACACTGTTGTCCCACTCAGAGTTGGCATTTGTTAAAAATCGCCTTATAACTCTCGCGCAAAGTTCCCATTATCCCCAGGAACGACAAGCGCTCTCTCATTCTCTTCCCATATCCAAGAAAAGTTCTCTCTTGGTGCTCAATCCCTTCCTAGATAAACAGAAGGTGATGCGAGTTAATGGCAGACTCGCCAATGCGGCATTGTCGTATAATGAACGACACCCCATTATTCTCCCCCCAGAGTCCCGCTACTGCAGTTTGCTTCTTCAATTCCTTCATAAGCTATTACTGCATGCGGACCAACAACTCATGCTCCGTATGGTTCGGCAGGAATATTACATTCCGCGCCTAAAGCCGCAAATAAAAAAGTGCATTTTTCAATGCAAAACGTGTGTCATCCATAAACAAAGGCTGCGAACACAGATTATGGCAGCACTCCCTCCCGAGCGATGCACACTTACCATCCCATTCGCCACAACCGGAATCGACTTTGCTGGTCCATTCCAGATTAAAGCTTCCATGCTCCGTAGCTCAACCTACCTCAAAGGTTATGTTGCAGTGTTCGTGTGCTTCTCCACGAAGGCCGTTCACTTGGAACTCTGCTCGGATCTTACGACCGAAGCGTTCCGCGCAGCATTCGCCCGATTTACTGGTCGACGAGGGCTACCTCTCAAAATCATGACCGACAACGGCAAAACGTTCGTCGGTGCTCAACGTGCCATGGCCAGAGACTTTGCCAAATTCTCGAGAGAAATCGCCCAAGATATTCTCGACCGATACGGTCCTCAGGGCGTCGAGTGGCAATTTATCCCCCCACATGCTCCTCACATGGGAGGACTATGGGAGTCGGCGGTCAAAAGCTTCAAGACCCACCTTAAAAAGGTAGCCGGCTCTCATAGATTCACATACGAAGAGTTTACGACTCTTCTTACTCGAATTGAAGGGACGCTCAATTCACGTCCACTCTCTCCTCAATCGCAGGACCCTAGCGATTTAGTGTCTCTGACCCCTGGCCACTTTCTCCGAGGCGCTCCTATCGCCGCACCCCCCGAACCCGAGTGCTCCGAGCTATCCCTCATTAATCGATGGGAAAAACTCAAAGTCCTCCATCATCAATTCGCCCGACGATGGAAGGACGAATATCTCAAGGATCTCCACAAACGCTATAAGTGGAAGCATCCGCAAAGGGAAGTGGAAGAGAATGAAATGGTCGTCATTAAAGACGACCTGCTTCCCCCCAATGAATGGCGGCTCGGCCGCATTCATAAAATTCATCGCGGTCCCGACAATCATGTACGTGTCGTGGATATCCGCACCGACTCTGGCATCTTGACAAGGCCAGTAGTCAAGCTATGCCCCCTAATAGCTTCGTAAACTCGTCTCATCGCCCTGCTTATTTTGCACATACCCTTTCTCATTCTCTGCAGCAGCCCACTCAGGCTAAGCGCCCCGAGCAGCGCTCCGCCATCGCGGACCGGCTGACACGCCACCGCCGGCCGCAACCCAGCCGTCCAGCCAACCGCCCCTCAGCCGAGGCAGCAGTGGAGCGCCAGCTCATCACATTTAGCGACGATGCGGCCTCCGACGAGGAGACCCCACAGCCGCGCGTCAAAGCCCGTGCCCTCATCGAGAAGGCTTTGGAGGCCTTGGGCCGGCTAAGCGAGCAGCTACAACACTAATGTTGCCAACGGCAACGCGGGCCGCCATGGCTAAATGTGTTCGTTCCCGTGATCTGTGGATCCTGCAATGTTCCAATCCTCTCCCTTCCAATTCCCCTTTGTACTTATGTCCCACTTTCCAAATCCACCGGCTCCGGCCGTTTGTGTCGTCAATTGTTTTTACTTATTGTCATTCGTGTTTAAAAGCTTGAAATAAACGCACGTATTCCGCAAAACCCCCGCGTCTTTCTCTTACTTTTCGCTCCGCCGACGGCTCACCACAGAGACACTTAATTACGTGTGTTTGGAAATTTTTTGATTTTTGTTGCACGGTGTAACCTTTAAAAGTAGCAGGTATATTGTTGATTTTTGTTTACATTTTTCAGCAAAATTTTACCTCGATCCGAAAAAAATTATTAAATAATTATTTATTACTTATTTTTTTAGCTTTCTAAATCACTAAGCCCAAGAAACATAGCTTAACCCTTAACCACCTAGCATACGTCTCACAGACCCCCAGGAATTTTTAAGCGTGAATATTTTAACGCCCGAGCTTCGTATAAACCTGTTAGTTCTTGTACCTTTTCCTTGCGCCACTCAGTGCCGCGCAACCGCTTGTCGCAGTCGAATGTGATCGCGTTTGTCTCTAGTGAGTAAAAAACTGTTGCTAGGAGTCTAGGAGACCCCTGTTAGGAGGTTACGTGACTTTTTACATTCGTATTTTTTTTATTGGGTTAGTTGATAATGGCTTTAAATTACGCAAATATACTGCGGGGGTTGGAAGAAGATTTTTCAGACGACGAAAATATACCGAACGATGAATGCAGCGATGTTGAGGCCGATATAGGAAATGAGCACGTGTTAAACGAAAGTTGCGAGCCCGACTCAGAATGCGAAGACACAAATGAAGTTGAAAATAACGAAAATGCTCCTCTCGAATCTAATCTATCTTCAAATTTACCTGATGAGCAAGAATTATCATCTGAAGATGATATGCCTGTATCTCAACTGCGATCGAGACCCAGGAAGAAGCTCTTATTTGCCTGGAATGCTCACACAAACTGTATTTTGAATGTCGTGAAAAGTTGCAAGTTTAGGTCTTGCAATTTTGTTTAAGTTTTGTTTTTATTGAGAATATTTATTTTTATTTATGTTTTCCGATGATTGAATATATAAAAACAGGAAAAAAGAAGTACGTACTTTATGTTACTATTATAATGGATCTCATTTTCCAAATGTGTTAGTTTATATGCATAAAATAAAAAATGTTGACTTCTTAAATGAAATTTAAATTAAAAATGTTAATTTTCCTGTGCTTTTCTTATTTTAATAAATAATTTAATATTTTCCTTAACTGATTTTAATTAAAAACTAAAACGTAATTCACAAAATTTTTCAAACGCGAATAATTTTGTTTCCGGTGGTAGTGTGACAATAACAGGTGCTAGGTGGTTAAGGGTTAAATATTGTGCAAGATGTGGCTATATTCCCAATACAACTTTTTATTTCATATTTTTTTTGTTTCAAATGTTTATATAAAATAAATGAACTAACAAAATTAAATAATTTATTTTTGTTTTATTTTAAAAATAAATTTTATTTTTGTTTATTTTACCTCAATGGATAAGTAAAACAGATAATCAAAAGTTGTGGGTAGATTACACCCATATTTAGTAATGGCGTTAGTGTAATAGACGATAGAAATGCAGGGTTAAGCAGAACACATCAAATGCACTCGAACTATGTTTAGTTGAAATTAAATTGTAAATTGTTCAGGTTACAGTAATGTTGCTTGAAATTCTTATGCATCACTACTGAAATTCAAACTTGACATCGCAAAATGGTAGCAGAAAACAGCAGCAGGCGCTCGCAAAGTGTGTTTTCAATCACTGTGCACTGCTATTAAGTAATTTTGCTGCCAATGAACAAAAATGAGAAAATATGTGCATTGAAAGAAGCAATAAAAACCAACTGACAACACACACAAAATGCGCGCAGAGTGTAACTCGAAGGATCCAAATAAATATAAATGAAACAAACTGAAGAGTGTAATGAAAGGAAATTGAACGAATGCATTGAAGCGAGAGCGTCAAAAATAAAAATATAAACAACTTAAAACACACAACAATGAAATCAAACAAAAAATCAAACAAAAATACTTAA
The DNA here is from genome assembly GCA_963668005.1 of Melieria crassipennis. Taxonomy (NCBI): domain Eukaryota; kingdom Metazoa; phylum Arthropoda; class Insecta; order Diptera; family Ulidiidae; genus Melieria; species Melieria crassipennis. The sequence goes on along the minus strand of OY764961.1, from coordinate 60,170,613 downwards.
TAAAAAAACCATGACAAATGACGGAAATTTAATAATAAACGCGCAATTTCCAACAGTTATTGGCCAACGAGCGATTGACGATGCCGATGAGTGCACACAGTGTGTGTGTGTGTGTGTGGCAACATGTGTACTACGGCATGGACCGCATGTTGCCACTGGCCGCAAAATGCGCTGGTAATAGCCAACGCGGCATGCGGTCGCCACCAAGTTGCCGCCGACCGCACTCCTCCTTGTTTAACTTACTTGCACTCGGTGCGTCGCCAATTACTCAGTCGGCCATGCAGCAGCAACAATTTTTCCCCACACACACACACACACGAATGCGAGTAGGTAGTTGCCACATGCTGCCACCGCCATGACAGCTGATGGCCGCCATATACTCGTACATGCACTGACAGTTGTATTGGCATTGTTGTCGTTTTATTGCCACTTTTGCTGTGCTGGCTGTGTCTCGTCTCGCGTTATGCCGCACTGATCGGCGTTTTGCTTTGTTGGCTGCTGCCAAAAGATTGTATTGAAATAGTTGCTGCAACAATTGTTGGCCCTCCATGTTATTTGTTCTACATTTGATATTACAAATAATAAACACAACAAAAACAAAAAACAAATACCACATATGTACCACAAATGACCGACCGCGCACAGTTGCGCTCGTGCGTTTGCCATCTCTTTCACTCACACTTAGCGTAAATGTGTATGATGTGATGCTCGTAAATGTCAAATATTTGGCATTTCATGTGCGGTGCACATTATTGTTGGGTTGTTAGGTCGTTGTTGTTGTTTTTTTTCAAGCAATTTATTGCACTTGGGTCAATATTTGCTGACAGCTGCAATAAATTTGTGATTTTCGGGTGTGTGATTTTCGTTTGTCAGTATATTACTGAGAAAGAGAGAGAGAGATAGAGAGATAGAGAGAGAGAGAAATAGCGTTTCAAAATATGGCAATGCATTCGAAGACAACAAACATTGAGCGCAAAAACGATTTTTAATAACACAAATTTGTCAATGAAGCATACAATTTGTGTAAATAGAAGAATTCTACAACTACATGCGGAGAGGCAGGAAATCGTATAAAAATATGGCAAGCATATTTATAGAAAAAAAAAACGCTGCCTAATGATAGAACATGAAGTAAGTTTGTCATTAGTTGGTAAGTGTTTGCAATATTGCATAGTTTTTGGCGTTCGAAACGTAGTTTTATCAAGGAGAGTAAAAGTAAAAGCAAAAGCGACTCAGAGGCGAGAGAGAGAGAGAGAGAAAAAAGCGCAACGTATTTTGAAGCGTGAAGTATGATTGTCATTTGCAGAATTTATTGCGAGTTGACATGATTTTGACGTTTATTAAGCCGATTTGTTGATGGGAAGGTTTCTTTTTACTTTTTTGTATTTTTTTTTTATTGTAGCATACTTTTGGGCTACTGCTCAAATATTGACACACAGTTTTAGTTTAATGAATGTGAGAAAATACCAACTGGTAATGCAAAGGGCAGCTGTGCTAACTAGTTAGTGCGTTTTATTACAGGTGAGAGGACTACGAGTTCGAATCCAAAAAAGAGCCAACTCTATATTTGGTTGGTTAGAGGAACAGGAGACTGCTGCTTGCAATATCCAGGTTTTGCATGTTGCAGGCAAATTTGCTTTGGCAGATAAGGGAAATTTTATTTATTTATTTATTTAGAATTGTCTTAAAAAATTGACTTTTTTTATTTACTTATTTAGAATTGTTTAAACAATTTTTTTTTTAACAATATGAAATAAATATTTTTGAAAATATTTTGAATCATTTTAATAATTGAAGATCCCAATAAACATTAGAGAAACTATGTAATCATTTAAGATTTATTCGTAATCTGCTCTAATTTCAATTCGGTTCCCAATAAACATTAGAGATCCAATTTCAAATTAGAGCAGATTACGACTAAATCTTTCATGACTAAATTTAAACTTTCGTAGTTCGGGAGAACATCTCTCACTTAAAAGGTACCAAATGAGAACCGTAACTGATGTTCTGACGGGTTACAGAGTAATTGGCACCTACAACCTTTCACACAAGAAAGTAGGATTTGCTTTATAATAATTTATTTCGAAGCTTTATGGACAAGGAAGCTGTATTGTGCTGTATTGTAGACTTGAATATTAGAACACTCACCTGGGCAACTTTTTGTTTGAAAATCTAGGCGATCTGGCCCACAGGACTATTCACAGTTTACTCGGATTTGTGAAGAACTCAAACTGGTTCATTGGGTGAGCCGAAGAAAATTCTATTCACCTTCCATGTACCTACAAGAAGAAAGACTATAGAAGATAGACTCTTCTGGGCAACTTATTCGTTGATCATCTAGGCAATCTAACCGATAGGACTATTCACAGTTTACTAGGATTTGTGAAGAACTCAAACTAGTTCATTGAGTGAGCGAAAGAAAATTCTTTTCACCTTCTATGTACCTACCAGTTCCACATTATCTAGAAGAAGAAAGACTATAGAAGATAGACTCACCTGGGCAACTTATTCTTTGATCATCTAGGCAATCTAACCGATTGGACTATTCACAGTTTACTAGGCTTTGTGAAGAACTCAAACTGGTTCATTGAATGAGCGGAAGAAAATTCTTTTCACCTTCCATGTACCGACAAGAAGAAAGACTATAGAAGATAGACTCTTCTGGGCAACTTATTCGTTGATCATCTAGGCATTCTAACCGATAGGACTATTCACAGTTTACTAGGATTTGTGAAGAACTCAAACTGGTTCATTGAGTGAGCGGAAGAAAATTCTATTCACCTTCTATGTACCTCCTTGTTCTACATTATCTAAAAGAAGACAGACTATAGAAGAAGATAGACTCACCTGGGCAACTTATTCTTTGATCGCCTAGGCAATCTAACCGTTAGGACTATTCACAGTTTAATAGGCTTCGTAAGAAGTTCAAACTGGTTCATTGGGTGAGCGGACTTAAGTTCGATTGATTGTAATATTACCATGGGTCTTTAGAGCCTAATAGGCTCCTTTTGAAGCAGCCACTCCTACCTATTTACGGGATTTATGTAGCCCAAAAGTATGCAAGAAAGTAGAGTATTAAAAAATTGAAATTTTAACAAGGAGAATTGAATAAAAATAGGGAAAGATTTCAATAAAATTTATTAAAAATAAATAAATAAATAAATAAATACATAAATAAATAAATAAATAAATAAATAAATAAATAAATAAATAAATAAATAAATAAAGAAATAAAGAAATAAAGAAATAAATAAATAAATAAATAAATAAATAAATAAATAAATAAATAAATAAATAAATAAATAAATAAATAAATAAATAAATAAATAAATAAATAAATAAATAAATAAATAAATAAATAAATAAATAAATAAATAAATAAATAAATAAATAAATAAATAAATAAATAAATAAATAAATAAATAAATAAATAAATAAATAAATAAATAAATAAATAAATAAATAAATAAGTAAATAAATAAATAAATAAATAAATAAATAAATAAATTAATTAATAAAATCATTCTCTATTTCCACGAAGTTAAACTTTAGCCTTTGTTTCATATTGGCTGTTATTAATTATTAAAATTAATTCGAAGTCATTACCAATTTTCCTTCAGATTTCTAGCCTAACGTTCAGCCTTTCAAAGGCCTTCTCATGGCATACTTCTGAGCCCAAAAGTATGCAATAAAGCAGGACATTTAACTTCACATATTAAGTTGCAAAGTTGCATCAAAACCTCAGCCTTACTTCCGCCACTGCTTCTTCTTATACATTTATAATTAACAGTAAATTAACTGTGGCTAACATAAATGCCCAATTACTGTCAACTTTGTGTCGGCAACTGCCCGCAATGACCGTTGAACAATGTACAAACTCAACACAAAAACCTTCATTCGAGTATTTCGCGTAGCTTTTCAACTCAACACAAACAGCGATTTCTATCGCAAAGTTTACACTATTTTTCACGTTGCTACTCCACACAAACCACACATTTCGCATAATTCACCACGTTTACATGGCAAGTTGCACGCGTTGGCAGTGTTCGTGTTTTAATAAATTGCAGCGATGATATCAAGAAATATAATTAAGTGCTAAATTTCCACACGCCCAGACACACACAGTGCACCGCGGCAAAAGCAACCAAAGTTGAAAATCACAACCGCAAACACACACTTTCCACGGCGGCGCTTTTCTCCTCCAAATTACTTTATTACATGTCAAAAATGCGAACTTAACCTCAAAAAAGTAAAAAAAAAAATTTAGTACGACGAGTGCAAGTGTGGCTAAGGTAACAACCTAAAAAAGGAGTAAAGTGCGAGTGAAAAAATGAATGAAAAAAAACAACAACTCTCAATCAAGATAAGCGACAACAACGGTTTCGGCTGGCAGCGATGGCAAAATGGTAGACGGCACGTCAACAAGTTGAGCGCCTAGAAAAACGCCCAACTAAGCGACACAAATGGCCAAAGAGTTGGTGGGAAAAAGAAATGTGACGACGCACATTTTTGCGCCTACATGGAAAAAGCGAAACGTGCGCGCTGAAAAGTGCTGAAGCGGCAGGCGAATAACACGGCTGACAGGTGGCCATCGGGTGCGAGTAGGTGAGTGAAAAGTAGAAGAGAAGTGTTGTAGAAAAACAAGTTTGGGTTTGAATTTACGTGCAGCGGTGCACTGTAAGTCAAACGGAAACGGAAATGGCACCGTGGTTGGGTAGCGGCAACACTGGTCGTCGTGGCGATAGCGCTGCCAAAAGCAAAGGCATTCAGTAAATGTGAATGACTAAAGCGAGGCAGCGGGCAAGTTTAAGCTTTTCAAAGAGTATTTGGGTAGAAAAATTGAAACCAGGGAAGGAATCTGAAGGTTTTTGGAATGGATTTAAATGTGCAAAATATTCTGTTGAAAATTAAAACCTAAGTCTTACTTTATTAGTTCGAAAGTTATTAAAAAAAGGCGGAAGCTGCCTGAATTAAAAAAAATCGAATTTATTTATATACCCAATTTTTAACCATTTTAGTAACTATGAAATCAATGAAGCGAGAATAATGAAATTTTGATATTCGTGATCAAGGAGATTTTGGATTTTAACATACTTACTTTTCAAGAAAATTCTATATAAATTTTCAAGGATATAAAGGATTAAAATTTTCAAAGGACCTTTTTCATATTCTTTTTTTACAAATAGATAAAAAATCTATTTTATTTAAATTCTTGAGCCTTTCCTCTTTCATTTGATATACATATCGCCATATTTTAACAAGCTTAAGTATTTTTTATATTTTTTTTAATTTTGTACCCTCTTTAAAATTTTGAAGTTCTTTTAAAAGAACAAACGATGTAGAAATGAAAAACTGGGTACCCAGTGTTACTATGTTTGGTCTCTAGTTTCACGCCCATATGGATTTTTTCTGTGTGACAATTTTTTTTTATTTTTGTCGCATGTGTTCATACTTATTTATATGAAAATTTTTTATTTTGTTCACTTTGTATTTTATATTTTTTAAATATATTTTTTGTATTTTTCTCGTCCACACTCCACTCCACTGTTGCATGTCATGTGGCACGCACAGCTCACACTTATTGCACCCACAGTGCCACTGTAGCTGGCAAGCGGCCTGGCAGTAATGTGCAACTTTATGCCACTGCCATTGTCGCCACCACTCCCACCTCACTCCCCACCAACCGAATTGCTTGGCACTTTGTTCAACACGTACACGACGCGCGCCCTTTTGTCATTGTTGTCGCTGTTGCCAACGTTGTTGTTATTGTTTTTGTTAACGCCTCCCAATGTTGCTACACTTTACTGCTACTGATACTGTTGTTGTTGTTGTGCCGAATTTCATTGTTAGTGTTGTTGTTGTTGTTGTTGTTTTGGTGTGCTTTTGCACCGCCACATCGTCAGTCATTGTCTGTCGCCAGCCGCCTTAACTGATGCCACTAAATTAGTGTCTCATGCCCGCCCGCTGGCTGGCAACCAGACAAGTGTTGCCTGCATGTGTATGTGTATGCGTATGTGTGTGTGCACTCAATGCTTCTTCTTCTTTATGCTGTTATGCTGCTGCTGCTGCTGGTCGTCTTACTTTTTGTGCACTGGAAATTTAAGCGCAATAAAATTCCAATTTCAGCGACGTTATTACGGCAACAATTGCCGGGGCATGCCGCATGCAAAAGTGCAACGCCACCTAACCTCAAACTCCAAGCATGAAGTTGCAACAATGCAACAGCAACGGCAGCAACAAGAAAAGCCCACAAATATTGCAGACAAATAAAGGAAACGTACCAAAGAAGGCAAAAAGGAGCGGCGAATCTTGCCGCTGGCAGTGTTTGTGTGGTCGTAATTTGTATGTATGTATGTATGTGTGAGTGTGTACCAGTGTGTATGTATTTTCTTTACTCGCTGCTCATTTTGCTCTCCAGCAGCAGCGTCAGTTGCCAATTGCTGGGCTGTTGCTATTGCTGTTGTTGTTGTTGTTGTTGTTGGTCTTGTTGCGCCCAGGAAACGGAAACCAAAAATTGCTACTTGTTATGTGTGCAGCGAGCGCCGTTGCTAACTACGTTTCAGTTTCAGGCTCGCTGACTGTCTGAATTGTTGCTGTATGTTTTGTTGTTGTTGTTGTCCCTATTGCTGTTTGTCTCTGCTGTTGGCGCAGCAGCACTATCCTTGTTTGTTATTATTGCTTTGTTGTTATTGTCAAGTTGAGTATTTCGCTTTAATAGTGGCGGCAATTGTTGTTTTTGTTGCTGTTGTTATTTCCTACTGGTGTGATAATGTCCATTGTTGTATGAAATAAAATTGTCGGTGTGTTTTTGCATATTTTTTTATTTTTTTTTTTACTACCAACGCCAACAGTGGCGGCAAATTGCATGCAAAACTTCCTGCCCGCCTCAACGTTTCACTTTGCCAGCGTCGCTTTCATTGCTCGCTTCTCATGCGCCGCCTTCATGTTCCGCTTCCTTGCCACTGCCATCCTGTTGCACTATTTGGCTACTTTTCTATGCATGCATGCATACTTAGTACCATTTTTATTGCGCTGCTCCTCAGCCGCCCTGCCGCATGCACCCACATTGTGTCGCGCCCCAGCCCAGACTATACTTTTTACTACCTTAAACTATCGTCCTTTCACCTTCTCGTTGTGGTTTTATTTTGCTCAATGCATTTTAAGTGTGGTTGTAAATTTTTAATGTGTTTTTATTTATTTATTCTCTGAAGTTATGCTCTTTGCTTATTTGGCTGTGGTTGGTCAAATATTATGACTTGAGCAGTTTATTACTTTGCATGGCTGATGGTTTCGAAATTGTCCCGAATTTCATGCTGGAGACAATAGTTTGAAATGTGTTTTGAGCTAAAGAACAAAACAGTTTCTAACATACCTTTTGAACTGATACAGCTATTTTAGAGATAAAAAATATCTTGAAAGCTTTAGGCTTTATTCAATTAAAGTTTTTAGAAGTCTCAATCGACTTTTTTAATCTTCTTCAGTGACTAAAAAACAAACAATACTTAAAAGTTCCAGCTTCAAATTAAGGCTCAATGAATGTGATTGTGCTTTCCTAAATTTTTTTCAACAATAAAAGAGATAAACAATGTTACAAAAGATTCAGTCACTAGATTTAGTTTCAGACTCCCTGACTTTAATTTTACTACTCGAAACTTTTGTATGGAGCGTTGTGATCCCCGTACTTTCAGGATCAAGAAGAAAGACCGAACCAAAGCTTTAAAGACCAACACCAGATTGTTAAGTTTCACATAGTGGAAGCCTGCACTGTTTGTTTTTTCCTAAACTTCGTCAACAATGGACGGGATAAACAATATTTCTATTCTACTGACAGTCACTAGATTCAGTTGCAGACTTTTTGTCCCTAATTTGACTATTCCAAACTTTTATATAGAGCGTTGTGATCCTAGTATCTTCAGGATCCAAAAAGAAAGACCGAACCAAAGCTTTAAAGACTAACACCAGATTGTTAAGTTTCACATAGTTTATGCCTGCACCTAAACTGATTGTTTTTTCCTAAACTTCGTCAACAATTTCTACTGACTATTCTACTGACAGTCACTAGATTCAGTTTCAGACTTTTGGTCTCTAATTTGACGATTCCAATCTTTTATGTAAAACGTTATCATTCTCGTATTTTCAGGTTCAAGAAGAAAGACCGAACCAAAGCTTTAAAGACCAACACCAGATTGTTAGGTTGCACAAAGTGGAAACTGATTGTCTTTTCCTAAACCTCGTCAAGAATGGGAAAGATAGATAATATTTCAAAAGATTTAGATTACTTAGATTAATTTTCAGACTCTCTGACTTGAATTTGACGATTTCTCTGACGATTCGAAACCTTTATGTAAAACGTTTTGATTCTCGTATGTTCAGGATCAAGAAGAAAGACCGAACCATAGCTTTAAAGACTAACACCAGATTATTAGGTTTCACATACTGAATGACTGCAGTGAAACTGGTTGTCTTTTCGTCAACAATGAAAGAGAAGAGCCATTGTTTAAAAGATTCAGTCATTAGATTCAGTTTCAGACTTGTTGTCCCTAATTTGACTATCCGAAACTTTTGTATAGAGTCGTGGTTCTTGGGTCTTCTGTATTAATAAGTAATGGCAGCTCGAACCAAAGTTTTAAAGAGCATGTATTCACTAACAACAAATTGGTGGGTTTTACAAACTGAAAGCCTGCAATGATTAAGGCTTCGACCTTCAACGGATTGGAATTCATTTTCCCTTTGAATCGTCTTTGTAGTGCAAACCTCATTGATCAATAAAATTTATGTTATTTTATTGCTGTTCACAAATAGTAACTTTAGTTATTAAATATTAAAAATATTAAGTAAACTTTTTAGAACCCAAACAAAATACAGTGAGGTAGGTATACAGCTCTCCAAAAGATGCAAATACATTTAATAATATCAGGATAATTTTGAGGTTAAGTAGAAGAAGCATAAAGTCTTCATTAAGTATTTTAATGACAAACATTTCTAAAGATCCACAGAATATTCAGTTTCAGGCTCTGCGTCTATATTTGACTATTCGAAACAGATTTCAGCCATCCATTTCAGTTTCTAGATTGATGATAATTTGAATCTTCAAAACAAAAAGATGAGCATGTTTCGTTAAATTTAACGATGCGTAGAGATTGAATACTTTCTAAAATGTTTAGACCAACTCTTACTTAAATATTTATACATACTTTTTGCTATTTGTTCCAATTGTTCCCCAAATCTGCTTTCAAGCTCGTAGTCTTGGCTCGGTCTCTATTTTTGGTTATTTCTATGATCAAATTTGTTTTATGTTCTGGTTTCTTATGTCATTTCATTCTACTTCATTAAAATGATTTTAATTCCATTTTAGTTCAATTCATTTTAATGTAATTTATTTTATTTTATTCTATTCTATTCTATTCTATTCTATTTTATTTTATTTTATTTTATTTTATTTTATTTTATTTTATTTTATTTTATTTTATTTTATTTTATTTTATTTTATTTTATTTTATTTTATTTTATTTTATTTTATTTTATTTTATTTTATTTTATTTTATTTTAATTTATTTTATTTTATTTTATTGTATATTATTTTATTTCATTTTATTTTATTTGATTTTATTGGATTTTATTGGATTTTATTTGATTTTATTTGATTTTATTTGATTTTATTTGATTTTATTTGATTTTATTTGATTTTATTTGATTTTATTTGATTTTATTTGATTTTATTTCATTTGATTTTATTTGATTTTATTTTATTTTATTTTATTTTATTTTATTTCATTTTATTTTATTTCAGTTTATTTTATTTTATTTTTTTTATTTTATTTCATTTTATTTCATTTATTTTAATTTCATTTCACTGAATTTCGTTGTTTTTCCTCGTTCCATTCTATTTCCTTGTTCTCAGTTTGAGCGCTTGATTTCATATATTTTATATAAATTCTCGCTCTCCAACTTGCATACCGCCCGTCTCCTTGTAGACTTCCCACTTTCTACAGTTTGAATTCTTGCAATCACTACACACCCAATTCTTCCTACATTTCCAGCGCTCATCAACTTCATCACCAAATTTTCTTTCTATAACTTCACATTTCTTAACATTCTTGTCACTTTTTTCGCACCATCTTTTTTAATCAAATTCCTTTTCTTCTCGCCTTCTTAAAAAAAAAAAAATTTACATTCTCGTCACAAAAAAATTTGCTTCGCTTTATTGCAAACGGATATCGACAATGACTTCCCTAATTGTGCGCACTGACAATTAAGGAAACATCCCTCTCCGCCCCCTCCTATCAATGACTTGCTGGTGTACTTTCAATGTCGAAAAATCAAAAAAACTGTCAAATTGTTGAAAAACTTTTTCATTTTCTTGCTGTCACAGCAAACTTGTCAACAGTTTGACACAATCGCAGAGAGAAGCATTACAATTTTAATGCCACATTTGGCCATTAAAATTATTGCGTTTTTTTCGCGTTCGGCATAAAAAGGGTTCGACATTGTCAACTAACAAACATTTCTTTGGAAAATTTTTGCTACTTTTCTTTTTTTTTGCCGACAATAATTTGTGTTTTAAATATGGAAATGCCAAGTTGGCAAATGGAAAACTTGTAATGAATGAAAGCTTAGTGCCCACGCAAACAAATTTGTTAAGATTGTGGACAGGAAATGGGCGGAAAGATGCTTTAAATTTGTGTCAAAAAAAGTTTGCGTGTGGGCTTGGAAACCTCACAGTGGCAGTATGCGTGTGTGTGTGTGTGTTTTGCTTTGTCAGCGCCCACAGTGTATTTGGGTGCTACAATATTTCAGCTATCAGTGTTGGAGCTTTTTCACTTTGACAATGACAATGACAGCTGCCAAAGTGCAAACACAAACACACACCCAACACACACACACAGTGCAGCCGGTGACAATACGCCAAATTCGTTGTCCTCCAATTCACTTCTTGCTTATGCTCGTCTCCTCTCTTCCCCTGTGCGCCTTTATTTGCCTAACTGTAAGTCAGCAGACAGCGGAAATAAAAAGCATGAAAGGGCAAATATGTAAAGAAAGAATGGCAAGAAGAAAAGAAGCGCCAACCAAATGCCTTTTGCCTTTTTGTCATTTGCCATTCAGCGCGCTGACGTCGATGCGTTTTTATTGCCTGCACAATGCGAACGAACGAAAGAAAAAACTTAAACTATGTAAAAGTACTTACGACAACTACTACAGTTTTTACTTATTGTTGTTGTATTTCTTTTTTTTTTGTCATCTATCGTAATGGTTGTAAGCCATGGAAGTTATCGGAAATGTTTGACAATTATTTGCATTGTTCGATTGTGCGTATGAATTCAACGCCCACACAATCAAAGCAACAATTTCTATTGAGCGGCCGAGGGGGCCAAATGATGCAGGAGCAAGTTGAGATGAGGTGAGGTGAGGAGCAAAGGACCTGACGAAAGGCGAAACAGAGGAAAATAGTCACCAAGTAAGAACAGTAGCTAAAAATTGCATGTGGACCCTAAGCCGAATGGAGAATCGGAGAATGGAATGGAAAATTTGTTAAAGCTGGTTTCAAGATTTTCTTCAGGAGTCAGGATTCGCTCGAAAACCAGTCCTTAAGAATTTCATTTGTAAGCTATGTTAGTGCAGAATATTTATTTATTAACACTTTCATAGACTGGTAATTGAGATACCTGGAAGCCCTAGTTTAATATTTTTCTAGTCAATTTTTTGCATTGCATAGAAAGTTAGATGGTTAGAATACTTCGAGGTTTCAGCTCAATTTTGTATGCTAAACCATTCACATATTTAGAAGCTGCAGGTCAATAATTCGGTACTAAGTCGTTTGCATCGAGCGGATAATTGAGATCTTCTGGATAGTTTGATACTTTGTTGAGATATTAGGTCGGCCTCGATAGCTCAGCGGGTAGCGCGCTGGCTTCTCATACCGAGCGCCCCAGGTTCGATTCCTGGCTTGGGCTGGAAAAAACACTCATCTACTTCTGTCGCTATCCACATGAAGGGAATGAGAATTACAAGAATCGCACAAGTGCGCTCTTGGCAGGCAATGGCAAAACCTCCAAGTGTGAAAGAAAAACTGCCAATCGCCGTTCGGATTCGGCGTTAAACTGTAGGTCCCCTCCCTCCCTTTCCCCACCCGTTTGAAATGTGTGTTGTATCACATGTTGGAAAAAACAGTGTTGCATACACATTTTAAACGGGTGGAATTTGTGGTATCACAATGGGCCCATAGGCCTAAGTGTGTCTCATACAGAGGCAGCCACTAAACCAACCAAGAAGATCATACTCGAAATTTCGATACAAATCCATTTGAACTATTCTGATAGTTTGATAGATGGTAGATGGAACCTGTAGCTCGATATTTCGGTACTAAATCATTCAAACCATCGGAATATGTACTTTAAAAGTTGGGATGTTTGGCAGCCCCAGCTTGATACTTCAGCACTAAATCATTCGCATCGAGCGGATACTTGAAATAGATGGAAGCTGTAGCTCAATATTTTGGAACTAGACTATTTGAACCATCCGGATAGTTTTGTATTTGGGATAGTTGATAGCTCTAGCTTGACATTTTGGTACTAAACCATTTGCATTGTTTGGATAGTTTCATAGTTAAGTTATTAGAAGAGATTTAGGTACTTAATTATTAGTACTACTAAATTATTATTAGAAGCATAATTCGATATTTTAGTACTTAACCATTTGTATCGAGCAGATAAATTAGATAGATGGAAGCTGTAGTGCAATATTTTGGTACTAAACTGTTCGAACTGTCCGAATAGTTTTGTATTTGGGATAGTTGAAAGCTCTAGCTCGGCTATTTGGTAGTAAACCATTTGCATCGCCTGGATAGTTTAATAGTTAAGATATTGGAAGATCATACGCGATATTTTGGTACTAAATAATTTGCATCGAGTGGACCTTGAGGTAGTTGAAAACTCTATTTAGTTTGATATTTCGGTACTAAATTATTTGTACTGTTCTCATAGTTTCATAGTTCGTATATTTGGATGCCTAGTTCGATATATCTGTACTAAACCAATCCCATCGAGCGAATACTTGAGATAGTTTAAAGATGTAACTCAATATTTTGGTACTAAGTCATTCAAAATTTCCATGTTGTTTTGTAGTTGGGATATTCGATTCGATTCGATTCGATTCGAATACCTCGATATTTTGGTACTAAACTATCCAAACCGTAGGTATAGCTTGATAGTTGCGATATATGAAAGCTCTATTTCGATACCAAACCATTCGAATCGTCAGACTGTTTGGCAGTTGGAAAACTTGGAGGCTCCAGATTAAAAAGAGGCGTCATAGATATTATTCATAAGGTAAGAAAATCCATCGATATCTCCCGAGAGAGCTCCAATTTGAACTGTTTTGAGGGTTTATCTTTCGCTGCGTTTCATAAATTTGTGAGGAACCTTGAGTTCAGAGTACGGAGGTAGTGTTCATCAGTGTTGTCACTTAAAAATTTTAAACTCGATATTTGTAGTTTGATAATTGAGATATTTGAAATCTCTACATCGATATTTCGATACTAAACCATTCGAATCGTCAAAATAGTCTGGCAGTTGGAACACTTGAAGGCTCTGAATTAGAAAGATGCATGGTAGATATTATTCCTGAGGTAAGAAGACCCATCGAGATATTCCGAGAGATCATCAACTCAAATTCTTTCGAGGGTTTAATTTTCGCTGTGTTTGAAAAGTTTGTTATGATCCTTGAGTTCAGAATGCGGAGTTAGTGTTCATGGACAAAAGAATGGCGGCATTAAAATATTTCGAACCGTTTGTATAGACTGATAGTTGGATCAATTGTAACTTAGCTACTGGTTGTAGAGATGAGTGCTAGATATTAATTCTGAGGTAAAACCCCCTCGGTTTCCTCTGAGGAAGCAACAATTTTAACTCACTAGAAGGTGTAACTTTTGCTACGCTTGATAGATTTCTCAGAATCCTTGAGTTCAAAGTGCCGAATCGGTGTTCGTGGAGAGAAAGATACTAAAATTGAAGTTGTTCCGTTCTACACTTTTCACGTCATATTCGATTTTGAAGTTCCATAGATTCTTGCGAGCAATAAAATTTCTGTTTCGATCATCACTTTTTTTCTAAATATATTTATATTTTTATTTACATATTTTTTCTGTATCTTTTTCATCCCATCATTGTCTCCTCAACTTTGCTCATCTTTGCGACAAATTAAAATTTTGTTTCACACTTCACTTTACAAAAAAAATACCTAAAAAATATGAAAATATAAAAATATATATTTATTTAAATATATATTTTTATATTTTCAAATATATAAATAAATAATACATATAAATATATAAATATAATAATATGTATAAATATATAAAAAATACATATTTTTTCTCTTCCTTCACTCGAACCTTCAAGAGTCGAACCTGAAATCTTCTTAGCTCTGACGTCATAATGTTAAAGTGATTTTTTTTACCAAGTACTTTTGTATCTTAGCCACATAAAGTGCTGACCATATTCAAATACAAAGGATTACGGAAAAGTGTGCAAAAGTGGCAGAGTAAAATAAAATATCCTCGAGCGTGTTTCAACGTAACAGCAAAAATGAAATGTGGATCAAGCAGTTAAATGCATCGAGTAGACAAAGGAGTCGAGACAACGATGTGGGAAAGTATGAAGGGAGTTAATAAGAAAGAGAACAAGAGACTTAGAAACGTCACACACACACACACACACACACACGCAGACATGCTCACGCACAAAAAGCGCAATTTCCAGGCAAAGAAAATTGACTGGAGGGCGCAGTAACTGCATATCTGTGTCTGTATATATATGTATTCATGTTTATGAATGTGTGTGTGTGTGTATGTGTGGGTGAGCAAAGTGAAAAGTAGATAAGACATGGCACAAATAACACACACATATACATAGAAGATATATTTAAAGGATATACAAAGGCTATACATGTTGTGCTGGCCATCAAAGGAATGTCAAATGCATGAACGAAAACACACACACACACACGCATACACAAAGCTTTAAGGTCCATGCTGCAGATTAAGCCAACATGCAGCCATTTTGTTGCCAGTTCAATTCTTTTTTCAATTTGCTTTCCTTTTGCTTAGCTTTGACTCAATTTTGCTTTTCAGTTACATTTGCTGCTAGTCAGAGCGACGTTATTTAACAATCAATGAAACAGACAGACACAGAGCAATGGCGCAAATTAAAAATTGCACGCAGCAACAGCAACAGCAGCAGCAGCAGCAACATTAGCTGTCAAGAAAACACGTCGCAGCAAATCCGAAGCGCATAAAGAAAATAATAGCGCGTCCTTTAAATGAACGAAAAAAAGGATAACATTGCAGCCGACAGAGTCCGGCGTATAATTGTCCGTATTGCTGCTGCTGCTGGCATTTTTGCTGCAATTGATATTTTACTTGGTGTAAGCGATACATTGGCGCACGCTTCTTGTTCCAGTTGGTTGTGCAGCTCTTTTTTGGTGCAAGTTTTGCTTTTCTGCTCACTTGAATGTTCGCTTTTATTGTTGTGTTTTTTTTTGCAACCCTTTCCTGAAGCGTCAGTTGCGCTTTTGGTTTGCTGCTCTCTTTTTTATAGAAATTTTCATTTACTCGTTGCTTTTTGTGTGCAGTAATCAGATGAATGCGGTGGGCAAGTTGTGAGGCAGTGCTGCCAGACACCTGAAATGATTTTCTCCTAAATCTTAAAAAAACTGAATTTTCTTACCAAAAATTAAAAAAAATCTCCTACATTTCTTAAAACAAAAAAAGGAAGGAATTAAACTTCTCATAAAAAAATAATAAAATATGTTACGTTTTTTATTGCAGCTTTTTTACTCATTCAGCTTCAGCTTAACAATAACTTAACCCAAACAAAAAAGTGAGATCGGAATGGAATCTGTATAAATTATACATTTTGAAGCAAAAAATTAAATTAAATTAGACTTTTAGTTTTCAATATTCAAGCCTTCAGTGCCACTAATGATGTCAAATATATCACCAGCAAAATTTCCTAAACTTTCTCCTAAACAATTCTTCCTCCTAAAAATTCTCCTGACAGGCCAAGAATCTCCTAAATCTAGGAGGAAATTTCCTGATCTGGCAACACTGTTGTGAGCATGGAGTCGGTTTCTATTAGGAAAGAAGTATTCAAACAGACCAATGGAAATCAAAAGCTTAATCTACATTTGAGCGAACCGCAGTAGCAGACTGAAAAGAACACAACATTTTACACCATTTATGCCACAGCGTTGCTTTGTTGAATAGATGGAGATGTATGGCAACCCTGCTTTGACGATCTAACCTGCCGAGGCGCTACCAGAAACTATCAGCAGCATTGCTTCATCATAGAATCTGAATGATTCTCTTTGGTATCCAATCAATTATTCGAGATTCAAACATTTTGTAATTTGCTTTAAATCGGACTGATTGATTCGACTGCCTTGTTTTCAGTATATAGCAAATTATTAGCCGACTGATTTCATGTGTATTACAAAGATTTAAAAATTATCGTTCCTAATAATTATCTAAGTTCCTTTTGACTTCATCTTTGATCGGAGATCAGCGTTGTTCAAACTCCTCCAGTGGGTAAAATGGTTTACAGCTCAAGAAAAATCCTATCTTGTTTCAGGTCTACTGAGCAGGCGGCCTAAGCTCACTAAACACAAACACAACATGACCTCATCTAACCATATCAAATCTACCTAACAATTTGTCTCTCTTTTTCTTTCTGCACGAAAATCTATCTTTCTATCGACTACGGCCAAAGTAAGATTTAATGAGCTGGAAGCTTAAGATAACCTCTCCTAACCTAACCTTAACCAACCTATTTCCGTATTTGTATCTCCTTTTCCCTCTGTTCTACTATATTTCTCTTTGCTGATACTATATCTACTGTCAACACACTATTGTCCATGGCCCAAGAAAGGTCTCCTGGGCTGGAAGAATAACCTAACCTATTTTAACTCAACTTAACCTATTTGGATCTTACCGAAACTAACCTGTCTTCTGCGAATTCGTATAATTTCTAAATTTAATTTATAATTTCTTAATTTTCTCTCTTCAACTTTACTTCTCTTAAAATGATACTCTATCAGCTCTCGACACACTCTCACTTGTTTCTCCAACTTGATCTCACCGAACCCAACCTTATTGAACCTATCTCCTATTCGCATCTCTTTTCTCCCAAGTTGTACTACATATTTCTCTTTAGCTTATACTCTATCAACTATCAACTATATTGTCCATGGCCCAAGTAAGATCTCCTGGGTTAGGGGTTAGGGTTATTCTCCCAACCTATTTAACTCAACTTAACCTATCTGGATCTTACCGAACCTAAACTATTTTCTGCAACATATCTCCGAATTCGTCTAACTTCTCTCTTCAACTTTACTTCTCTTCAGATGATACTCTCGACAACTATCAACTCTCGACACACTCTAACTTTTTTCTCCAACTTGATCTCACTAAACCTAACCTAACTTCTGACAATCATCTTCTTATTCGTATCATTTTATTCTCTTTTCTACTATATTTCTCTTTAGATGATATTCTATCAACTATCCAGACACTATCATCCATGGCTAAAGTGAGCTCTACTGGGCTGGAAGAATAACCTAACCTATTTCAGCTCAACTTAACCCAACTTCAGCTCACCGAACCTAACCTATCTTGTGCAACATACCTTCGTATTCGTATTTCTTTTCGCCCTCTGTTCTATAGTTTTACTCTTTAGATGATTTTCTGCTCCTTCTCTTTTTTCCAACTTGACCTCACCGAGCATAACCTTATACAACCTACATATCTCCGTATTCGTATCTCTTTTTCCCTCTGTTGTACTATATTTCTCTTTAGCTGATACTCTATCGATTATCCATGGCCTAAGTGAGGTCTATTGACCTGGAAGAATAACCTAACCTACTTCAGCTCAACTTAACCAAACTTGGTCTCATCGAACCTCACTGAACCTTTCTTCTGCAACCTATCCCCATATTCGTAATCCTCTTCTCCCTTTGTTCTATTGTATTACTCTTTAAATGATATTCAGTCAACTCTCCAGAGACTAACATTTCTCTTTTCTCCAACTTGATCTAATCTAACCTAACCTTATCAAATCTATCTCCGTATTCATATCCTTTTAATCTCCCCAGTTCTATTACATTTCTCTAAACCTAACACAATCCAAGTTTTAATGCTTCTTTCCAACGATCTCTGTCTGTCTTTGTCTATCTCTGTTTTTGTTGGTCTTTTGAATCAGACAATTTTTTCACTCCCTTTCTGTTTCTGTTTCTCTTTCTCCTTTGCCTTTGACCTTATCTTCTTCTCATGCTTGTTGCAATCTGTCACTTGAAAAGATTTCTGCTAAATGCTTTTGGTGCAATCTTTGACAAGTTTTTCAAGTATTGAATTAATTTTTTCAGCTTTATTTTCCGTTGATTTAGAACTCAACTTTGGTGGATTTAAATCGTATGACATCTTCTCCATTTATCTAAAATACCTCATGAAATTCGTATATAAATATTTGACAAAATTTGTTTGAGCAATTTAAGCACAAAATGGTCAATTTATATTCAAATCATGAAGCTCTGCCATTACAAATGACAATTTAAATGCCACTTAAATAAGCATTCAGCAACTTGCGGCCATAAGAGAACTGAAAGAAAATAACTCAGAATTTTCGTAAACAAAAAGCAGACCAACAACCAGACAGGCCAACAAATAAATAAACTCACAGACAGACACAAACAAAACAAGACGAGACGAGACGAGACGAGACAAGGAGACAGAGTCACATAGGGCACAAGAGTGGTGAGACACAGTGGCGCAGCGAGTCAAACGTAGAGAGAGAGAGTGAGAAAGAGAGTGTTGTTGTGACAGTTGACAGTAGACAAACAGGCTGTAAGCCAAAACTGACCAACAGAAAAACAAATTGCCAACAGCTGCATTGAGTGGTGATAACAACAACAAAAACAGGTCTGAAATTATTCGAGCAAAAGCTTTTACAAATTCCAAGTAAACAAAAACAAAACATAACAAATAAAAAAAAATCTACTTAGTTAAACCAAACTTGAACTTAAACTTTGCACTCTTCGCTGGAATTGAGGCAGTCAACAAACTGACATTAATGGACTTAATTACGCCCTGCAATACTTAAGCAATCAGGACA